>QEPC01001906.1:18316-37850 GCA_003113815.1 Sphenodon punctatus | reverse complement strand
GCACCTGAGACTTCGCATCCGCTTGAATGTTTGTTTGTCTTCTCCCCTGTCTCTCCCACTGTCCCCTCTCCCTGTCTCCCCCTCCTTGTCTTTTAGATTGTAAGCCACAGGCAGGGACCGCGTCTATTTCTATGTTCTGTACAGCGCCAGGCACATGGCTGGAGCTATATAAATGTTTATAATAATAATAATATAATAGGTGGCCTGGGAGACGGCATATCCAGCCCTAATATGTGTTTAAAGAATTCTCTCCCCCCGCCCCATTGGGGGGTGGGTGAATTCTTGCGAGTTTGTGCACTCCCCTCGTTTCAGCCCTAATCAGCATATTGATGGCACTTCATTCTAAATCTCTGAACAAACTCGCCCAGTGACCTCATTTACACATTGACCAGAAGGGGAGACCAGACTTAAGATGGAACCCTGTGGGACACCACATGGGAGGTCCCGAGGCAATGACAAGCAGTCTCTTATCACTATTCGCTGGGACCTCCCCAACAGGAACAAACAGAATCACTTGAGCGGTCTTGCACACCCGTGCCATGTCCCACAGTTGTGTCAGCAACACCTCATGATCAACTGTATCTGATCAACGCCACTGAAAGGTCTAACAAGATGAATGGGCACATGACTGATTCCCTTTGTCAATCTCCAGGCATAGATCATCGACCAAATGATGCCTGACTTCGGCATGGTTGTACAGTCAAAGCCACAAAAATAGAAACAATAATTGATGGAGTTTCATTTGGTTTAGGATTGTCATTAAAGGGAGGGAATAAAAATCAAACAGCTTTATAACTTTTTTTATTTTTATTTTATAAGTAATCTGGGAACAGGAAGCTAATTCTTTAGGTCTCCCTGACCTTGGCATGGTTTGAGACTCACTGACTCTAAACAATAGAGGCAAATTTTGCACATATAAATAACGTTTCGTAAGTATCAGGCATTCATGTCATCCTCTGCTTAGGGAAAGCTCACTCTGTTTGAATAATCTCCACATACCGTATTCCAGTATAATGGGAGCCAAAATTTAAAACTATAGAAACTTAAAGTTGTTGATAGCGCTAGAAGATTTTTCAGCAAGTAGTTGCTTGTTTAAGCAACTAATCTCTCGCTGTTCTTTTGTGTTTGTCAATATCCATACTATGTATTTGGGTAGTGTGTATATCCTATGGACAGGAAGCAGGCAATAACAGTATTAATATACACTATATTGAAGCTGTTATGTTACTTGATATGATTTGTGAGTTTTTACTGTTGCAGGCTTTTCCTTTCTTTTACAGAATACAATATTCCTCACATTAAAACAGTTGTTCAGGCTTATGAAATCCACATTGCACTCTTACAGACTCTATGTTAAAGCCTGTTCTTGCAGGATATGACAACCTTGGTCCCTGAATAGAGTATATTATTATTATTATTTTAGATTTTTAACCTGCCTAGCATCCCCAATGACCCAAAGGGCAACATATCTTGTAGGAAGGTCATTACTTGAATTTAGGGCAGTCTTTCAGTAAACCATACCAGAAGAACAAGAAAGTTTGTTGAGTTCAAGGTTTCTGTTACTGCCATGAATATTTGGTACCTGTCCTGAAAATGAAGGAAACTATTTTGTAGATTGCATTATATAGCTGACTTCAACCGTTGTATTAGTTACTAAGGACGCAATCCTCATCCACCCACTGCATAAGCGTTTGCGCACCCATAGGTTGTGTGCCACGGTGCTACACGTAAGTGGGTGCCAAATCCATGAGACATTGTTGTGCATGTCCTTTTATCGGCACATGTAGTGTTATGCTTCATCTGCATGACTAGCACTTGGTCTGCCCCCTGGCACATATGCTGCTAGGTAGAGTTGTGGGCCACACTCCCTACTGACTGGTTATGCTGCAAAATGATGCCTCTCATGGAGAGTGAAAATTTGGCACCCACTTCAGTGTCAAACTTTGGTACATGGCTTAAGTGCTCACCTTCCCTTTGTGCACCAGGATGAATGAGGTCTGCACCCTAATTCTCCACATGTATTGAAATTGTTACAGGCTTGAAGGGTTAACATGAAGTGTTTCATTAAGGTTTACCTGATATCCTCTGTCATCACATTTTTCTCTCTCTCTCTCTCCTAGATACTGGTTCCAATACTGCAGAATAAAAAGTGGCTGGCGTGCAACGCTTTCTGTTAATATTCCGCACTTTCTGGAGGAAGCATGGCAAGGGACTTGGTAATTTTAATGATGCATACACGAGTAATCCATGCTAGACTGCATCACAGAACGACAGTGGAAAGATCTCTCTGTAGCATCTCTTCAATTCTCCTTTTAGGGCATGAAGATAACATTACTTTTTTAAATGACAAACCAAATATTGTTGCCTTTTTGTTCATCAAAGTAATGTCTCTAATAAACTTTTATTTAAAACTTTCTAGATGAAGTGAGTGGTGGTGAACTAGAAAGGTGGTTAACTTAAAAAAACAATAGAACAAATAATAAATTATAAGAGACCGTCTTTCAGTTCTAGATCCCACGTTCAATATGGCCTACATCATAACAAATTAATTGTGACTCTTCTTGAGGTTCACCAAGAAACAGAATTAGTTTGGCCCACTGATCCTTGAAATGATTGGTTGAGCTCAAGGTTGAAGAACAATAATAATATGCCATGAAGCTTACACAGCTACTGCACATTCTGGACTCATTCCTTTAGCGGTGTTTCAAACAGAAGAGCTTTCTCCCTTATTTAATACCCTTTGAAAGCACTAAATCAGCTTTCACATTTTCAAAGTGTTGCATGGTTAATTAATCAAGATTAATAACCTGCCTCCCAAAAGGAATTCTTGAGCATACAGGGTTGGACATCTATGCCATTTTGGCCCTGCTCTGTTCTCATGTTTAACTGAACACTCGCCAAACGTGTGAAAGCAGCCATAAATGTGATCCTTTGTTGGGATCCTGTTGGTCTTCACTATCAAAGTGTCAAATGCTTAGCCTGTTCAGTACTGTGTTACAAGTCTGAAAAGGACATTATTTTTCCTGCCTCTTCTATTTGATTAAACACTGGGGATTTTTTATATGTGAGGAAAATCCTTATGGTAGTGATTAAACATGGAGTTTTCCTTGTTTGTGTATCCTACCTGGACTAACTCTGACAATAGCTTTACTGTCTGATTTCCCAGTTTTGCTGGGAAATATTTTTGGTACATGTAGAAATATGACTGGTGTTGAGTGATTTAAAAGTTTCAGAGAACACTTGTGACAGCAGAGCAATTTTGGGTTGAATTCTGGACCTAACCTGGATGTATGTGCAATCTTACCTTTGCTGTATAACTTATTCTTTTGTATCTTAAAATAAGTTATCTTTGTATTAACATAAATCAGCTGGGATTTCTTGGCTAGGCATTAAAGCCAGGGTCTCCTGTTCACTCATGTTTTCTCCATTGCTGCCAGTGGGGAAAACACTGAACATATTTCCCTGATTTTAAAAAAAATATATATTTTATTTAATTTGTTTTATTATTATAAAACAATTACACAAACCTATCGAAGGAGCAACACGAAGGTGAGCAATTATGACAGCATGGGTCCCTGATTATAGCAAGAGAATGCCTAGAGGTAGCTTTTTTTTCTAAAAAAAACCCCCAAAAGTATATTGTGCTGTTATACTGGGTGTTGGATCGGTGTCATTTCTAGGAATTGGTACAACAGCTTAGTGAGTGACCATTAGAAGTTTCCATCCACTAGAGATTCTGTGGCTATTCCAATAACCTCTTTCAGCATGTAGCAGTAATCTTTCCAGCTGTCTACCTGCAAACCTAACTCCCACTCTGATTTTGTAGGTGTGAAAGACCACAAAGGACCATTCTTGGTTACCCAGACTGGCCTGCACAATGCAGATCCCCAGCAAATTATATCAAGCCAAGACCTTCTGATGATGTAGCCACAGGTGTTTGTGGGGACAGTACAAAACAGACAGAATACACATGTGTCTCCCTTAGAGCAAAGATCTGTCTGAAAGAAATTGGTGACTAAAACAGGAAGAACATAAATCTTAGAGATCCATTTGCTGATGCTTCCTTAGGACTGGCTGGCATCAAAAATCGAACTAAAGCCTTCACAACAGCAAGAGGACAGCTTCCCTAGCAGATTAAAAACTCGGTATTATAACTTTGTATTGGCACAAAATAAAATAGGCCTTTTTCACACAGACACTCTTAACATTGATAAAATGGGTGTCACATTTTATTATACATGTTGCAGGGCACCCATAGAGCACACCTGCAGCCATGCAACATGTATAATAAAATGTAATGTCCATTTTATCAGTGTTAGAGTGTGTGAAAAGGGCCATAGATGCATGTGCATTAGTTGAATAACTTTTATAACCTTTCCCTCAACAAGGTGATGCAGATTTCAGTAACCAAAATTAAACTCAGCAATTTCTTTGTTTGAGTTTGTATAGACTTTAATGAATTGATGGGTATTCTGTTACTATTTTGAATGCCTGGATCTTCCCTGCAGGCGCCAAAATTCCAGAGACATCCATTGGCTCTGGAGGATTATTCAGATTTCATTGTTTTAATATATTAAACTTCTGAAGCAGTTAAAGGTGGTTATACTTACCTTTTATGGCAGAAGGTAGGTGTACCTTTGCATAAAGGAGTTAGTTTCTATTTCATTACTTATCCCTGGATGAGTTAAAAGCATGAGTTCATTCCCACTTCTATTGAGTGTAGTGTTCCTGACTAAGATTTTAAAAGCAAGGAACTACATCTTCCTCTGTATTTGTATGTACCCCTTCAGTCTTGACTGGCATTAGCCACTGCCACAATATAAACTCTGATTTTGTTCAGATGAATTATTAGCCTGCTTACTGTCATCTTTTCTGGAATTAAGAAAGTCTAGTAGAAAAGTGCAGGTTGGAAAGCAAGCTGCTGTTTGCATTTTTTAAATACTTCTCCAGCAGGGCAATGTGTTTCAGTTTGAGTAGCCTGGTGCTGTCTTGATGCATCCTGAACTTCCTCCTCTCCTTGGCTAGCAGCGCCTTGGTATGGCTCTTGGAATAAGAAGAAATGTCTGGCTAAGCAAATCCATGCCTGCATAATAAATCCTCTTATATAAAGGTAAAAGAAGAATTCTCTTTTTAAAAAAAAAAAAAAAAAGTTATAAATGGAGTATGAGAAGATTTAATTACCAAAATGGGAATTATCCACTTGGGTACAGTGAATTCAAATCTGGTTAGGAGCAGAAACCAAAATATACATAACCACTTGAAATCCTTTTGCTAGAAGTGGTTTATTTTTAAAGATACAAGACAGGGCTTCATACGCAAGGTTCAAGTAAGCTTTTTTCCCTTAGCCTACATACCTTAGTAAATCATAAAAATTCTATACTCTCTTTATTTGTATGTATGGTAGTTCCAGCTTTCTTACTGGTTATGATAAAAATTCCTAACCACTAACTAGGCATTTGAAAAGGAGAATAGGGATTCTGAATGGGAATTTACATTTTGCAAACCTAAGCTTTGCAGAGTTGCTGCATCACAACAAAATGACTAATAGTTCTTCCATGATTAATGTACTTGAATATTCTGTTAATTCATCCTTGGTAATCAAGTTGAAAAGTGTACCTAAATCTCCTGGTCCTCAAATGCAGAATTTGCACAAGCCTAATCTGCTTCAATGGGATTTTCACAGCCTTTCGAGAATTTGAGCCTTTATTTTGTCATATATTTTGAGATCTTGTGTTGTTTTGTAAACATCAGTTAAGGCAACCAGTGCACCAGGTTATGTAAATAGAAGTGACAGCTGAAAATAGGCTGGAGGGCTTAAACTTGTTCATTGCACATTACAAAAGTGAATGTATTTAGCTTTTCATTTCCTTAATTAGTCCCATTCTATACAATGAAGACATTCTTCCTCAGACTCATAAGCAACTCTAACCTCTTTTGACGGCTAATTCAGTTATGACAGTGAGGTGGGCCATCTTATGAAATTTTTTAAATACTTTGCAACTCTTAAATTGATGTGAAGGCATCCTGAGCAACTAAAATCAGTAAGCCAGTGTTCATCCTGTGTATGAATGCGTGCTGTGCTGTGCTTGCTTAAAGTAGGGACCTCCTTATTGACGGCAATGGGGAAAGCGCAGTGAACGTGGGTCCATGGCTTAAAGTGAGATGTGGGATGCAAGTGAGAACACAGTGATGGCAGCATTCCTAGAAGCATGCTGTCTGTCTCTAAATTGGTTTTAATGCCAGGTCTGTAACAGGGTGCAGCCGGGAGGGCTGCTGGGCCCTTTAAGAGGACTAGCACTGGCCAGATGTAGCACAGGTGGGGCAGGTGCTGTACTAAGGCACCACAGCAGTGCTAGCCTGAGGCCAGGCTAATGGGTCTGAGGGGTCCAGCTGGCGTGGCTGGGGCCAGTCCAGGGCTCTCCGCAGACCCAACACAGCTGCAGTGCCTACCCAGTACAGTGCCTGTTGCAGCCCTGACTGCTACCTCTGGCCAGTGCTAACCCTCTTAAAGGGCCCAGCAGCCCTCCTGCTGCACCCTGTTACCAGGCCCATCAAGTGGTATCTGAGAAACTGAACGAAAAGAAAAAACTTCCACCTAGGAGCGTGTTGAGTTGAAGTGAAAATCACCAAGCAAAAATATTCTGTATGAGGAAGTAAAGTCAATATTTCCAAGTCTGCCTCCTTTCTGGATAGTTGATGATTTGATGATTTTGCAGGAGCCTGTGATCATTATGTTTTCCCCACTGGCAGCAATGGGGAAACACAGTGAACGCAGGTCCCTGATGATCGGCTCAGAATGAACTTTTTTCTTAGGTTCTTTGCTGGAACTTTCCTATCAGTGTATTATAGCTCTGTGCTCAGACGTTTTTTGCTTAAAATATGTGAAGAGGAAATTGTTCTGGAATTCTTCCCTGCCGTATGGGATGGGAAATTCCCATCAGCAGAGTTTCTGCTACACATTCTCCATATTGTGACTTTATCCTTCAAAATAAATGTTTGCTTTGTGGTTGCTCATTGATTACTCCAGAGTCTGTTTTGTATATGAAGTACGTGTTTCTAGCTGGGTGTTGGTACAGTTGCAACACAGTTGGCAAGATGGTAATGTCCATTTCTTCCCAAATTTAAGAGTGGGAGTGTGGTGGTTGTTTATGGCATAAAGCCTGGTGAACAAAAGAGACTTTGTTTTAATGGCAAATACAGCCGTTCAGCGAATGGAAGAAATTCTATTATTGGAATATTTCAGCCCCAATTGTTCCTTGAGATTTTCAATATTTTGTCTTTTCATCCCAAAGTCAAATAATGTAAATTTCATGTAGCTGCACTTAGCTCAGTGGCAAGCATGCAACCAAACAGTGAAACTCTGGGTGATTTCAGACGTGACGATATCACAGTGAACCACGCTCAATTCCGCGTGGTGGCTGGGATAGCATCACGTCTGTTGGGGGAAACTGATGTTTCCCCCCAGATGTTACCACGGCTGGGGATTGCATTCGACACGTGAGCAGCCGAAGCGGGGGGACCGGAGGCCGCCGCGTGTCGAATGCAATCCCATGCCGGGGTGAACCCCGGCGTCACGTCTGGTCGGGCGCCACGGCCCGGGATCACCGGCGGGACCCCGGGCCGTGGCGAATCCAGCCCGACGCGGTGGCCCCGACGCNCGCCCGCCCGTCTCCCAGGAGGGCGGGCGGCGGGAGCGTGGAGGGGGCGGGGCCGGGTGGCCACATTGCGCCGCGCGGCCCCGCCCCCTCCCAGATTCCCCGCCGGGATCCCTCCGGCACGTCTGTTGCGGCGTGACGGGGTGACCCCGGCGGGGAATGAATAGGGTGATTTCGGTACGGGGCCAATGGGCCCCGTTACGTCTGAAATCACCCTCTGTTGGTGTACTTGGTACTGCAGAGTCTCATACATGGAAAGAGTAGGCAACTAACCACAGAAAAGTATCCACAATGCAATAAGGATAGATGGGGAGTACACAGCAAGACTGAAACTTTCTCCAGTTTTCAAAAATGCTAAGAAATTGGCTTTGCATTGCTTCAGATGAGAATTCTTTTAAAACTTCATTTCCTAGGAAATGTTTGAGGTTTTTTTTTGTGGTGTTTGTTTTTTTGTGTGTGGTTTTTTTAAGAAAGAGGGAAACTATACAATAGGTGAACTTTCAGTCCAAAACCAAAACATTGGGTGGCTTTGTACATCTTTGTGTTAACTTTTTCCAGATTTTTACAACTAAAATTTTTTGGAACTGTAGATTAAAGAATATTTGATACTTTTTGAAAATAGAAGAAACTGATCACACTCACTTTTTCAATGAATGGTTTGTTGAATGAGCGTTAGCACAATTCAAAAGCTCCTCTTCAAAGCATTTCTCCCTATTCAGCCGCTTAACCTTTCCCCACTTCAAAAGCCCCACTGGCACAAATCTCCTGGCAGTGAATGGGATTTGTGCAAGCACATAGCTCCTGTTCCAGGGGCAATCAGTGCTTCAAGTAAGTACAGGCCAATGACTTTGACATTTGCACTCCTGCATAATTGGAGACTATGGGCAATTTGAGACGTTACAAGATCACGGTCAACCACAGTGAATCCCCTGTGGTGGCCGCGATTCCCGTAACGTCTGTTGTGAGTTTAGCCAGATGTTCACCCCAGTGAACTTCCGGCGGGAATCACAATGGCCATGATTCTGGACCTCCAGCCGCCCGGAGGTTCAGAATCATGGTGGGATCGGGCCCCAACCGTGATCATGGTGGCTACAATCCGGGATTGGCCAAAAGTAACGTCTGTTACCTTCAGCCGGCCCGGATCGTGGCCCCAACCACGGGACGGGATCGGGCGCAGTGGCCGGATTGGCCACTGCATCCACCCGTCTCCTGGCGGACGACTGGTGGGGGGGGGCAGGGCTGTGCGGCCGCACGTCATGCCGCGCAACCCCCTCCCTGATCCCTGCTAGGAATCAGGCTGGCACGTCTAAAGGACAGCCAGACCGTGGTTCAGCGTGGCGGGCTGAACGGCCCATCACATCTGAAATTACCCTATGTTTTGGCTTAATATTGAGTAACTTTTTAAGAACAAGCCGTGCATTTTAGTACAGCAGGAAATAAATGCCCTGTCATCAAATGTAGTATAACGTCATGGGTGGCTCAACATGTAAGACTTCCAGCTGCCTCACATGGGGGCCCCTGTTTGGTCATTTCAGACTTGGGTTCGTGGGGATTTGTGGCCTGGGACATATCCAGGAAACTGAGTTGAATCGAAATGCAGCTGATAACATAGTGCACAATTAACATCTGCTCTGTCCATCACTCTGCTACATAGTATTCCTTAGCCAGGCCACCATTCACTGTACTGAATGGCTTGAGGAAATTAACCCTGTTCCCATTAGCCTGTGGTCAATATCCCTTGGGTTGCAGTGAATAGCTTATAGTGAAAGTGACCTGGGAAAGGAATCTGTCATTTTCATTAAGCAGATCAGTGTGGGCTTTGTTCCCTGAACCCTGTTAACTGGCTTTCTCATTAAAGCAGAGTTTGTGATAATGCAAGGTATTTATTTTGCCCAAATTGGGTCATAATGTTAACTAACTCATCTGAATATGAAGATCAGATCTGATGGATAACCGTTTAGCATATGCCAGTTCCAGGAAGTACTTAGATTCCTAGCAGAGGGGAAAGGATGTTTAATCAGGAGGTTTAATGGGCACCATGGCACAATGAAGCAGGCTGATCCCGTGAGGTACTAAGAAGCCTGGGTGCTGATTGAAATCAGTAGGAGTTGAGTAATCTCTGTGCCTTATACAAGACTTTCAGCTGCTCCCTTCCTCCCTCAGCCCCTTGACTCAGATTTATGGTCAAAATGAATTTTTAAAGGTATGCCGGTCATTTTAAAGGATTTTTTTTTCTAATGGGATTCAAGAGGGCATTCTTCCACCCCAAGCCTGAAACATTAAAACTAGTTTTCTACAGTTTGATCGCTGTTTAGTGTGTTCATTTGAAACTTTAGAATGATAAATAATATGAAAACGGGAATCCAATAAGTACAGTATAACTGCCATACAATGTCTTTAATTATCCAATACTATTCTGTTATAGGCTACCAATTTAATATTTCATGTCTGATTTAAGAAATGTAACAATTAGATACATCTCAGTGTTCTGTTTTCTTTAAAAACTTCACAAAATCTCGCTGGGAATAAACTTCTGTATCAGGTTTGCATTGGGCATTTTTAGACACATGTTAAAGTTCTGGATGTTTCAATCTTCTGGGTTTAAAAGTCCACAAGTAAGTTCCAGATTCATTTTTCACACACACACTGCCCTGAGACAGTTCCTGGATGCATTCTTCATACAAACACTGCCCTGAGGCAACCTAAAGTAGCTGCAGCTGTAAATGTGACAGGCTGCCATGGAAACCAAGTGACCACAGCTGCCTGCAGCAAAGCAGTTTACCAGGGGAACCTTTTACACACACAAGTTCTGGGAGAAGTTTCATGCAGAAGTTCAAAGATCTGGATGTTTAAGATCTGGATGAGTGATTTAGACACACACAAGGTTCTGGATATTACAGCAAACATCCAGGAGAAATGTGTGTGTAAAAACACCCACTGTCTGCTGTCAGGCTACAATCCGAACCCAATCAAGCGTATCAGTAATAGGCCTGTTTTATTTAGGATGTCTTTTATTTGGAAGGACAATTACAAGTGGGAAATTTTGAAATTACTAATGGAGACATTCTAGAAATTGGAGAGCAGTTCTAGGTGGGGGAACTTCCCCACCACTTTATATGTTAAAAATATCTTGCTGATATGTGTTGGGGTTTTTTATTGTTAACTGTGTGCTTCATTTGCTGTAAATTGAGGCTGAGATCCAAGCTTTTGTGAAACACACATTTTCTCAATATCTTTCTTTTTTTTTAGGAAAGCTATCATGTACAACCACTTGTATATGAGATCTCATTCCAGAGAGTTTTAAAATATGCAATCCTCAACAGAACTTTTTGTGCTTTCCTTTTTAACCTCTCTCTCCTGTTTCAAGGCTCTCCAGTCAAAACCATGACATTTTGTGTTTTATCACAGAGGGAGGAAAATATCAGTTTATCACCCATGGGATTTTTGAAATATTGTCCCCTTAAATTGTGTTCGTGTAGCTAAATTGTGTTCATGTAGCTACATGGAAGGGTATTATCTGTTATATCATAATAAATGGGGAATATTCTCATTATAGTTAAGCAACTACTGCCAAACAAAGAAAGTAATTCTGGAACAAGATAATGAATGCACACAAGACTCCAGAGCAGAGCTGTTTGGGAAATTTCCAAGATAATATTTTTCCAAGTGGAAAATTGCTTTTAGAATCATAGATCTGAAAGGGAAGGGACCCTGTAACAGTAACTTAACAGTACAAACAAAATTATTCCCTCTGAAGTCCAGCCCCCTGCTTAATGCAGGATTTCCTACCTTATCTAAATCATTCCAGGCATATGCTCATCCAGCCTCCTCTTATAAATAGCCAACCATAGAGAATCCACAACTTCTCTAGGTAATGCATTCAGTTGCCTTTGCAATCAGGAATTTTTGCCTGATGTTTAATCTACATCTCTTGCTGTAGCTTGTACCCATTGCCTCTTGTCTTGCCCCTCATAGCAAGAGGCTCAGTCTTTTTTTTATCAGCCTTTCAAATATTTGTAGAATGTTATCATATCCCCCTTATTCTTCTCTAAGCCCAACATACCCAAAACTTTCAACCTTTCTCCTATGATTTGTGTTCCAAACCCTTTATCATCTTCGTTGCTCTCCTCAGCACCATCTCCAATTGTTTTATTCTTCTTAAAATGGGGTTCTCCAAACTGAACAGTTATTTCAGAGCTAACAAGAATGTCTCAATGACTCCCGTATCTTGCATACAATATGCGGAAGCCGGAGGGGAATGGAGGAGTATGGGACCTGGCGACATGGTGTGAGTTGTATCGTGTGTGCGGTGTGGTGATCCAGGTACCCCTGGATAAGAGTGGGGGAGTGTGGGATGGAGCCAGCTGTCCAGAGGCCCTGCCCGGGGGGGGGGGGGGGGNGGGGGGGCAAAAATGCCAGCAGGAGTAGTGGAGCCAGTAACCCCAGGTTGGTCCCAGGAGGAGGGCCTTCATCTAAAATGCCAGCAAAGTTAAGGAAGAAGCCATCAGGTGATGGGGCTGGAGTTCCCCCAGCCAAACAGAGGAAGGTGGAGAACTTTTTTCGAACTCTCTAAGTAGAGGTTAAGTTATGGAGGGGGACGGAGCTGCTGCCCCAGACACGCGTTAGACGAACTGATTTTCTGTCCTAGACTCAGATGGTCTGGAAGGCATGGTGTCTGGGAATAGTTCCTCCCATATGGATGGAAGGGAGGCAAGGAAAAGAAGGATTGAGTCTGTGACCGGGACAATTTCGCCCAATAACTTAGCTATATCTACAGGCTTTGGGGGATTATTTTCTAACTCTTTGCCTGCTGTTCAGTGTTCCGATAAAAATTGGGTCCAGTTGCTGGCAGATCAAACAGTCCTTATTTCTACAGCATATTTATCTGCAACTTAAAATATTAACTATGATAGTGGAGGAAGGTAAGGGTGGTAATGTAAGTGAGCCTATCTCTAAAGACCTATTGGCGCTGGAGCAGGAATGAGAAGAAGGCAAGCAAATTAATGGTGTGTGTCACCCACCCCGATAAGGGTATAGGTAGTACTAGGGCTGCAACATTTTGCAGTTAGGGGAACATTGATGTGCCTAAGGAGATGGGTAGTTATTTCAGTTATTGTAAAAATACAGTGGCATTTACAGTTTATCCTCTCCCTTCGGGCTACATACCACAATGTAGGGATGGGCGAACAGATCGCGGTTCAGGTTCGTCCGTTCGGTTCAGCTGCGTTCGTTTCGTCCGTTCGTTTCGGCTGCATTCGGTTCGACTGCATTCGGTTCCTCAGTTCGGTTAGTTCGCAGGTTTGGGTTCGCCCGCTCGGTTCGGCCGTTCTGTTCGGACGTTAGCCGTTCCGTTCCGTTTGGCTGTGTTCGGGAAATGTTATGGGTGGGTTTTTTGGTTTTTTATATGGTTTTTTGGTTTTTTATTGGGTTTTATATGGTTTTCTTTTGTTTATTTGGTTTTTGGTTTTTATATGGGTTTTTTAAAAAAAAAATTTAATCTAATATATAAATATATCTACACTAAATCTAACTGCTATTAACTATTCTAAATGCTATGAACTAAATGGATTATCTAATAACACAGGCCTACTCCTACAAACACTAAAACTAAATCACTAATGCTAACTCTATCACTAAGCTAGCTCCTTCAACTACTATCCCTAATCAATCTCTCTCTCTCTCTCTCTCTCTCTCTAGATAGATAGATAGATAGATATGGGATGGGGGGAATCGCAAACACAAGGTTTCGGTTTAAGTTTCATTTCAGTACAAAACTGAAATGAAACTTAAAGCAATCTAATAATCCTACTCAACGCCTGCTGTTCAGGAACAGTGACTAGCTCAGAAGGTGTTGGGAAGGGGGGAGGCAGATAGTTTCATTTCTTGCAAGCCTCTCCACCCTGGGTGCCTGGAAGTCTGCTCCTCAGTGACTAGTACTACCCCTCCCTGTCACCTTACAGTGAACCTTTTTTTGCCACCTGAACGCGATCCGAACTGTTCGGCCATTTCGCCGTTCAGTGTTCGGTATGTTCGCGTTCGGGTTCGGTCGTCCGAACAGGCCGAGTTTGGGCCAAACTCCGAACTTCCAAACCGCGTTCGCCCATCCCTACCACAATGGTCCATCCCTTATTTGGTGGTTAGACATTTTAGGGCTCTGCTTCATATGTCCTGTAACCTTAAGGATATTAATGAAATAAGGATTTTACAAAAGGATAGAAATATTTTTACATGTGTGGTGTCTTTTAGAAATAGTTTTTTGCCAGATTGTATATGGGAGGCCAGTAAAACTCTGTTTAGTAAAGGAGTATGGTTAGCCAAAATATATGTTAATAGTAATTTATAGTCCATGAATAGTCTTAGCAGGGGGGGTAAAATTGATTGTTTAATAAAAACCAGGTGATCTGATCAGGGGATATTACACAGGTTGGTGGGGATGGGCGAACAGAACCGTGTTCGGAAATTTGGCTCGGTTCAGTTTGGAGGTTCGGTTCGGAAGTTCAGTTCAGTCGACCGAACTATTTGAGTTCGGTCCGAACTCCGAATTCCAAACAAAGTTCGGAAATTCAAACCCCATTAAACTAAATGGAATATTATCTTTTAGGGATGGGCGAACAGGGCCGAGTTCGGAAATTCGGTTCGGTTCAAAAATTGAGTTTGGTTCAGAAGTTCAGTTGGGTCGACCGAACTGGTCAAGTTTGGTCTGAACTCTGAACTTCCGAACCGCGTTCACCCGTCCCTACAGGTTGGTTCGCTGGCTGATTTTGAAAATCCTACCTGGACCCAGCACTGCTCCTCTCCAAATACATTTTCTGTCAATTATGAGCAGAGGCAAGAAAAGGATGATTATATTGACCAAAATTTAATGGAGGTTATGGAGATAGAAGTAGGGGGAGCACCTAATATCAATTTGGACAACGGAAAAATTATTGTTAACAGCGCCCCAGGATGGAGAAGTGGTGGAATTGGGTACGATTAGGTCGGCACAAACAACAGCTGGAATTCATGGCTCGGGAAGACCCGAGGACATATGTCTATTGACATCTGACAATAGGGGATGTCCACTGGAAGTGGATGCGGAGGTGGCCCAGGGAAATTTCCAAGAGATAGTCTGTATTGAGGGAGAACAAGACCATGGAATAATGTATGTGGCAAACCCAAGAACTAGTATCCCAGAGGTAACAAACAAATGTTGGGACAAGTTATGTGTACTAGGGGAGTGGGAGGTTGGGGGGATTGAGCTCCCAAATGAAAACCAAGTTCTGCCTGTAATCCAGGGGAGCGTGGAAAATCCAGTCCAGAGTAAACCATCCCGGAACCTAAGTATGAAGGAGGGTTGGTAAGGGGAATGGCTGTGAAGATAGATTCTCTATCTCCCCCAATGCAGGATCAGGTAACGCAATTAGAAAAAACAGGGGCGGGGGACATAAACGCAGCTGAGAGTGTAAAAGAATTGGAGGGACTAAATAAGGAAGTGGGTCTGGAAGATATTAGACAGGACACGGATTCCCTGGGCAAAACTAAAATAGATTGACTTACAAGGAATGAAGAATTCCCACCTTTAAGAATACTCTCTTGGAATGTGGCTGGTTGGCGTTCAAAGGAAAAGGACCCAAGTTACCTGGTTGGTTGTTTTTTTTTTTTTAAGAGTTTTGATGTTCTGCTCCTACAGGAAACTTGGTGCCCCCAAAAATTAATATTGGCAGGTGATGAGACTATGGGTAATTTCAGATGTGCCGAGACTCCAGTCCCACCACGCTGAACCATGCACCAGGATCCATTTCGGATGCCGGTCAGGGATTAGGCCATCCGTCCTTTAGACGTGCCAGCCTGATTTTCATCGGGGAGGGGGAGGGGCTGTGCGGTATGATGTGGGGCCGCTCAGCCCCGCCCCCCGCACTTCCCCAGCCTCCCACCCTCCAGGAGACGGGTGGCCGCAGCTGCCAATCCGGCCGCTGCACCTGATCCCGTCCTGTGGTCGGACCCACGATCCGGCCAGACTGAGGGTAACAGACATTACCTTCGGCCCATCCCAGATTGTGGCCAATGCGATCACGGTTGGGACCTGACCCCACCATGATTCTGGACTTCCAGGCAAACAGAGATCCGGAATCGTGGTCATTTTGATTCCCACTAGTGATTCACTGAGGTAAACATCTGGCGGGAATCCTTTAGATGTAACGGGACCAACGGCCACCACAGGAGATTCACTGTGGTTAACCGTGGTATCGTTACGTCTGAAATTACCCTATCTGGCAGAAGGCAACTCCGACTTCCTGGAGAGGTAGGCCAAGTGGAGGAACAGTGTGTTTGTTTTCCAATGCGCTGAAGGCTAAATTAAAACCTTTGCCAGGGAGTATCCCATTTGGCTGTGGTGGTATATTACAGGCAATAAATTGGGTGCTTTTAGTGGTGTGTGTTTACATTCCGCCTAGCAATGCTGTTTGTTACGATGAAAATTTCTGGGTGGCCTATCTGGAATTGGTCCAAGGTCTCTATCCAGAGGCTAGGTTATTGCTAGCTGGAGACTTTAATGCTCGGATGGGAGCCTTCGACCAGGTTTTGTTTTAGGAGGGAGGGTTTGGGCTTGATAAAAACTACTCCCCATTGATCCCAAGGCAGGCAAAGGACACGGGTATAAATACTAATGGCCCCATCTTAGCAAAATTGTTATATCAATTGGACCTGTATGTACTAAATGGCCGCTGCTGGAGTGATCACCTGCGGGAGTTTACATACTTATCTATTAGGGGGTGTAGTACAGTGGATTATGTAGCAGTTTCGGCAAGTGTAATTCCATTGGTCAAAGCCTTCCAGGTGAGTTTTTGGACGGAAAGCAATCACCTACCCCTAATTATTCTACTAGAGGGGTTCTACCCTGTAAAGGACAACACCCCTATTAATTATAGTGTGGAAAATGGGCAGGGGCTAGTTAGGAGAAGGTGGGATAAGGATTTGGAGGTTAACATGTTGCTGCTTTTAGACTCACCTCAGGGAATGCAATATGCAAAGGAAATTCTAGAGGCTGAGTCTACGGGTGAGCTAGTTAACCAGTACCAGAAGTTAGTGAATTGATTGATTCCCTATATAACCAAAAAAAGTGCGGACCCATTGACCCATAAGAGCCGCCAATTGGTATGATAGTGATTGTTTTGAAGAAAGGAAAAAATTGAGATGCTTATTCCGAAAATTCCGGGCCTCGTGTAGAAATAATCTCCTGAGGGAGCTAATGGATAGTAGGAGAAAATATAGGAACCTGTTGGTGCTAAAGAAAGCTGAACATTACAGGTTAATGTGAGAGACTTTGGACAAAGCATCCAAGAATACAAACTCATCTAAGTTTTGGAGGTTAGTGAGGGGAATTGGTCACAAGAAGTCGTTCGCATAAGACCTACATGGCGGCTGCAGCCTGGAAACAGCATTTTGGGATATTATTTGCTGCGCAGATCCCAAGGATAATCCAGATAGAGTTAGCTCCAAAAGTTCAGGAGTGGGCTCCGGTGGATCCGGAGGTGGTGATAGAACTAATTGATAGTCTAAAGAGTAGCAAAGCCCCTGTGACAGATTTTATTCTGGTTGAATTATTAAAAGCAGGGGGGAAATAGTGGGCCCCTGTGCTGGCGGCCTTGTTTACAGGGATTAATGCTTCAGGGAATATCCCAATGGATTGGGGGCAAGCAATAGTGGTCTCAATATTTAAGAAAGGTTACCCAGCAGACCCAAAAAACTATAGACCAATTAGTTTGCTTAGTTTAGTTAGCAAACTTTATGCAAAGTATCTACTCTTGAAATTAAAAGGTTGGTTGGAGATTAATGGAACATTGGTAAAAGAACAGATTGGTTTTAGAAAGGGAAGATCAACCAGTGACCACTGCTTCGTGCTCTTGCACTTAATTCAGAAGTATGCCGGGCTCCAGAAGGCGCTATATACAGCATTTATCGATCTCAGGGCAGCATTTAACCTGGTTTCTAGAGAGCGCCTGTGGTAAAAACTGGCAGCGGCAGATATTGATAGGATATTATTATTTTTAATTCATAGGTTGTATAGGAGCTCATCTATAAAGGTGAGATTTAACATGTATGGGGCTCTAACTAATACCATCAAAATAGAGAGGGGGTAAAATGGGTCTATTTTGGCCCCAATATTGTTCCATTTTTATTTAAATGATGTAATAGAGGAGCTCTCAGCCTTGTCTTTTCATGCTCCCCAGTTGGGAGAGGTCAGTACTGCATGTCTCCCGTATGCAGATGATGTGGTACTGCTTTCCCGGTTGCAGGTGAGCTTGCGCCGACTCCTCAAAATGTTTGGGAAGTACTGTGACAAAAACCTTATGGAAATAAATTATGATAAGACTAAGGTACTGGTTTTCTCTCACAAGAAAAAGATCCCTAGGTGGCACATGGATAATAAGGAAACTCAACAAGTGAAGGCCTTTCGATACCTGGGACTTCTCTTCCGAGCGAATGGGGGCTGGTCTATACAGATGCATGCCACCCAAGCTAAGGCCAAACAACTAAATAAAGCCCTAGTAGCCTTTTTCAGGTCTAGAGGGGGTTCATTGGTTATTCTGGCAATTAAAATCTTTGCCCACAAATGTATCCCACAAATCCTTTATGGGGTGCTTTTTTGGGCCCTGGGTAGAACCAAAAGTCTTAAGAATTTCCAATTGGGATTTGTTAGGGCGCTGCTATCTGCTCCGGCTGGGGTGTGTAGCATGGCACTTTGCTTGGAATGTGGTCTACGACCCCTATATGAGAGGGTTTGGTTGGGATCAATAGATTATTGGTTGAGGCTCTATTTTAAATAGGCGGCACCGCTGTCCCAACTGGCGATTGAGGACAAGTCTCCGAATTTATGGTTTTCCACAGTGGAGAATAAAATAAACCACTTGGGTTTCAACCCTGTGGTGCTTTCACCATTGGGATATAAAGGAGCAAAAAAACTGTTAACTGATAGGCTGGCTGATATTACTGGGCAAGAAATCCAAACTGCAATTGGGGAGAATAGAGCCCTGGGTTGGTACCCGCGGATAAGAAACAGAACTAGTGCCCCAATGCCTTATCTGGATAGTAGCTTAACCCATGAGGATTGGCAGGGCCGGCCCCAGGGTTTGTGAGGCCATGTGCGAAGTCTTGGTGCGGGGCCTAATTTGCATAATTAGGCCCCACCTAATTATGCAAATGTATAAATTTACATAAAACTTACTCCCTCTGGACAGGAAGGATTCCCATTCTCCACCCCTCCGAGCAACCATGGAGAAGCATGGCCTCCCAATGCTTCCCCCCTCTCCGCAGCCGGGTGTCTACCACCACTCCCCAGGAGTGGTTCCACTGCAGGGGCAGTCAAGCGGGCAGTGTGGTAGGCACAGAGAGACTGAGTGCGTCCACTGCCTTACTGGAGGAGGGAGTGAGCTTAGCCAGTCTGGCCTCCAGGGCTTGTTGCTTCTTGCTGCCGGTGCCGCCTGTGCCTTGTGCACGCGTGCAGTGCAACCAGTCCAGAGGTGCTGCTTTCACACGCACAAGACACCCAAAATGCAGCTAGCTTATTAAGCGCATTATGCCATGAAAAGACATATAACCAGTTCAGTTGTGCCCCCATAATCAGTTCATGCTGCCCTCACCCCATAACCAGTTCATTTGCACCCCGCCCCCATATAATTAATTCACGCTGCCCCCACTCATAACCATTTAATTTGTGCCCACGGGGCAGCGTGAATTGATTATATGGGGGGCACAAATGAACTGGTTATGGTGTGTGGGTTTAAAAACAGTATTCCTGTTAGCAATAACTTCATTAAGAAGAGTTAGTGAAATAGCAGCCATAATAATCTCAGAACCATATTTGCAGATTTATTTTCCAAGACAGAATAGATATTGCTTTA
>QEPC01001904.1:1272582-1283227 GCA_003113815.1 Sphenodon punctatus | reverse complement strand
GGGCCGGCCACTCACAGTTCTTTGGGGGCCCGGCCTGGCCCTGCTGCTACCGCTGCCGCTTGCGCCGCTGCCGCCACCCCAAACAGCGGGTTGTTTGTATTGTTAAATGATCATTGTATTTGTTGTTTAATGTTTATTTGTTCTAGGCCAGGGCGAAAGCCAGAGCCTTAATAAACTAAACTAAACTAAACTATCAGATATCCTGTTTTCATGGGATAAAGAAGTGGTAATTGTTAATATGAATTTAACGTGCATTTATTTGTCTGTGTGGATGCTTTTACTAACTGCTTACCAAATTACCATTTGGATATTCCATGGTAGTTACTTCTGAACATACCAGGAGAACTCTACCAGTTTTACTACATGATAGATAACTCTACCATAGATGAGGCATTAATGACGGTGTGCAAATTTGCAGGTAACTGCTAGAAGGAGCTCACATAGAAAGCAGTCAGGGAGGCAGGCATGTTATATTTTTCTCTCACATAAGCAGAGAGAGAGAGAGAGAGAGATGGTGGTAGGAGGGTTTAAGCAAACAGTTATATGGGAGTTGACGGAAAAATGCTGAGGACTGGTGGGACTGGACTGCAAACAATTACACAAACTGGGGAGTTCCCTCCCTCCAGTCTATATGAGCAAACCCACACAAGCATGATTTGCTATGTTTTAACATTTATTTATTTTTTGCCACTTGAAAGAGTAATCTCTGAAAACACTCTCATGGAATTGCAGTCTCCTTCTCAGGGTTTGTTCTTGAGAGAGCTTTGCGGGTGGTAAGTACCTCTTAACTCATTTCAGCCTACCCTTTGTTCCCATAAGAAGGGAGAAGTTAAAGCCATCATAGAGGGGGATAGTTATTTCTCCAAACAAGTGGGAATAAACTAAGTGTGGAGGGTGACTCCTACTTGAGTTGTGTGGCTGGAGGGCTCTTGCTCATAAATTTTGCAATCAATTTCTGGAGATCACATTGGTACTTTATTTACTCATATGTTACTTTCAATTATTTTACTCATTTTATTTATATATATATTAAGATTTTTTTGTATCTTTGCAGAGGTCTCCCTGAACTTGTGGGGGGGAGGGGGCTGATACAATTATAACCCTATTACCCCCCTTTCAACAGGCCTGCTTGGGCCCTGTGTATCCCAAGGCCGTTTCCTGTTCTCATTCCTGGGATTTGAACAGGTTTCTGTTCTGTCCCTCCTGTAAAATACAGGCAATAGTTCAGTTGCCTTCCTGAGTGGGTCCACCTCAGGGTTACCTCACTGAGATGAATTAGGGAAATCACACCTCTCTTACGTGTATTGTTTCATGGTCTCTGGACTAAATTCTCAGTTGACGTGAACCAGCAGATGTACCACTGCTACGCCAATTTACACCGGCTGAGGATGTGGCCCTGTTTGTGTACTTGCATCTTTCACGTTCAAAAGTGCTTTTTGACAATAATAAGGTCTATTTTGATTAAATGGAGAGAGAGAGAGATGTCGATCCAAGATCTGCTATTGGATCTCCCATAATGCTGCTAATAGGATGGCGCTCAGGCAGCTGTACGAAACAAGTGTTGTGGCTTAGCTCCTCAGAGTCCGACCCCCAGCGCTGTTCTGAAGAGTTACTTTCCGCTATGCTGAGGAACATGTGAGAGAAAATTACCCAGCTATTATTGGATACAAAGCTGATTGTTTAATGAGTCAGGCAATTTGTGAGGACAATTTTTCCTCACAGCTTCTCCCAGAGAGAGCCAGCAAGCAATACTGTACCTTTCTTCCATTGTATACTAAGGGCTGTATTTGTTTAATTACCAGCAATTGAGCAAATTGATAAAGGAGCAGTTCACAGGCATATTAGCAGAGCTGTGTTTCATTGTTTCTTTCATTTGAGCACTTGTGTGTTTTAAGAGTGAACTCTATTAGGGCTTCATTTGCCTAGCCATGAAGAAATGTGAGACAGAAAGGAACCCCCAACACTTCCGAAATCAATCTGGCCAAAGTAGTGGAGAGTGTCCTTTATCTTACCTCCTGGGGAGGACCTACAATTTGAGTGGTATGTTTTCATCACAATGTGCAAAGAGAGAGCTTAGAAATCCCCCAAAATAATGATTGGGATGATGGGCCAGTTTTTGAATTCACTGGTGACTGAAAAATAGGCAGGTAGCTGCCTTTGTATAAAGGGAGGATGTTAGCCACGCTCAGAAGGAGAAAACTTGGACAGTTCAAATCACCAGAGGGCTTGTTCACACAAGACTTATTTTAAGTGTGTAGTGGTGCAAGCCCACATTGCGACTGTTGTGTGAAACTCTTACCACTTCCTGTACTCCTTGTGGACCCCTTAGAAGGCACTCAAATGAGCCTTTTCTCCTGGATCTTTAATTGCCTGCTCAGGAGAGCTGTTGTGCTTTATCAGCCTTAATCACCCTTTAAATGTTCTGCTTAAATCTCCCTCCCCTCACGTTGAATTTCACCATGCATTGCCTAATGATCTGCTAATGATCAGTTGAAAGAGGTGCTCTCAAGTCTCCTGCTGTCCTGGTACATTATCAACAATGTGGGGGAGGGGTTTAAGATCCTTCACACATTACTAGTAATACGCATGAGCAACTTAGAGCCTGTCAACCCTCGGATTTCAGCTTGAAAGATACAGGTGATTAACAGCTAGCTTGCTCAAGATCTTGGGAGCTAATTACTTTACATAAACAATAAAATGTGAGGGAAGCAGTTTGACTAAGGAGAAAAGGCTTGATTGAATTCAGCCTTGTTCTCCATCACACAATCTAAAACAAATGAACTACAGAAATGCAGAGAAATTAGCAGCTGCATGAATGCCATTACAATAGAGCTGTCTGGTCTCGGGCCTTGAACTGGCACCTCCTGGGGTTCTGCGTAGAGAAGAAATGAGTAGCAATTTTTGTACCCGCGTGCAATACTGAAATTTCTGGTAGCCTATCAGGTACCCAGTCAGTGCTCAAATACTGAGACAGGCACCCAACTCCCAAATTACCAAGTATTACTATTACTGAGTTACGGTCTTTCCGTTTTATCATTTTACCGTTTTACCAATCCATTCTGATTTATATTACCATTTTATTGTCTTTCCAGCATGGAACAATCAATAGATGAACAGGAATAGACAAAGTGATGGTATTGGTAGGAGGTATGTACACTTATTTGTTTTTGGCTCCTGACTGCCTACTTCTGAGATTTCGTCAGCACGGTCTGTCAGGGGAGTCGGGGTCAGAAGTGGGTGAAGAATCAGATCCAGGCACAAACAGATCAGGACAGAGTTCCAACAGAGTCAAGGGGTCAGATCAGAGCAAGCACAGGAAGGTTGGGGTAAACAGATGATCCAGCCAACTTCCTGTGACTGCAGGCCCGCTTAATATGTGGCAGGCGGGCAATCAGGAAGCTGGGTGTGTGACAAGGGCTGAAAACTGGGTCAGAACTGGGTTGAACCACAGAGCTACAACAGCATGCTGAAACTGAACACTGTATCAGAATTCCTCAGGTTGCTGGTTCAATGCTGGATCCTGACACTGTCATACTTGATCCAGGGCTTGAGGAAAAAATAGTAAATTTGCACAAACAGAAAACCAGGAACTTGGTAATGAATGACAATTCCTTAATGGTAATTCATTGGGCACTAAATGGGTATTGTTTAATACCTGATCCACTCAAAAAGGTTTGAGTGCTGCAGTATACCTGTTTTGGTTTGTTACCTGTTTCAGCTGTAGCTCTGAGGTAGCGGCTGGCTCAGCAGCACTATCTTTGCTCTGTGAATCAGCCTGGATCTTGTTCTCATTGCTCCCTTTTCTTCAAGCTGTTCGCAAACTGGGTAAATCCCTTTCTTTGTCCCCCCTTTCTGCCCATTCACACAACTTATTTTTAGAGTGGGTTGTAGCCCCACAAGTCCACAATCTGAATATTGGGTCAAATCATTGCCACTTTTGGTGCCCCTTGATGTGGTCTTATTCTCTGCTCCCTGGTGGAAGGGGTGGGCCATTTAAAATATAGGGTATAAACACATGGCACACTAACCAGGCTGTGAGTCTGTTGCACTGCACTGACTCACCCATAGGCTGTGAGTGCCAAGCCTAGAAAATGGTCCACAGTCTGAATGTGAAAACAGGACTGGAGGAGAAATGTCCTACGGCACAGTGGTGAGGAGGGGAGACAGGCACTGCCAACTTCCTCCCCTCCCCCTCAGACACTCTAGCAACTAAGGAAGCTGGGGCTCCCTCTCTTGCGAGCCTTTAGGGATGTACATGTCATTTTTGTTATTACAATAACGATAATGAAAATTGTCATTTTTTGTTATTGCAATAACGAAAACAACAACAGAGAATAACGACAACAAAAACATCAACCAAGAATAACGATAATGAAAATGACAATATTGTTATAGTTATCGTTGTTAATAGTGCTGTGGCAGTTGGGTTTTGGGGGGGAAACGTATTTAATTAAATTAATTTATTTATATTTGTTGACCTCCCTCTCATGCCTATGGCATCCCGAGGCGACTCACAACAGATAAAAAAGCCTAAAATACATAGAACATCATCAAGTATAGATAATTTTAAAATACCCCTCTCCCACCCCAAAATTCCCCACCTCCCTACCCTACCCTCCCACCCTCCCCTCCGAAGGCCTTGGTGAACAGCCAGGTCTTACAGGCTCGGCGAAAAGCCATCAGACCCGGGGCCAGGGGAGGGTGGGAAATGTGGAGAGGGGAGGAGGGAGCAGACATCTCAGAGTCCTAAACAGGGTTGAACTCGAACTGTGCTAGTGTTGGGAGGGGCGAGCAGCTCAGCAGTGTCTGATGGATGTATCGCTGGCCAATGAGCAGCGCAAGCCAGCCCAAGCAGTCTCATGGCACTCTGTGATTGCTCACTGCCTGCTGCCTCCCACAACCAATCAGGAGAGCTCTGGGGGAAGGCACTGCAACCCTTTATAATGGGAGGGCTAGGCTTTTTCTCTCCATTCTGTGAGAGCTCTGCTTGTCAGGTTGTGTTTACAAAACTGTGGTGCTTGCACACAAAAAATTCTCCCTAGCCCTCATTGTATTACCAATACCTTTTCTTCCTCATACCCTGCATTTTACTTTCTCCCTTTCCATGACCTTCTCCCCCCTGTACATTATATATAGATAGGTAGTATAGATTAGAAATAGAAATAGATATATATTATAGCTATATAGACATATAAATTAGATTAGAATAGTTATATAGATTAGATATAGATAATTGATTAGATAATAGATCATTTTCCTTTCCCCTGTCTCCCTTAGATTTAGATAGATATTAGTTGTGCATGGGAATAGATACCAAAAGTAAAATCTTTGTTTGAAACGGTACCAATAACGATAATGGTACTGGTACCAATACCGATAAAGACAATAACGAAAACAACATTGTTGTTAATAATGATAATGAAAATGACATTTTTAAATAACAAAAACAAAAAACAAAAACTACATGGAGGTCTGGTGCACACCCCTAGAACCCTGTGTCACTTCAAGGCAGAGAAAGGGAACAATGGGGAAATGCTGCAGTAAGTGGGAGGGAAGCTCCAGGCCCCATGCATCACACCCATGGCCCCAGGGTTTTGGGGTGCTGCCCCAACTGCTGGTGCCACCACTCAGCTCTGATTTCAGCCTAGTTTCCTCTGTTCTTCCAATCCCTGCCATGCTACACCCATTCCCAGTTGTGTCCCATTGCTCCACTCCTACCTCCCGACTTCCTCATTGACTACCAGTCATTATTTAAGGCCTTCTGGTGGCCACAGGAATTTGGGTGGAGCAACTGCTCTTCTCCTTCTTTGTCTGGTCTGTGTTGCAGTTGCATGTGTTCCAGTTCTGTTCCTAGCCTTTTCTTCTCTCCCCTTCTCTTTCTCTAGTTGTGGTCCCCAGCCTTGGCCCTTGATGTTCTCTTCCTACCTTTTAGGGCCTGTGTCCCTCCCTGTTTCTATACTCTCCTGATTGTTCCCACGTCCCTGATTCCCCAACTCTGGTTCCCAGTTCCCTGATCCTCTGCTCTAGTGTTCAGGCTGCTCTGATCCCCAACTCCGGTGTCCAGGCTTCCTTTCTTTGACCACAATGATGAGCAGTAAGCTCTGTTAGGCTGAATTCCCCGACTCTTGTGCTGAGCATCAAGTCTCCTTTAGAGAATGGCTGAGACATTTCCTCTACCTAGCAATCTACCTGTTAGTTTTCCTTTCCCTGCCTTGGCCCTTCCCTTTGCCCCTTTCTGGACTCCAACTCCTGGTCCTTGACAGAGAGAGATATCTCCTGTCCTGACCACAAATCCAGTCCTACCTGATTGATTCACATCCAAGCCAGCCCCAACCCTAATTTCAAGCCACACATTTCCTATTGCAGCAGCTACTACACCCTGTTACTTGCCCTTCCCCAAACACACACCAACTCCTCCATGACCTAATTGATGGTATGCATTAGCTCACATTAGTCCACATAGTGGGCTCCACATTCTCTGAATCAATGCTGTAGATGGTTGGGGAGTGTTCACTGTTTGGTAGCCATGTGTTGGGTGATCCTGACCACCTAATAGACAGCCATGAAAACACCCACTCATGGTGTGTGTGTGTGTGTGTGTGTTATCGTGCCATTTGTTAGTGTCCATTGTGAAATAAACAGCTTTGTGAATGCATGGCTATGGAATAAGCCAAACAAAGATTAAGGAACAAGTGGAGAATTTGCAAGGGTGTGTGTGTGTGTGAAGGGATAATGTGTGTAAAATATATGGGTAGAACAAGGACTAGTTCTTCTGGTTGGTAGAGGACCTAGCACCATAGGGGACTCCCACTTGGATGGTGAATAGCTAATAAGGCAGGTTGTTGCAGTGTGCTCTGTGTTTCATAACGTTGTCTAAAATTTCCATTATCAGCTCCATCACTATTAATAAACATTCGATTTCAAAAAATACTCCCAGAATACAATTTTTGTGTGTTTAATTAAAATGGTGATTGGCTGAAAACACCCCCCCACACACACACTCCCACCCGTCTAAAGAAAGTTCTGCCTCTCTTCAAAACCTTTCCTGACCTCTGGGGCCGAAGAAGAACAAAATAGAGTATTGACAAAAACACAGTCGGCTGCCAAAGAAAAAGAGTTCCTGTAAAAAAACTGAAACAATAAATCTCCTGCGTACTGAACTCCCAGAGGGAGTGTGTGTTGTGTTTCCTCCTGTTCTTTATCAAAGTCCCCAAAATAAGCAGGAATGGGCAGCGGCTGTGCACAGTCTCTGCACACCTTTCCCAGTTGCTAATTAGGCCCTGCCTCACGGGCAGAGAACACTCCCTGCCTGCCTCTGCAAGGGAATGCCAGTGTGACTGAGAGCAAGCATGAAGCTGCTTGGAGCTGCCCTCCTCTTGCTAGCTGTGGTCAGCATCTGCTGTGAAGCTGGTAAGAGCCCACTCTTCTTTGTTACTTTTCTGGCAGTCTTGGGTCAGCAGCTGTGTTAAGGAACTGTTTGTTCTCACTTCGGTGGGGGGTTTCCCTATGCTCCTCTCTCACTGGATTACAGTAGCTCAGTACTTCATTCCCATGTGAGTGGGCTGATTGCTTGAATGTTTGGAGGAGGAAGGCATTGGTTTTTTAAATTGAATTAAATCAGGCCCACAGCTAGAATATCAGCATGAGGGGTGGGGGTGGGGAATACATGACAAAGAAGGCAGTTTCTTCAGACTAAGAAATGGAGGGGGAAACCTGGAACACATCTTACTTCTTAGAGGGGCAGGAGGGATCAGTTCCCCCCCATTCCTTGCCCTAACTATGGGCCTGAGCTAAATGTCTGCAGTAGAAAGTATCCTTAAACCAACATATTGCAACGGTCTGTCCAAGGCGCAAGACGCTTTCCATGTCAGCATGGAATTAAAAATATGTGCTCTGCTAGAGTCCTGAAAGAATTTAATTTTTAATTTATTTTATTTTTAAGAAAAAGGTAGTTCCCCCTCCCCCCTCCAATCCCCTTCAAGTTTGAAAATTATTTGGAAGAAAATTATCTGCAAGCAACTGAATTATCTGACCGATTCCAAAATACCTTGTGGGCTAGGACTTATCCTGGGGTAAACTTCAGTAGCGTGAAACCAGTGATAAATTTGGGCAAGTGGGTTTACCCCAAACAGCGTTGCATTCACCCAAAATATATTTAGTCTTGTAACATTTCTCCAGTTTATCCCCAAACAGATACAAACCACTGCGGGGGGAGTAGTGGAGCTGAGCACTTTAAAACAGTGACTCCTACCTTCAATAATGCTTTTATAAACACAGCAACAACTTTACTTGACATTATAACACTGACTCGTCTCTTGTTTCAAGTGTTTTCCTGCCTGTGCATTTTAAAAAACAAAAGAAATTACTTTAAAAATAATTAAACAATAGAAGACTAACAAACTGGAGCTAGACTCATCACCTTTGACAAGGATTACATTGGAAGTCAAAGCTGACTTTGTATCATTTCTGGTTTTGCAGAAGATTTGTAGTTTAAGCTTTTAGAGATGTTGTCATAATAGATTTGATGGCTGGCTGGCTCCTAACAAGTTCATAGAAAAACTTATTAGAAAAGATTAAGTAATTGCAGGCACTGCACCAAGTCAACAACATTTAACTTGGTTAAGTATTAAGAATCTGAGGGAAATAAGCAGAGACGTCTTGTGTGGTGAGACCTGTGTTATTGCTCAGGTTCCTTGCTGCTAAAAATCTAGGGAAGAGAATTGTCAATAATGTGTTGCCCCAGAAAGATTGGGTTTTAAATCCATGTCATGTTGGTATGAACTCCGCAAGTTGGTGTTCCTGTTTATGCTCTGCCTGCTAGTGTTGGTATAAGTAGCCTTCCTGCCATTGTTAAACCTTGAATGAATTACATATGTTTTGAAAACCAAGGTGGAGAAAGATCATGGGAGCAGGCTCAGCACTGCAGCCTGTAAAAGCTTATTAGGATGCAGCATTCAAAGGTGAAAGGGGATGCATAGGAGATAGACCCATTTTGCACAATCCATTTCCTAATCCCTTTTCTTTCTTCTGAGTGGGATTGCTTGGGTATTGGTGTAGTGGCACACTGCATTAAAGCAAATCTCTCATTTCATATTTGCTAAACTCTTTTTATCCTGGGGAGGAATGCCTTAAGTCAAGGCAGAGGCACTGATGAAACTGCATTGGTAAATTAAGAGGGGATGGGGAGACAGAAGACAATGGGGGCAGTGGCGACTGGTGGACTTCGAGGTTGGTGGGGTGGCAGGTGGGACTGGCATTAAAATTTCATACTTCCATGATCAATGGAATAGGACACATACTGGGAGCTTTTAGATGGACCGCACCCACACTTCTGCTCCATCTCACACTGAGATGGTCCATCCATCTAAAGACAGGCCTTCAGATGTGCAGGTGGAGCAGCCACCCGCTTACGGTGCTCCAGAACATCCCAGAGCACTGCCAGTGGAGTGGGCCATGCAAACCTGGGGCACTGGCCAGAGGCAGAGCAATTGTCCATCTGCTTGGTGGATGGCCACTACAGCTCCACTATCAGGCCATTTTTACACGGACAGGGGTGGGTGGGTGGATGGGTGTGCTTTCGCAGTGGGTGGAGGTGGGTGCGTATCCTTTCCCACAGACACACACCCATCTCCACCCACTGTGGCCCATTTCACACAGACACTAACACTGACAAAATGGGTGTTACATTTTATACATGTTGCAGGGCTGCAGGTGTGCTCTATGGGTGCCCTAAAATGTAACACCCATTTTATCAGTGTTAGAGTGTTTGTGTGAAAAAGGCTGGAGCCTCCTCCGATTTTTCAGATAGTTCCATGGTGGGTGATGCGTGGAGGTGGGTGCAGATGCGTGTGCGTCAGGAGCGCGCACCCACCTCCAACCACCACCAGTGGAGTTTGCACAAACAAACACCCACCCACACCTACCTCTGCACCATTTCCACAGACGCCCCCATGCATCTAAACCCTCTCGCACACCGAGGGGAAGGGGCGGGGAGCGTCTATGTAAAATGGGGTTGCACTGGTCAACACAATAGACTTGCAGGCGGCAGCCTAGTCCATCTGGCGATACGCCTGCACCTCTATGGTGTGGGGGAGAGGGCATCGTGCGGGTGGACCATGGGCTACTTCCATCTAAACCCTGTGCGGGTGGGACTGAATGCAGGGAATGTGGGGGTGGCCACCCCTGGAGCAGGTCTGGGAGGCGGGGTCAGCCCTGGGTCCATCTGAAGACACCCAATGAATGAAAAAAACCAAACCACAGTGTGTGCAGAACAAAAAACTACACAATGGTGGTGTGGTGACATGCAGTGGTGAGCAAAATATAAAGCTCTATGTGAAAAAATCAAAAAGGGAAAACCAGCATTTGCTCCTGCTTATCAGGTCCTAGGGAAAACAAATTGGCAGCTCAAGGCTTGAAGTCTGTTTTAAATAGGGGGACATTATATGTGTGTGACTTGTTTCACTTTTTAAAATTGCTATTTGCTTCTGTTGGGGGTCCGTTGCCAGGAGCCCATTACATCAGCGCTCCAGAGTCTGCAGTGGCTGCCAATAGCTTTCTGGGCACAATTCATGCTGCTGTTTTCGACCTATAAAGCCCTAAACAGCTTGGGGCCCAGAATATGAAAGAGCGCCTCTTCCCTTATGTT
>QEPC01001904.1:1244523-1272482 GCA_003113815.1 Sphenodon punctatus | reverse complement strand
CCTGAGATGCCATGGGCCATGTTTATAAGAAATATAAACAAATACATAAATAAATAAGGTCGACTTAGGTTTCTAGTTTTTTGCACTAACTTCAGGTGACCGAATATCTCCACTTTGACTAGTTGGAGTTTGCCCAGTTTGCTTTGCCTATTTGATTACTTTGCTTTTGCTTGACATGATTATTATTTCAAATTCATTTACTAGATCAAAAGTCAAACAAAATTAATATTTTTTTGGTTTGGTTTTATCTTAATACCAAATTAAGAGATACCAAAGACCAAATTACCAAGTAACAAAATTGCATTTAACTTTCACGAGCAAACTTTGCAAACTGGAAACAGAAATTTCTATTTGCACTTTCAAATTTCAGAAATATATTGAATTCTAACTTTGAGATAAGATTCACACTGTCTCAGGTTTAAAATACCAGCCTAGGGCCTTATCTCACTTGGATTGATTTTTTCCATATGAAAACAGGTATGTTTAGGGTTTCTGTTTCTCCTCTCTCCAGACTACTCAGATTGCTCTGGGAAAGCTTCCAGCAAAGTCAGTGACTAAAGGGTTTTCTACACAGGAAATGAAAATATCTCTCAAGATATGATCCCTACTTTCCTCCATTTTTTATTTCACATCTACACACTGAATACCTATCCTGCAAAATGCATCAATGAAAAGTTACAAAATATAGACAGGAAAACAAAAAGTTTGCAACTGTTAAGAAATGTTTGCAAATGAAGCAAGTTGTGAAGGGATGTAGATTTTTCTCCATTGGGAATTTTAAAGAGGAAGCTTGATAAGTATTTGCTGGTGATAACTTTAGTCTAGTCCAAGGCTAAGGAACCATTTCTAATTTGAAAATTAGTAAGAGCTCCGCAGGACAAACAGCATTTGTTGGAGGAAGATTAAGGGGTGTGCACAGAATGAGAGAAGGTAGACCGCCAGTGAGGAAAAGAGCAGATCCAGCAGTGTGATGCACAATGGCCCAGCCCAGTCATAAGGCCCTTCAGGACCCAGGTCACTCATAGATTTCTGTTCAGTCCTCTGCCATTCTCCTACTCAGTAGAAGAAGATCTTCCTTGCTGGCCTAAGGCCCCACCCTCCAGAGCCTTCCTAAACCCCTTTCCCTAGGGTGGGGTCAGGGTTCCCTCCTACCTCCCCATCAGGGTGACTCCAGCCAACATTGAAGCACTTCACCTTGCTAACACACCTCTAGGCTGTGGTAACACCCTCTATATAGCCCCAGCCCATATAATGTGACCCACCCACATCCAGTCACATGATCTCTGCTCCCTGGTCACTAGGTTAACCCTTTCCACCTTAGGCCAGGTGAGCAAGTGGTGAAACATTATGACACTGTGGGCCTGCTCCTGCAACTATTTGCCCACAATGCTTCACCACAAGCAACAACACAGCAAGTCCCAGAGAAAAAGATGATCTACCCAGCTTTCTGTGGCTTCAGGCTGGCCTTATATACAGGCCACCAGTCAAGCAGGAAGATGGGGTGTGGAACCTGGAGCCTATCAGGAGGCTAAGGGGTGTTACAAAGCCAGCACAAGGAGGGACAACATAACATACCCTAGCCCAGGAATGGCAAAAATACTATGAAACTAGCCACTGCCTCAGAGCCCTCACGTGACTGGGATCCTGACAAGAGGAATATTTATGACTGGACGTATTTTAATATGACAGCATCTAAGCAGTTCTTCAGCTGTCTTCCTCCTTCCAGTGTAGGGGTTAGGTCAAGAAAGCACTGTAAATTGTACTGGGGCTTGAACAGGCCATTCTCCAGCCCCAGGATTTGGGGTGGGTGGAAGGTATACAGTGGTTGAAATTCACTTAACTTGAATTTCTGGATAAGTAGAATATACTTGTTTTCCCCAGCTACAGGTCTCTGGCTGCATTGCTTCTTGATTTGGATACGTTGAATTCTGAATCCCAGTAACTTGATTTTTTAAGGTGTGTATGCATATACCCACGTGACTAAAAGTGTCAGGATGGGACCTTTGGATGTATTCATGATTTCTTGGTAGCATTGGTTAAAATAACATAGTATATACCCTGTTAGGGTGAGACTTCGAGTTGGGCAGGCTGGATATGGGCGTTAGGGAACATCAGTTCTCTCTGGACATGAAGACTCACACTGACAGCCAAGCCACCCACCATGTTTCAAATAGGGCTTCAGTTTTGCAGATTGCCAACAATGCAGTCCTTAAAGCTTTCCGGAAATCAACCGGAATTACCGTCTCTACCATCATCAAGGTCTTCTGTACAAAAATCCAACCCATGCTCATTTTTGGGCTGGAAATAGTTTCAACCCCTAACATAGATATTTTGGAAAGGGTTCAGAATCGATTCCTTCGCATAACTTTGGGAATCTGTGAGAGTGTCCCTGGGGTAGTAGCTAGAACTGAACTAAATGTGCTCTCTATTGAGTATCATGCAGCCCGTGCCTTCCTGGGATTTTGGATTAGGTTTATAGGCCTTCTCCAAGATTCTCTTCCAGTTAGCTGTTTGGATGATTGGCCAGGTTTCTCTATGCAACTCAGGTTCAGAGAAGAAAGCGGTTAAAGGAGTTTTGACTCCTTTATGGTTTAACTGACTTGGGACGGATGTGTTGGTATTCCCGCTGATTTGGAATGATCTTATTTGGGCCGGCTTATACCCAATTTCTATGTATATATAACGTTTGTAAATAAGGAGTGGATTATTTAAGTGTGTATAAGCTTTGTGGAGTTTAAAGGGATAAGTTAGGGATTGTTCCCTGCCCTTAGTATGTTTAAAATCGTTTTATTGTGTATTGCTTTTTATTTCCATTTTTGTTTTTTGGATTAAGCCGTAAATAAATCAAATCAAATCAAAATATGTTTGGAGGAAGAACTTATGTATGAGGGTCCCAGGGTTTATCCCTGGTTGAAATATTTGCTTACTTTGATCAGGGAACTGGGATTTTCTTTTTCCTATTTCCAAGGGAAAACTTTTACTTCTATTAAAAGTGAGGTGGTGACCAGATTGCAGGATACTGCCCTTCAAAAGGACTTTGTAGTCCTTCGGACATGGAAGGTGGCCCCGGAACTGGGGACGATTAAAATACACCCTAGGTTAGAACCCTATTTGGATTTACTTATCAACAAAACATTAAGACACATGTATACGCTATTGCGTTTTCAGCTGCTCTGTACAGCAGCTGTTGAGGGCAGATATAAAAATATTAGGTATAATCATAGGCTGTGTCTTTGTGCTCTCAAAGAAGTAGAAACTGCAGAACATCTTCTCTTAAGATGTAGACACAATAAGCAATTAAGGGATACCTGGTTGTCTCCACTGCTAAGCAATAATAGCGCTGCAGCTATTGATGCCTTCAGGTACCTACTTAATTTAACGCATGTAGATGATCTAGTGGCGGTCTCTACCTTTCTTCTCCTAGCCTTCAAGGAAAGAACTAAGCAGATGCTGCACTACAGGGATGAGTTATCTGTCCTTTGAATTTGTAATTTTAGTTAAAGATCATTATGTAGTGTAAAATGACCTCCTTGAATCTTAAGGCAATGTTTTGTAAAAGTTTATATTTAGTATTATGACTAAAATTACTTCCTTGAAATTTAAGGCAAATGTCTTGTAAAAGTCTATACTAAGTATTATTTGTGAAGTAAGATGGTTTTATTTGTGTTATGTGTATATATATATATATATATTTGTATGTTTGGCCATGGCAAAAGCCTGAGCCATAATAAAGACTTGACTTGACTTGACAAAGAGAGAGAGAGATCTTGTGAATTCTGATTCATGAGTCTTGGGTGGGCCAGAGACAGGGAAACCTGGTGCTCTGCGACTTGCCTGAAATTACACACTTCCAAACAGCACACATGCACAGCTCTGCCCTGCTGTCTGCTTTGATTTTCTGCTTCTGAGGGGAGAGAAGGGGACAGGAGACAGAGAAACCCTGGTGCTAACTTCATCTGAGCTTCAGTTTTCACCATTTCCAGGTCTATTTCTTTAAGGTCTGCTTATGTCAAATTCATGATAAGTTGAACTTTTGTACATGGCCAGAGAAATTCAATTTAAGCAGACTGCACTGTACATATAGGACACTGAAAGCCATACTTTCTCCTCTCAAAGGTGCTCATTGATGCTTTGGTACATATGAGGAGTAAGCCCTATGTCCTGTTCAGCGACTCTTGAGTGACAGGCTTGAACTGGTCAGTATTGGTGGAGTTTTCAAAGGCAGCAAAGGCAGTAAAAAAGCACAATTCCCACCCAGATCCCTCAAGCAGTGTTGAAAATCCCAGTCTGAAGGCTTATGTTATATACCAGGGGTGGACAAACTGTCTCTTGGGAAGTTCAAGTGTGGCTCTTGGCCACATCTGGTCCTGGGCCTTGTACTGCTCAATGGTCCTGTCTCTTACTTTGTTGCACCTGAGTCGTAGCAGCTGAATTGCAGTTGCTCCTCAGAGTCTCAGCAGCCAGGACCACAGATCACAACGCAGGAGAGGTATGGGTGCATGCATGTGTGTGTGTGCACAGATATACCTGTGCCTGGTGGGCTTTGGTCATATGAAGATTTTGATATGTGGCTTGTGAGGTTGGGGACTTTGCCCAACAACACTGTTGTAGTGTAGTTGCTCATAATGAGCTGTTCCAATAAAGTGACTGTTGCTTGTTAACCTTTTGACCTCAGAGTCTGCATGTATATGGGGAAGGCTGCCTTCCACCAGCTGTATCTGGTGCGGAGGTTGCATCCATACATCTCTGGCCCGGACCTGGTCTCCCTCGTCCATGCCTTTGTCATCTCGAGGCTGGACTACTGCAACGCGCTCTGCGTGGGACCTCGTATCTCAGGGATCCCCTCGCCCTCCGCGCCCCAGAGCAGCTCCTTCGGTCTGCTGGGGGTGCCTTCTTGGAGGTCCCCCATGTTAAGCGGGGGGCCCAATGGAGAGGGCATTCTCGGTGGCTGGGCTGCGCCTTTGGAATTCCCGTCTGGAGGAAGCTCACCTGGCCCCAAGCCTGTTAACATTCCGGCGAGTTTGTAAAACCTGGCTGTTCACCCAGGCCTTTGGGGAGGGTGGGTTAATGGGTTTTTATCACCCTACCCTTCCTTTTTATTTGTTTGTAAATTTCTGTCCTCCCTGTTCTATTGTAAGATTTTTATGATTGTTTTAATATTTTAAAAATGGTTTTAACTTAAATTTGTTAGCCACCCTGAGCTGCTTGCAGGAGGGGAGGGATATAAATATATTAAATAAATAAATAAAGATTAAATAAATATATAGTTTAGTTCCCTTTACAGGCAAAGCTGTGTCTCCTGTTATAGAGTGTTGTTAAGTCTAATCTTCCATTTCTAATGGAAATGATCTAGGGGGGTTGCTATATGTGTTTAGCAGTACATGGAAGGTAGCTAAGATTGATAAGATAACCTCTTTTGAGAGTCTTGTTACTCTAATGACGTTCTGCAACTCACCAGCATGGAAAAGATACTGCAGCATTTCTATCTGTAGATTTCTACAAGAGATTTAATCATTTTAAATAGTACAGCTGTTTATATTAACTGCTCAAGGACACAAAGTTTGTAGCCTGTTCAACAAATGCTAGTGTAATTAAAACGTTAGGGTAAAGTGAATAAAATCATGGACTATAAAGAGATCTATTTTTGTTTTAGCAGAATGGTATAATGCCAAAAGGAGATGTATTTGGACTAGTTGTTTGGCTAGTAAACCAGTACTGACTACCATGCCAAACTCTTTGGTTACCATTAATTCAGAGAACACAGCCCAAGCAGTGCCAGTAGGTTAACCATCTGCTACCGTACTAGCCAAAAACTCTGGTTGTCTTGTCTGTAACGTAAATAACCTCTTGTTATTACTGAGGTGTAAGCTCTTTGCTTCCAAGTTACAAAAAGCAGCCAGAATCTACTGCATACCTCCCAATGTTATGAGCGGCCGAAGAGGAAGAAGCCCTGCCCCCTTAGCCGATAAGCCCTACTCCTCCATGAATAAGCTCTGCCCCCTCATGCACACGTATAACTCCCGATGTTCCCAGTACACAAAGAGGGACAGAAACTCTCCTCCTTCTCATTCCACTAAGTCTCTTGTCATTCTGTCATCTTCTCATTGTCCTCTCAAGTACTTTTCTTGTGACTGGAGGCAGCCAGAAAAGAGGTGTCTGAAGGCTGAATTCTGGTCTTTTTGTCTCTCTCTCTCTCTTGAAAGAGAGAGAGTGGAATTCAGCACTCAAAGAGGGACTGTCCCTCCTAAATAGGGACTGCTGAGAGGTATGCCACTGCATCCCATCATTTCATGATTGAAGAGTTTGCCAGACATTCTACCCCTAATAGTTCTGTGGAGCAGACTCTAAGCTGTCATTTAAAAAATAAAAAATGCTAATCTCGTTTTTAAGGCTGCATGAGGAAAGGCCCTGTGTGACCCGAAAGCTTGCTTATTCCCACCAACAACAGCCAGTCCAATTAAATATAGCATTCAAATCACTTTGTCTCTCAAGATAACCTTTAATATGTAAACGGATACGGTAGTATCTACTTCAGCTTTTGGAAAGCTTGAAAACTTATCTGCAAGATATGTGAATTATTCCTACTCATCTAATGTTGAGGTTTTCAGACATGACAATAGCCCACATTCCCACACTTTGAGCCACATGGAACTGCAGGCCACCGTCACTTCTGAAAGCACCACCAAATGCTAGGGCTGTTTCCCAGGCGGTGTTGGTTCTTAGCCTGCGGGCTGTGACTCAGAGAAATCCCTGAGTCACAGCCCTGGCTAAGTGACAACATGGCCAGGAAATGGCCACCAGACCTGGAGTAAAGTGGGTTTTCATGTCTGGAGTCGTCGGGCATGGGTGGGCATCATGGGAATTGTCATTTAGGGATGAGCGAATGCAGTTCGGATGTTCGGAGTTCGTCCTGAACTCGGCCTGTTCGAACGACCGAACCCGAACCCAAACCGACTGAACCAAACCTGATTCCAAACTCTGAAACGACCAAACAGTTCAGTCAGTTCGGATCGAGTTCGGGTGGCAAAAACATGTCACTGGAGGGCAAAATGTGACAGGGAGGGGGAGTCAGCTGAGGAGCAGACTTCCAGGCACCAGGGGTGGAGAGGCTTGGACTAGCAGGTAGCCTGCCCAATCACCATCCCTTTTCTCCTCAGACCACTGGCTTCGCAGTCTGCGTTTGGACACGGGCTAGGCTGCATGGAGCCAATGGGGCTTGCGGTGAGGCGGGTAACAAAACTCATTGCCCTCCCCCCTGCCAACACCTTCTAGCTAGTCACTGTTCCTGAACAGGAGGCATTTCAGAAGGCTTCCTCTCCCAGTAATTTTCTTCTCCTCAGTCCATTGCCATCCTCCTCCTATTTCACCCATCCAACCCATCTACCTCCATATTATCATTTATTTAGCTTAGATTAGATAGATTAAGGTGTTATTTTTTGTTTTTACCCCTCCCTGTGTTCAATCTGCCTTCCTCCCTCCCCGCTCCATTGAATCCTTTCCCTCTCCTTCTATATATATTCCATCCCTGATTCCCTTCCCCAGTTTTTTATTAATTGTGAGTAGCATTAGATTGATTTAGGTTTCATTTCAGTTTTGTACCCCTCTCTGTGTTCTTTGTATTTCCCCCCCATCCCATATATAGATAGACAGATAGATTAGAGATAGTAGATAGTTGTAGGAGTTAGCTGAGATAGAGATAGTGTTTGTTGGAGTAGGTTTTTGTACTTATTAGATAATCCATTTAGTTGATAACATTTAGAATAGTTATAGCAGTTAGATTTAGTGTAGATAGATAGATAGATATAATATTAGATAAAAAATGTAAATAAATTAAAAAAAAAAAAAGAAACAATACAAAAACATTATTTTGGAGAGAGAAATGGAGAAGGGAAGGAGAGGCCGGTATGCTGCCCGTAGGGGCAGCAATGGGGCACGTGCCAGAGGTGGAAGGGGCCGTGCGAGGGGAGTGGCAGCAGCAGTAGCCTGAGCACATCACCATGCCCCAAACTCTGCAGGCCTGCTTTAGGGCCACAGGCTTCATTGTCTCAGCTTCGCCTCCTGGCAGTGCCCTCCTCCACTGCCACGCAGGGCACTGGAAGGCCTGCAGGACTTGAGGCTGCATCTGTCTCTGCTGGTGGTGGTGCTGGAGCAGGTGCTGGTGATGTTCCTCCAGGGCCACCAATGTCCCCCACTGTCAAGGTGATCCCCAGCAGTCCAGAACTGGTGGATCCCACCCCAGCTGCTAGGGGCAGGGCCCAATCCCTGGGCAATGTCAGTAGGGAGAGGAGTAGCACTAGCAGCTATAGAGGGGGGACAGGGAGAGGTCCAGCAGCATGGTGGGCATGGGCAGTCTAGTCTCAGGATCCCAGTACTCCCCTTCACGGGACATCACTGTGATCGTGGACAGTGAGGAAGAGGCAGACACTAGTGCCGCAGAGTAGATGTCTGCAGCTGAGATGATGGCTGAGCCTCATCCCAGAGCTGTGTCGCCAGTGCCACCAAGTTCTCCCCCCCACCCCAGCAGCGCTGGCAGCAGTGCGTCACCTGGGGTGGGCCAGAAGGCAGGAGGGGGGGGGATCCTCTGTATGGGAACATTTTAAGCTGGTGCGGGCAGATGATCCCAGAGAGGTGCAGTGCACTTTGTGCAATAAGCTGGTGAGCGTGGACAGGTGCTCGTCAACTTTGGGACAACTGCAATGGCGAGGCACCTCAAGGCATGCCACAGTGCTCTGATGCTAAGCAGGAAGACAGGGGAAGTGGATGCCAGTGGGTTCCCAACTGCAGCACCAGCCAGTTGCCCGGCTCCTTCAGCGGGCAAGCGTACCGCATCAACTGCTGCTGCCTCTAGCAGCAGGAGAAGTTTGGGGGCAAAACAGCAGCAGGAGCTTCGCCAGCAGCGTCAGTCCACTATGGAGGAGCTGGGGAAGGGGCAGCTGCCAAGGTCATCGGGTGCTGGAGGGCGGCATGGCTTCTTTCAGGAGAAAGTCAAGAGCCTGTTGGCCAAGATGATTGCACTGGATGGGCAGCCCTTCTCTATTGTAGAAGACAAGGGCTTCCAGCGGTTGATTGGATTCCTGGCCACCCAGTTTAAGTTGCCTTCCTGCTCCACCCTGAGTCGGATTGTGGTGCCACAGCTGTACAGGGCTTTGAAGGAGCGGGTGAGGGATCAGCTGGCAGGGGATGGGGTGGGGGGGCACTGTCCACTTCACCTGCGTTCCTCCAGGAACACCCAGCACGCCTACCTGGCAGTGACTGCACACTGGTGGCAGGACCCAAAAGCAGCACTTGGCAGTGGCTTCTTGAGCAGAAAGCTGCCTTACATCAGATGGAACTGGAAACAGACATCGAGGCACCTCCAGCATACAACAGGGAAGAATGGGAGATTCTTGCTCGCACGATCTTTGTCCTGAGACCGTTCCTGGCTGTGACGGAGAACATGAGCAGCTCCACCGCCACCCTCAGCCAGGTGACCCTGCTGGTCCATAGTCTCCAGAGGAGCCTGGAAGAGATTCTCGGGGGGTGGTGGGATTGTGGCCCTGCGGGCAGGAAGATGTCTTATGAGGCACTTGACCTGGTGCAGAAGCTGAAGGTGGGGCCGAGTGCGCGCTTTGACGAGCTGCTGCACTGGGAGGAATATGTCCTGGCAACCATGCTGGACCCCAGGATCAAGGGCGGCATGGCATGCCAGACAACGGTCTATGGCCTCCGGAAGGGTGTTCTGGTGCAGAAGGTCTGGCAGGCAGAGCGGGCCATGCAGCCGGACGCCCCTGGAGATGGTGGGAGTGGGAGCAGTGACCCCCTTCCAGCCATCTGGGTCTATTCCTGCCCCCAGCCCTAGCGGTAGCAGCAGCAGCAGGATGAGCAGCAGCAGCAGGACCCCTATTGCCAGCAGCTCCTCCTGTGTGCAGGCCACTCTGGGGAGCATGGGGCCCAGCACAAAGGGCAAGCCAGCGTGGCTGAGGGCAGTGGGGCAGGTGGTGCCACCCAGAGCTACCAGAGGGAGTATGATGGTGCCTCAGCAGCAGTAGAGACCTACCTGGAGGAGGAGNAGCTAGTCACTGTTCCTGAACAGGAGGCATTTCAGAAGGCTTCCTCTCCCAGTAATTTTCTTCTCCTCAGTCCATTGCCATCCTCCTCCTATTTCACCCATCCAACCCATCTACCTCCATATTATCATTTATTTAGCTTAGATTAGATAGATTAAGGTGTTATTTTTTGTTTTTACCCCTCCCTGTGTTCAATCTGCCTTCCTCCCTCCCCGCTCCATTGAATCCTTTCCCTCTCCTTCTATATATATTCCATCCCTGATTCCCTTCCCCAGTTTTTTATTAATTGTGAGTAGCATTAGATTGATTTAGGTTTCATTTCAGTTTTGTACCCCTCTCTGTGTTCTTTGTATTTCCCCCCCATCCCATATATAGATAGACAGATAGATTAGAGATAGTAGATAGTTGTAGGAGTTAGCTGAGATAGAGATAGTGTTTGTTGGAGTAGGTTTTTGTACTTATTAGATAATCCATTTAGTTGATAACATTTAGAATAGTTATAGCAGTTAGATTTAGTGTAGATAGATAGATAGATATAATATTAGATAAAAAATGTAAATAAATTAAAAAAAAAAAAAGAAACAATACAAAAACATTATTTTGGAGAGAGAAATGGAGAAGGGAAGGAGAGGCCGGTATGCTGCCCGTAGGGGCAGCAATGGGGCACGTGCCAGAGGTGGAAGGGGCCGTGCGAGGGGAGTGGCAGCAGCAGTAGCCTGAGCACATCACCATGCCCCAAACTCTGCAGGCCTGCTTTAGGGCCACAGGCTTCATTGTCTCAGCTTCGCCTCCTGGCAGTGCCCTCCTCCACTGCCACGCAGGGCACTGGAAGGCCTGCAGGACTTGAGGCTGCATCTGTCTCTGCTGGTGGTGGTGCTGGAGCAGGTGCTGGTGATGTTCCTCCAGGGCCACCAATGTCCCCCACTGTCAAGGTGATCCCCAGCAGTCCAGAACTGGTGGATCCCACCCCAGCTGCTAGGGGCAGGGCCCAATCCCTGGGCAATGTCAGTAGGGAGAGGAGTAGCACTAGCAGCTATAGAGGGGGGACAGGGAGAGGTCCAGCAGCATGGTGGGCATGGGCAGTCTAGTCTCAGGATCCCAGTACTCCCCTTCACGGGACATCACTGTGATCGTGGACAGTGAGGAAGAGGCAGACACTAGTGCCGCAGAGTAGATGTCTGCAGCTGAGATGATGGCTGAGCCTCATCCCAGAGCTGTGTCGCCAGTGCCACCAAGTTCTCCCCCCCACCCCAGCAGCGCTGGCAGCAGTGCGTCACCTGGGGTGGGCCAGAAGGCAGGAGGGGGGGGGATCCTCTGTATGGGAACATTTTAAGCTGGTGCGGGCAGATGATCCCAGAGAGGTGCAGTGCACTTTGTGCAATAAGCTGGTGAGCGTGGACAGGTGCTCGTCAACTTTGGGACAACTGCAATGGCGAGGCACCTCAAGGCATGCCACAGTGCTCTGATGCTAAGCAGGAAGACAGGGGAAGTGGATGCCAGTGGGTTCCCAACTGCAGCACCAGCCAGTTGCCCGGCTCCTTCAGCGGGCAAGCGTACCGCATCAACTGCTGCTGCCTCTAGCAGCAGGAGAAGTTTGGGGGCAAAACAGCAGCAGGAGCTTCGCCAGCAGCGTCAGTCCACTATGGAGGAGCTGGGGAAGGGGCAGCTGCCAAGGTCATCGGGTGCTGGAGGGCGGCATGGCTTCTTTCAGGAGAAAGTCAAGAGCCTGTTGGCCAAGATGATTGCACTGGATGGGCAGCCCTTCTCTATTGTAGAAGACAAGGGCTTCCAGCGGTTGATTGGATTCCTGGCCACCCAGTTTAAGTTGCCTTCCTGCTCCACCCTGAGTCGGATTGTGGTGCCACAGCTGTACAGGGCTTTGAAGGAGCGGGTGAGGGATCAGCTGGCAGGGGATGGGGTGGGGGGGCACTGTCCACTTCACCTGCGTTCCTCCAGGAACACCCAGCACGCCTACCTGGCAGTGACTGCACACTGGTGGCAGGACCCAAAAGCAGCACTTGGCAGTGGCTTCTTGAGCAGAAAGCTGCCTTACATCAGATGGAACTGGAAACAGACATCGAGGCACCTCCAGCATACAACAGGGAAGAATGGGAGATTCTTGCTCGCACGATCTTTGTCCTGAGACCGTTCCTGGCTGTGACGGAGAACATGAGCAGCTCCACCGCCACCCTCAGCCAGGTGACCCTGCTGGTCCATAGTCTCCAGAGGAGCCTGGAAGAGATTCTCGGGGGGTGGTGGGATTGTGGCCCTGCGGGCAGGAAGATGTCTTATGAGGCACTTGACCTGGTGCAGAAGCTGAAGGTGGGGCCGAGTGCGCGCTTTGACGAGCTGCTGCACTGGGAGGAATATGTCCTGGCAACCATGCTGGACCCCAGGATCAAGGGCGGCATGGCATGCCAGACAACGGTCTATGGCCTCCGGAAGGGTGTTCTGGTGCAGAAGGTCTGGCAGGCAGAGCGGGCCATGCAGCCGGACGCCCCTGGAGATGGTGGGAGTGGGAGCAGTGACCCCCTTCCAGCCATCTGGGTCTATTCCTGCCCCCAGCCCTAGCGGTAGCAGCAGCAGCAGGATGAGCAGCAGCAGCAGGACCCCTATTGCCAGCAGCTCCTCCTGTGTGCAGGCCACTCTGGGGAGCATGGGGCCCAGCACAAAGGGCAAGCCAGCGTGGCTGAGGGCAGTGGGGCAGGTGGTGCCACCCAGAGCTACCAGAGGGAGTATGATGGTGCCTCAGCAGCAGTAGAGACCTACCTGGAGGAGGAGTCATACATTGATCCCAGCAGCAATCCCTTGGCCTACTGGGCCAGCAAGACCGACGTGTGGCCGGCTCTGTTGAAAGTGGCCAAGGGTTTCCTGTCCTGCTCACCAACCGGTGTTCCCAGCGAGCAGGTTTTCTCTGTGGCAGAGGACATTTGCTCCCCCCACTGCCTGAGACTGGGAGCCAAGTTGGTGGAGCAGTTGCTCTTCTTGAAGGTCAACGTTTTGCTGCTGGGATTCCCCGAGCTGCCCCTGGACAAGGAGTGATGATGCAGTGGAACACTGCATCCCATGCCAGGGGCAGTCTTGGGATGGGACTCCTACTCCTCAGTCTGGGCTAGGACTATATAGTGGACTATGGAAGGGCACTCTGTGCAACAAGTTTCCTCTTTTAAATATCTTGGCCTGACCTATCATAAATCAGGGAGCTGGAAAGAGCATATACAGAGGGCAATTTTGGCCTCTAAGGCTCAGTCTCAAAGCATCTATCGTTTCTTTATTAAGTTGGGCAGGAGTGACATCAAACTGCTATCCAGTCCTTTAATAGTAAAGTCAGGGCTCAGATTGTATATGGAGCGGAGCTTTGAGCCCCTTTCTGCTCTCAAAAGCTCAACTCCATTCAAGTGAGGTTCATGCAAGGCGTTTTAGGCTGCCCAAAAGGCACTCCATATGCAGCAATGAGGGTAGAACTTGGCCAGGTTAGCTGGCAACATACTGCTAACGAGATGGCACTGAAATTTTGGTGCAGATTGTTCTGTGATCAAGGCTCTGAGCTTCTCAAAGGAGTCAATAAGGATACGTTCACCGACCCTTGGCAGGGGAGGATTGAAGCCCAATTGAAGAGATTGGGTTTCTCCAGGGAGTATTTGGCCCATAAGATTATGGCTACGATCAGTAGGGAGATAATACTTAGAGCAAGTGATATTGAAAGGCAGCTGGAGCTTGCTAGGATTGATGCTGCCTCTCATATGATTGATTATTGCTCTTGGGCTCCAGATCTGGGCCACGTGGCCAAATACCTGGAATCTGGTATTTCATTTAGAGGTAAGCATCTTATTTTTAGAGCTCAAGTCAATGCCTTTCCATCCCAAGTTTTTGAAGGACGTATTATGGGAGTTCCCTTTGCTGATCGGCTGTGCCCATTTGACAATCTAGCTACTGTTGCTCATCAAGTTCTGTATTGTCATCTTTACTATAGACCGAGAGGAAAATATTTGACACCTTTATTGGCAAAGTATCCAGGGAGGTCTGATTCAGCTCTTCTTGGTAGAATACTTGACAGCAAGGATCCCCAGGATATTAAGAATGCAGTGGGCTTCTTACTTCAGGCGGCCCATAGTCAGAAACTCAAAGGAGGTTGGGGACGTGGTCTGAACTATTAAATTGCTTTTTGAATCTTTGGAAGGCCTTGGTTAGGGTTAGGTCTACTATTTTAGATCAGGAATTTGAGGCTTGTTGGGATTGCCTATTGGGGAGAGGAGTAAAAGCATCGTAGTCTACTAAGCTTCGGGGGTCTGGTCAGAGGTTTGTCACCATGCTAGCCCTCCTATTGTGACTTTCCCTCCTCCCTGTATTTTGCTTGCTGTATGATTTTTATATTTGAATTTTAATTGTATTTTATTTATATGCATTTTTTAAGGTGTGCAACAGCCTTTGGCTACGCAATAAATTTGATGATGATGATGATCTGGGCTACGGATACTGCTCCTGTGCTGCTGTCCCTCCCTCCCAATGCCTGGCCCAACAACAAGAAGAACAACAACATTATAAAACAAAAACCAAACTTAGCTCCATGTGGGCCTGTCCCCCGGAACATAGGGGAAAGGCAAAATAGGTTCATGGGCCCTCGGGGAGGGCATGTCCTGTGGCATTTGGTAGCCCTTGTGCTTTGCATATTCAACAGCCCCTGACACGGCCTCCTACCACTTTGTGACCAACTGCCGGTGAAACTCCACGCTTGCGATCACCGTCTGAAGGTACTGGGAGTACGCCTTGATCTGGCGTTCCTGTACCTCCAGCTCCTTAAAGTGTTTCACCAGTTGGTCCTGCATATTTTTCATGCTTTCCATGCAGTCCCTGGTGGGCCTCTCCTCTTGGGCCCTAAAAGCCCTTACTGTGGCTGACTCCCCCACGATGGACTCCTCTGTGGAGCTGGAGGAGGGGGAAGAGGAAGGCCATTGATGCCGTATCATCTGGCGTGGCGGCTGCTGTTCCACCTGGGCAATGTCAGAGTCAGACTGCCGCCTCACTCTCCTGCCACTTTTCCACGTGGACAATGAGTCCTGATGTGGTCCCCTCACAGTGCATCCTGAATCTTTTCTGGCAGATCTAAAGAGAATAAAAAGATAGGAACATAAGAAGTGCCATACTGTGTCAGACCAATGGTCTGTCAAGCCCTGCCTGCATTCTATCTCCACAAGTGGGTGGACTGGGTGGCCAATCTCTTTCTGCAGGGGACTTCCATTCCTAACAGGTCATAGGGCAATCAATTCCTTGTTGTTCCAGCCCCCGTGCCTTACCTTGCTGGTGGTGATTCCGTCACCCTTCTCATAAAACCTCCAGACATCGGACCTTGTCCGCTGACTGTCTGGGGGTGGCACTGGCGAGTCCGACCTCTGCCTGGGTGTCCTGCATGGCACCAGCGCCGGCATCCAATTCCTCTCTGAAACAGGAACACATAAACAACACCTAAGTAATATCATGCATTTATTATGATACTTCTAGTCCTCCCTCATTGGGGTGCTAGGGATGGCAACGGGAGATGGTGATCCTGGCTGGCACGTGAAACCCTACCCTCCTTGGGGCACTATGGATGGCAACTAGAAAGACCCTTACTGGCACGTGCAAATCCTGCCCTCCTTGGGGTGCTAGGGGATGCTAGTGATGGCAAATGGAGAGACCCTGGCTGGCACATGCAAATCCTGCCCTCCCTGGCGCACTAGGGATGGCAACTGGAAAGACCCTGGGCACATGCAAATCCCGCCTTTATTTGGGGTTGCTCGGTAGGGATGGCAACTAGAGAGTGGAGACCCTTGCTAGGAATGGCTGGCGGGCATATTTTTGGGTGGGGGTGCTGCTCATGCTCATGCCTGTGCCTGACTGCTGGAAGAGCCCCCCACACTACAGTACCCTCTCTCTCTGTGGCAGACATCCGCTGCTACCCGCTGATGCCCACTGTTTGCGCCTGACTGATGCCCATCACCCACACACCCACCCACACGCCAGTGAGCTTGCTCTAATGGATAGAGCCTTAAGCTTCTTGTCCTCAAAGTAAAAAATAAAGTTTACAAACCTGGCAGCAGTGGCAGCACCTCCTGTGCCCGCCGGCTCTTGCTCCTCCTCCACCACTGAAGATCCAGCAGCAGCAGCAGGAGGAACCTCTTCCTTCACCACCGGCTCTGCCACCTTGGTCTTCCCCTAGGCCCGGTGTTTAATGGTGGTCACCTTCTTCTCCATTTTTTTTTTTTTTAAACAGACACTCCACCAGCAACAGTCACTCACCAACCAGTCAAAACAAACACCCACAGCCAAAACACATAAACTGAACAGCCAGCCAGCCAAACACATACTCTCTTGCCACACAGCTGCGTACACACTTGAATTTCCGGTTTCCGATGCGATCACGGGATCTCGCAATACCTTTTCCGAATGCCCGAACTGAACCGAACACACCCGAACCGAACGGCCAAACCGAACGGCACCGGACCGAACCAGAACCACGATCTGTTCACCCATCCCTACTGTCATTGGCCACCATAGCTGCCTGTCTGCTAGGAGGGAGGTCAGGCTGCTTCATGAAGTCCGGGAGTGGGGCTGCGCGGACCTCCGCACCCCTTCCTTGGTCACCGTCAAGTTTGTTTGGCATCCAGGCTGGATCCCCACCATTGTGATGACTCCAACCACTGCCTGGGTAAGTCCGTGGCAGTGGCAGGAACCATTACTTCTATTTTCACCCTTTGATGAAAGGGTAACTCTAATTGTCACTATTGCTAATTACTATATAAATGATTGTTTATCAATAATATCCACCAGTGTTTGATGTAGTGTTTTATCCAGTGTGTTTAATGCATATTGGAACATGGTTGCTCTCAAGTATTATAGTGGTGGGTAACAAGAAAGTCCAACCATCCCACCCCCAGAATGTCAAGTTAGTTCTGACTCTTCATATGAAATAAGAAAGTACTGCAGACATGCTGCTAATGAAATCTAAAATGCTCCATACAATTACTGTAATCCTGCTCTTTTTTCATGACCATTCGGACCCAATGCCATCTATATTATAATATGTCATATAAATTATAGAAGAAAGTGACCTCATCTAGTTGCTCAGGTCATCTAGCTTCTGCCAGGGCAGGATTGTTCCCTGATTTCAGTACATTTTTCGAGCTTTGTTCAATTTAGTTTGTTAATGTTGCAAGTAATGGGGATTCGGCTGTTTTCCTTTGAAGACTATTCCACACTCTAATAGGCCCTGTGGCTGGAATATCTTATGCTGTTGAACTTAAAGTTACTTTTGCAAAAGGTCATGCTGTTGCTCTCAGTAACACTCCTCTTTTAGCACTCTATAAAATTCTTCTCCTTTCTTGTTATTTGCACCCTCCTGATCTACAGCTTGCAGAAAGTGTCATCCTTAGCCAAGATTCTCTGCTGCTGCTGCTGATTGGACATTTGGAGAAGGAAATCTCCAGGGGCGAAGAAGATAGGAATGGAATTGCTGGTTCACCAGTTCTTGCCCTGGGGAGTTGATGAACGGTGATGATAGCACATATATAGCACGTTACGTATTTAAAGGTCTTTCTGAACACTGGGCTAGCTTTCCTTCCTAGATTTTGTTGGCAGCTAAGCCCCCAAAATCCCACTCTTCTGAGGAACTTTAAGTTTGGCTTAGATGGGACACAGAGACGGAGCTAGAATCAATACCTTGCTCCAATAATTCCCACTTCAGGATGAGATTTTAAGACTTCTAAGGGAAACTCTTTAGGCTTCTTCACACATTACCAGGAGAGAGAGAGAGTGAGTCATGATTATCTCAGTAAAAACCCTGTGGTATCTCTCTCTTATTAACACGAGTCAATTACTGTGGCAAGGTTTGTAGTAGATTTAACCTTGTAAAAGATGAAACCTCAGTAGGGCTCCTCATGGAGTCCTGGCTGAAATCTTAGTGGAAGGTAACAGGACTACACAAGTTCTCTATCTTCACTTCATCATTACCTCTTGACAGCATTCATGCACAGATTTTCATAAATTTACCAACAAAAACTCTCTGGTTTAAGTGAATAGTTAAGACTTGTTTACTAGTTAAGACAAATTTACTAACCAAAAATCTCCAGACATAGAAAACAATTGAAGCACATATAAATTTACAAGCTAAAAATCACTGGGGAAAAAAACACAGTCGAGGGTCTCAAAAATGCAACTGTGCTCCAAAAAGCAAGGAGATCGATAATTAAGGCTCACGAAAAAAATTAAAAATTAAGGCAGGGGATGTTCTGGATGCTGTTAGGGCCACCTTTTGTGAACTTGACCCATGCCTGTCTTGTCTGATTAAAGCTAGAAGGGAGACGGTGGAACCGTTGCTGGTGGGGGTGATCAATGCCTTCCTTTGGGAAGGCAGAGTGCCGGGCTGCCTCAAAGAGGTAGTGGTGCGGCCTCTGCTAAAAAACCTTTCACTTGATGTTGATTTCCTTGCCAGTTATCAGCCGGTCTCTAACCTTCCCGTTTTAGGGAAGGCTATTGAGCTGGTTGTGGCTCAGCAGCTGCAGGGGCATCTAGAACACACAGGTTATCTGAATCCCTCGCAGTCCGGCTTTCGTCCAGGTTATGGCACTGAGACTGCACTTGTGACCTTGGTCAAATCAAATCAAATCAAATTTTATTAGGCTCAAGCTTTCGCCATGGCCAACAAATAAAAACAACAACAATAACATCATTAACACAACATCACATAACAAACATTCCACAAATTTGTCCTGCTGACTATATTCTTTGGTCCATTCCCTATATACACACAAATATGTGTATCATATCAAATTGTGCACTAAATTACATATAAACATATATTAAAAATGCAAAACATATATCAAAGCACAAATTTTCACAAATAAAATAAGATATAAAAATATGGTCACAGACTCAAATTATATCAAGTATAGTTGGATAGGCCTTCAGCTTCATTTATGGCTTATCCCCCTGATAGGAACCTCTTCAAAGAGCTAATAATCTCTTATTTTGCTTAATATTATTTCTTTATGTTCGATATCGGCTTACTCTTCTTGGGGGTCATGGCGCCAGCATTTATCCCCTGACATGGCAGCCCAACTTATATAGGGAATACTCCTGATGGTTTTAGGTGGCTTACCCTTCTCGGGGGTTATGGTGCCAACACTTGTCCCCTGGCTAACCTTCCTCAGGATTTGCAGGCCATATTCACATACCTATCCTCAAACAGGCAAATACATTATTGGCAAATACCCCATAAATCTAACAAAACAAACCGATAAAATGCTCTTAACCCGGTCTTATTCCTCACCCCCTTTATAACCATTAAAAGGCAAATATCAAATTCTAATCCATTCTTCCAAGATAGCTATCTGGCAGAGCACCCTTCCTAAGATCAGCCTGGCTGCCATGCGGCCCTCTTTACTTAATCTCTATTCACATTTATTGGTAGGATTCCTCCTAATTCTATCGTGCCTCCTTTAATCTAACGTTTGCAGCAAGATACCCAAAGGTAGCAACAGCAATCAGATCCTCTGTCCTGGCTAAACTCAGCATGTATTTTATCCTATACTCCATATCCCAATGCTCTTTCCCCTGCATCAATGGCAAAATCCAAACCTCCCTTAAATTTTTATACAATAGACACTCAAAGAGAATATGTTCTATTGTTTCCACTTTCCCCAGGCTACAAATGCCCTCACGTCTATCCTTTGGTAGTGCGTTATACTGGGCATGGGTAACTGCTGTCTCAATAAGCTGGAACCGAAGCCTAGTATAGTTTCTGCGCAGCTCCCTGGCATTTAGAGCATCTAAATAGGCCTCCAGTCCAAAATGTTCTTTAACATGGCCATACCAAGGTGCTGCCCTCCAACACATCATGGCCACCATATCCTCCTGCCTGCCTATATCTAACAGCCTTTCCCTCCCCAGCCTTTTCTGCTGTGCTGGGGGTAATTGCCACACCCCCTGCACCAAAAGACCGTCTTTAGCTAAAAATCTAGGAGAGAACCAAACCATGGATAAACTACCCCACCTATATTCTCCAGCATTTTGACGAGGCACAAGCGTGGCAATGCCTCATCAGCTTGGCGGAGGATACGTAACCACAGATTTACCAATGCCTGCCTTTTTAGGGAAGCAATTGAAACCATTCCTGTTTCTGCCCTCATAACACAGCCTGGTACTGCTTGAGGTACCCCTATAAGTTGCCTGAGAAATTTATTTTGGGCAATCTCCAACTCTGTTACTTCTTCTTTTGGTATAATTTCTTGCCCATATAACAAAACTGAACGAATTTTAATCTCATAGACCTTCAAGATCCTGGAGGTAGTGATTGCTATAGAGCGCCTAGCCATCGAAAGAATTGCCCTAGATGGCGCCTTTACTTTCCCCACTATATATCTATTATGTACCTTCCATGTCCCTTTCTCACTAAAGATCATCCCTAGATAACAAAAGGAGCTCACTTGTTCCAAGGGATGCCCCTGCAAACTCCATTTATATTGTGGCCTTGGTAGATGACCTTCACTGTGAATCAGATTAGAGTCATTTGACCTTGCTAATTCTGTTAGATCTGTAGGCTGCTTTTGATACCATTGACCATGAAATGTTGGTGACTCACTTGTGGGATCAAGCTGGACTGGGTGGGATCATTCTTGACTGGTTCTGCTCTTTGCTAGCTGGGAGGAGCCTGGACTGTTTTTCATCTTCACGAGACCTCACGTATGGAGTCCTGCAAGGTTCTATTCTGTCCCCGCTCCTGTTCAATGTGTATATGCACCCGCTAGGTGAGGTCATTTGATGGTATGAGGTGCAGTGTCATCAATATGCTGGTGACACCCAACTCTACCTCTCGTTTTCATCCAACCCAGACCCAGCAGTCTCGGTGCTTTCCCAATGTTTGGTGGCTGTTGGGAACTGGATGAGAGAGAGCCAACTGAAGTTGAATCCCGACAAGACAGAGGTGATGGTAGTGTGTAAAGCAGTGGATGTGATGGCTCCCATCAGTGATGGGGTTTGCCCTCTACTGGTTTTCCAGGTTCGCAGTCTGGGTGTGTTCCTCAATCTGCATCTCCGCCTGGATCTCTAGGTGGGGGCTGTGGCAAGGAGTGCGTTTTGCCAATTACATCTGGTGCGACAGCTTTGGCTGTATGTTTCAGATAGTGACCTGGCAGTGGCCACTATCATCCATTCTTTCATTACCTTGAAATTGGACTATTGCAACGTGTTCTACATGGGGCTACCCATTGTGATAGTCCGGAGACTGCAGCTAGTGCAGAACATGGCAGCCCATCTCCTTATGGGGACGGGTTGCCTTGAGCACACTACACCAGTGCTCCGGGCTCAGCACTGGCTGCCTATAGTCTTCCAGGCCCAATTCAAGGTGTTGGTTTTGACCTAGAAACCCCTATACAGCCTTGGCCTAACTTACCTGCAAGATCACCTTGCTCTCCACACTCTGGAGTGACCTCTGAGGTCCACTGGGATCACCCTTCTCGAGGTCCCCCATGTGGCCCAGGGGGCCACTATGGAGAGGGCATTCTCGATGGTCATGCCTAGGCTGTGGAACTCCCTCCTGGCAGAGGCTCAGGTGGCCCTGGTTCTCCCTTCTGTCTTATGTGTAAACTTTGCTGTTTCACCTGGCTTTTGGTGAGAGAGATGGGGTGGGAGGTTGGAAGGGGATGGGGTTTTATTCTCTGGGTGTTTTTTTGCCTTCTCTTTGAATGTATTTGGTTTTATGCATTTTATGTGTTTTAATGTTGTAAGCCGTCCCAAGCTGCTTGGAGCAGGAGGGGCAGGGTATAAAGTTGTTTATAAATTAATATATGTATTTAGGTTTTCCTTCCCCCCCACCCCCCTGCAATGTAATTTTATTTCTGTTTTTGCTAGTATTGTAGTGCTCTGCAGAGAATGCAATTTTCTGGGTTTTTTCTCTGCTGCTGCATTATAATGTTGAGCAGTGTAACATTATAATGTATGTGTGCCTCAACTCTTTTCTAAATCTGGAGGTTTTCAGTTAGTAAATTTCTGATGTCTGAAACCAAAGGTTTTTTGTTGGTGAATTTCCTTGTTTTTTGTTAGGCCCTTCCCTCTCCTTCCTGAGAGATGCACTTCCCATGGTCTAGGGAGCTGGAGGGAGGGAAATGATTAAAATTTACTCCCCTCTTGAACTCTGGGGAAAAGAAAACTTGCCACGACTGCTTTTTGTAAAGGAGACACTACAGTCACCTATAAATGGCACTGGATCCAAATCACTTTCCCCACACACTGTTGCTGTAGCAAAGTTCTAGCCCAGATGCTGCAAAGTTCCCCCTTGGTGTTTGTTGGGTGGGCAGTTGTTTCTCAACTATGTGTTTGAAGTGAAACTCTCAGGCTGTCTAAATGAATAAGGAAACATACTGTGGAGCACTAATAGGATCTCCTTCATTGGGAGCTGCTATTAACTTCCCTCATATTTGCAAACCCATTCAAACAGGCATATCTCATTTTTGCACCTCACATTTCTTCCTCTCAATACAGCACCCACTACCCATGTCCTTCTCTCACCTTCATCCCAGCCTACTTACAAGCACCCAACTCTGCAATCATGCATGGGTCTCAGAGGAACCGGAGAGCCTTGGAATTCTTGATTCAACTTGAGAATGGTGTCTGGATCAGAGGAGAGAAAGGGTGGTGAAGCCCTGACTCTGCCATCACCCTCTGCTGAGCAGCAGCAGGGCAGATCACCCTCCTCGCTGGGCAGCCCTGATTTCTGGAGTCAAACCAACTTGTGGGGAGAGGGGGGCTTTCCCCAAGCAGCTGCCCTGTTGAAGTCACCCAACAGCCACTTGTATCCTGCTGACTGGGGGCCATGGAAGCACTTCCCAGTGAACAGTGAAAGCATCTGGCTTCCGCCTTCCTGAAAACATAAGTGCTAACCTGACCCCCAACTGGCAGGATACAAGTGGACATTAGTTGGGCAACTTCCCCAGGGCAGCTGCTTGGGGAAAGGACCCATCCTCCCCCCCCGCCCCCTCCCAAGGGTGATCTACCCTGCTGCTGCTCTGCTCATCCCCTTTCTTTTTACTTGGAGCTCCCTTTTAACCCTGGGGATGTACTCTTTGGTTAGGGACTCAAGTTTAGACTAGATTTTAGACTAGAGTATAAACTACGATGTAAGGTGTGTGTGGTTGTAAGCTCCACCACTGCCGCTGCCCCTGGTAGATGTTGGGGGCTTGGGCAGGGTGAGGAGTTTGCTGGGGGTGCGGGCTGGATCCAGTCACTGTTTGTTGCTGTGACTCAGACAGAAATAGTCTATTTCACTTCTCAGCGGCAGCCTGTTGCTCTTGTTTATTTCACTTCCTAGCTGCCTCAGCCGCTCAGGATTTGTTTCAATCCTCTCTAGGTTATCTGCTGAGCCTGAGCAGAGTGATCACTCCCTATTTTTATGCTCTGGAGGCAAGTGAAAATTGAGGTATATGGGAAGTCAAATAAACAAGAGCAACAGGCTGCCACTGGGGAGTGAAATATACCCCGAGCTGCAGCAAGGAACGGTGACCAGATCCAGTCCACACCTCAACAAAATCCTTCCCCTTCTGGAGCTCCCAACACCTACCAGGGCCCCACACAAGATAAGTCTAAAGATTAAACTCCACTAGACCCTTTCTTCAACATAAACAGCACTTTAAATTGCCCAGACACTTTCCTGCCCCAGCGCAGGTGAAATTGACAAAGCAGCTAGGAGATGTTTAGAGGCCTCTTTCCTGGCAACGAGACTGTCATCACAGACATTACAGAAGAAGGCAAAACTGGCCATTATCAGAACAAATGCAGCATGTATGACATCACAAACAAACAACCAATCATGAAACATTTCTTCCTAACCCAGATAAATACTCCCTCAACATTCCACACATAGACTATAATGTATTTTTCACACACACACACACCAAAAACCAACCAACAAATGCTCCTAAAACAAACAAAAGTGGACATAGAACCACACAGTTGAATTTTCTAACATGTCTCCAGACAAAACAAACTCAAGAATAAACTGGAAACCAGACCAATATAAAAGTCGCAAAAACCAAGAAAAATGAACTCCCCCCCCCCCCCGAAATAATCAGCAATAACTTATCAGTTTTAACACCGATTCCCACCAAACTTGCTCAGAACTAAGCCATTTACCACAAGGACCCATCATGCCCCAAACCAAAATGATAAAGCAAAGCATGGCGAAAACCCAAACATTAGAATGTTCACCCCATAACGTGCAAAGTGCTGCTCATCTTAACTATAGAGGTGCTCTTGTGCCGCTATAATTTGCTGCCTCACCATTCAGCACTGTTGCTAACAACCAGAATGTCTCCCTACTCTGCAATGGCCAAGCAGACAGCAGAGAGGAAAAATATTGGCCTATAAACCAAGTCCAGCTGGTCCTGTTGATTGGTGCAGATTCAAAGTAACATGGGACATGGTTCAGTCTACACATGGGTCAGAGAGCCAACTCCCAACAATATGCACATGTAAAGACCAGGTATTGAGGGGCTTTTTAATGCATCCTTTATATTCTGCATGCATCATTAGCTATAATGATCAGTTACTAAGAAACTATTTATACTTAAAAAAAGAAACTTCTGTAACTTTGGGGCCCAGTACCGTAAGCATTTTGGAAAGGCACACAGGGACTCAGTTCACTACATAGTGGAATTTAATTATGGAAGCAATTTGCAATGTTCCCACAGAAAGTGTCGTGTGGGAGTTGGTCTCTCTTTGATGATCCAAACACAAATGCTTCCCGAGAATTGTCAGGAGCACAGTGTGGGTGTGGCTGGAGTGAGTGTAAAACAGATACAGGATGTGCTAAAAATAAAGGCATCCTAGAGGCAGCTGCAATTACCCCTTCCTGCTTCACACAGTTTATCATGTTGGAGTTGAATACTAGTCATTAAGGTCAAACTGGCTTCAAACCTGCATACACCAGAAAAGAGAACAAACATTCTTTACCCATATTCAGCACTCATTGTGATATCTACGACTTACTAGTTCTTCACAGGTAAAATTTAGTTTGGTAATAATGAAGTTAGGATTAGTTTCATAGTTGTTCCTGTACCGCACATTTGGACTACTTGGGATATCAAGACAATAGCAGGAATAGAACAAAGGTCCTCACACTTCAAAAGAGCAAGGCTCTTCCAACAAACAGGGAATCCCTTTTCGCTGTCAGCAGTGTAGACTTTATGGAATAAGAAGTGGTTTCACCTGTGATTGTGGTCTCTGTTCTGTACCAGGAATTCTTTAGACACAAAGTGCTACCCCCTTTCACTCTGTGTCCTTGACTCCTTACTCTTTCATTTTAATTAAATTGCCAGATTTGCTAATTAATTACATGTGCTGAGATAGTGTTTCCCTTGGCTCTGAAATTAAGTTGAGCTTGTTAACTGCTAACTGGCCATCCAGATTCATGCTTTCCATTCAAATCTCCTCTTAAAAGACACTGTTGTAAGGCAATGAGCCTTCCCTCTTAGTGGCTACTGGCAAGAATAATGTATTCAGCCTAATTCCAGTAAGTGGTTCGTGGTTCTTATGTGGATCATGATTTGATATGGTTCGTGCCAATGCATTCCCATATCTACATGTTGTAGAATGAGGAAGATCTTTAGAACATGGAGTTTGAGAGTGAAGCAGAAAACTGTGCCTCAGACGGTTTATATCAGTAGTTCTCAAACAAACTGTGGGCCACGACTACATTTGGGGTCATGCTACCTGTGGATGAGGTCATAATCTTGATTGACATACTTTGCATTCCTTTAGTTGCTGTCTGGGTTTGCGAGATTATATTTAAGTCTCAAAATGAGGTCACACAAGCAAAAAGACTGGGAGCTACTGGCTTACAGCGTCAAACGTTAAAAATTCTATTCTGATCTATTAATGGAAATCCGGAATAACTCTCTTGGAATCACTGGCATTTAGTGCTGGCATAAATGGGAGCAGAATATATGTTGCTAGCAGATAAATGATGAACATTAGAGCTGGCTCTGAACCCCAACTCCTGATCTAAATAACCAGAATTTGCATAGCGTGACCCTTTTGCTAAGGAAGGGTCTGTAGAATCTCCTAGCAGAAAGTCCTTCTGTCATCATTAGACTTCACTAAATAACTTCAAAAAGACCCTGAACATTTTAAAAAGTAAATTCCATTTCCCCCCAGACTAAGATGTGCCATTAGTTATATCAGGTAGGCATTGTTGCCAGAGGAAAACTGACAGTGATGGTAACTGAAGGTTACTCAATTTGACCAACTAATTGAAAGTTATTTAATTTTGTGGCTTATGGGACTTGTTCCCACCATGCTCCTGAAAACTGAAGGGAAAAGATCTATGCTGTCCTCTCATCTAGCCCTATTAGCTGCAAGCCAGTCGAAGACAAAACAGCCAGAGGAGGGGGTCACAGGATTTGACCCTTTCCTGAGATTTCAACATGTCTTTGGTGGATATATCTTGTATTCAGACCAAATCCTTAGTTACCAAAACTCAGGATAATAAAGCGTATTAAGACAGATGAGAGAGCATTTTGGTAGATCTGGTTTGGCTGTGGACTGAGCTACTGGAAGAGGCTAGGCTAAAGAAAGCTGGCAAATTCCAGAACATATGGCAACACCTTTTTATAATAAACTTTTTGATAACTGGAAGGCTGTATATCTACCTCAGGAACCATCTACCCATTCTTATGAAATTTCTAAGCCAATGAGCTATGGGCTCATTGGGCCAAATACCTCCATTTCAGTCAGAGGGGTTACTCATGTTATTAATTAATCTTCAGAACTACATGAAGGAAGGAGTTCTTTTTCACTTGTAACAGATGGTATACATAGCTAACTATGATATACAACTTCAAGCCCATATTTAGAACTACGTATTTTCTAGAAAGACCGTATCATTATTTTTTCATGGAAAACAACAATGTGCACAGTAAGAAAAATAAAAAGAATACACATAAATGTCTATATGCAAATGCTAGAAGCCTAAAAAGTAAGATAGATGGGAGAATTAGAGTGTATGGTGCTAAATGAAGATCTAGACATTATAAGCATCACAGAGACCTGGTGGAACGATAATCAATGGGACACTGTAATACCAGGATACAAAATATATCGGAATGACAGAGTAGATAGAGTTGGTGGTGAGGTGGCTCTATATGTAAAAGACAACATTGAGTCAAGTACAATTAAAATTTTAAAGGATGCAAACTGTTACCCTAGAATCTCTATGGATAGAAATTCCAGGTATAAAGGGGAAGAGTATCTCAGTAGGGCTATACTATTGTCCCCCTGACCAGGACAGAGAGACTGATAATGCAATGCTAAAAGAGACAGGCTACTAAAGTTGGCAACATAATAATAATGGGTGACTTCAATTACCATAATATTGATTGGGGGAACGTTTCCTCGGGGCAGGATGTGGAGGTCAAATTTCTGGATGCCGTAAATGACTGCTTCCTAGAACAACTGGTTCTGGAACCAATGAGAGGATGAGCTATTTTAGATCTAGTCCTGAGTGGCACACAAGATCTGGTGTAAGGAGTAACTGTGGCGGAGCCACTAGGTAATAGCGATCATAATATGATCACATTTGACTTAATTTCTATAGGGAGAAAGACGAACAAAAGTACAGCGGAGCATTTAACTTTAAAAAGGAAGACTATGACAAATGAGGAAACTAGTTAAAAAGAAACTAAAAAGCACAGTTGCAAGGGCTACAAGTTTGCTAGAGGCATGGAGGCTGTTTAAAAGCACCCTTATGGAAGACCAAATTAAAGTACACGCACCTGAGACTTCGCATCCGCCTGAATGTTTGTTTGTCTTCTCCCATGTCTCTCCCGCTGTCCCCTCTCCTTGTCTCCCCCTCCTTGTCTTTTAGATTGTAAGCCACAGGTAGGGACC
>QEPC01001904.1:1232396-1244423 GCA_003113815.1 Sphenodon punctatus | reverse complement strand
ATTGGAGGATGTTCTAGGGTAAATTGACAAACTGAATACTAACAAGTCACCAGGGCCAGATGGCATTCACCCCAGAGTTCTGAAGGAACTCAAATATGAAATCACAGACCTACTGTTAGTAATTTGTAACCTGTCACTAAAATCTGCCACTGTACCTGAGGACTGGAGGGTGGCAAATGTAACCCTGATTTTTAAAAAAGGGGTCCAGAGGCGATCCTGGAAACTACAGACCAGTAAGCCTGACATCTGTGCCAGGCAAAATGGTGGAAACCATCATTAAGGACAGAATTACAGGCCATGTTGAGAAACATGGCTTAATGGGGAAGAGTCAACACGAATTTAGTAAAGGTAAGTCATGCCTCACTAACCTGTTGGAATTCTTTGAGACTGTAAATAAGCATGTGGACAAGGGAGATCCAGTAGATATAGGGTGATTTCAGACGTAAAACCACCACGGCCCGGACAGGAATCAGGCCGTCTGTCCTTTAGACGTGCCGGCCTGATTCCCTGTGGGGGTCGGGGAGGGGGCAGGGCAGAACAACGTGTGGCCGCACAGCCCTGCCCCCTCACACTCCCCCGGCCGCCCACCCTTTGGGAGACAGCCGGGCGCAGCGGCCCAACCCCGTCCCAGGGTCTGGGCCACAATCCGGAATCGGCCAAGGTAACAGACGTTACCTATGGCTGATTCTGGCCATGGTCCAGCTAACCACACTTTCAGACCTCCGGCCGGCCAGAGGTCCGAAAACATGGTCAAAGAGATTCCCGCCGCGGGTTCACTGGGGTGAACATCTGGCGGGAATCTCTTTGGGTAATTTCAGACGTTACGCTACCGCAGCCACCACAGGGGGTTAACTGTAGTTGACCATGGTATCGTAATGTCTGAAATTACCCATAGTGTTCCTGGATTTCCAGAAAGCATTTGATAAGGTCCCTCATGAGAGACTCTTGAGAAAATTCGAAAGTCATGGGATAGGAGGTAGAGCTGGGGGGAAACAACAGGGAATGGATTCCCCCATTGTGACCTGTTGGGTGCTTCTCCAAAACCACTGTGATTTGCCACTATCAGAGACAGAATGCTGGGCTAGATGGACCATTGGTCTGACCCAGTATGGCACTTCTTATGTTCTTATGTTCTTAACATTCCTATTTTGATTGTGGACCAAATTTTAATCTCCATGACATCTGTGGTAAAATTCCCATTCACTTTACTTTGAATAGACTTGATTCACTATGTTCAGAGGACATGAACTGTAAAAAGCCATTCTTAAAAATTAGTCTGAAAACAATGTGCCTCTAGGACATCCTATTTAGGAGAGTCTTACACCTGTGCAATACAATCCAAAGTTGTTTGGCACTGTGGATTTCCCTTTTTCACCAGTGTGAGTACCTGAAGTAAATGGAACTCATGTCCATTCAAAAGGTATATTACTGATACCAACTAGAGGAAGAATGGTAATCATCAGATGCAAATATTATTATTTATGACTTTGCGCCAGCAATGTGACTACCCTGAACATTTGTGGTAAAGACAGGCCCTGCTCCAAGAGGCTTAATACTGTCCCTTTATTGGGTGTTTTTAGACAGATGAGGGGAGGGAGCCTGCACCCAGAGCTGCTCCGGGGGTGCACCCCCTGCATCCGCCCGCTCCTAGCTCCAGCTAGGTTCACTTCAGATGGACCCACTCGATTCCTCTGGCCACGGTCTGCATGTGCATCACTCCACATGCACACACCATATAGTTGTGGGTGGATTGCTAGGGATGCGCAAACAAAACCGAGTTCAGAAATTTGGTTCGGTTCAAAAATCGAGTTTGGTTTGAAAATTCGATTCGGTCGACTGAACTATTTAGAGTTTGGTTGAATTCCGAACTTCCGAACCAAGTTTGTACATTCAAAACAGGGTTTTTTGGCCTTCCGAACTGGTTCAGATTCGACCGAACAGTTCGGTCGAATTCGAGTTCAGTTTGAAAGTTTGGTTCGGTCAACCGAACTATTGTAGTTCGGTCCGAACTCCAAACTTCTGAACCGCATTCGCACATGTCTACGGATTTGCCAATGCTCTAGGCTGGCTTCCACAATTCCATAGTGTTGCCAGGGCAAAAGTTGGGAGTAGAACTGCAGCCTGGATCCACTAAGTAGATGGACAGCAGTTCCACTCCGGGTATGTGCTCTGGGTTTGGCCAGTCCACTCCACTTGCAGCATTCCAAGATGTTCCAGAGCACCACAAGCAGGGCTGCCCTCTGGCAGGCCTCCTTCAGATGGATTGACCAGCTTGGGGGTGAAGTGGGCTGGTGCTGCTGCCCCGAAGCTGTGATCCATCTGTTTACACCCGTTGTCTCTGCAGTGACCACTTATCTTTCTGATAATAAATGTAAATTGGTATAAGAGTATTAATAATCACCACTTACCTGACACTCTTTTTCTGACTTTCAGGTGTGCTTTCCAATAAGTGCAAGTAGCAATTTCCCTCTATTTTAATGTACCACCAGTATTTTGGAGCATTTACCAGCAATGTAGCTCTGTTCAATGCTATTCTCTAGGGATGGAACTCTGGACAAAATTTTGGTTTCAGTCAATTTTGGTTTCGGTTCTCATGAATTTCAGTTCTTTTTCGGTTTCGGTACTATTGGATCTTTTGCATTAATTTTTGTACTGGATTTTTCAATGGGGGAAAACCACAATGTTAAAAATCCAGTACAAAAATCAATGCAAAAGATCCAATAGTACCAAAACTGAAAAAGAACTGACATTTCAGATTAATCCAAAATGGCCATTTTGGGGTACTTTTGGTTTTATCCGAAACCGAAATTGCCATCCCTACTATTCTCATGTACACGGTGTTCATATAGCACTTGGACCAACAGGTCTCCAAGCCGTCTGAGCTCTAGGTTTTTAGCATTAAACAAGAGAGTCAACGCAGACTCATGGATAAGGTGTTGATTTGGGAGACCAGAGGTTCAGATCCCGTTTTAAGCATGAACTCCCTGGGGTGACCTTGGGCACATCACTATCTCACAGCCTCATTTCCCCATCTGTGAAATGGGAATTCTAATGACCTACCTCATGGGGTTGTTATGAGAGGGAACTATCCAGAGACTTAAAGTAATTCGGATGCTGAAAGTTATATAAATGATTAACAACAACAACAACAACAACAACAAAAATATTACCAGCGCATTGTAATTACAATCATAATATGAGAATCCAGTACAGCCCAGAGTGTGGTAGTCTATTACTGATGAGTTTCATACCTGATCACTGAGCTAGGAGTAAATCCAAGTTCTGTTGACTCTGTTGCATTTTCTTTTGATTTGGAAAGCCTGGAAAGTAGACTTCAATCTAAATGGGGAATTTTTCAGAAAACTCAAAAGCATCGTCTACAGGGAAGAGTTATGCTTAGTTGTATGGAAGGATTAAAAGTGCTCTTGCTCTGAAGAGCGACTGAAGCACCTGACCTTGCTGATTACTGGATATTAACTGCTCTTGGCACTAGATAACACTTAATTAAAGAGAAAAAGAAAAGTCAGGTCTGATGGAAATGAACTAGGTATGTACAACACACTACCTACCAGGGAGAGAGGCTTAGAAATAAAAACCTTTAAAGTATTCAAATTCTAGTCATGATCTCTTCCTACAACCCTTAAAATCTCTCTGCATATAAACTGAGTTTGTTTTACAGTGTGATTTAGAAGGGAGGAAGTCGATCAAACTTGTATAACTGTGAGGGTTGGGACAGAACCCTCACGGGGGAAAGGGAATCCGGTGCAGGGGAACAGGACGTCCGCTCGGTGTAGGGGAGTACGGACGTCACCACACTCGTACCCGTGCCCTAGAGCGATCCCCACGAGGGAGCAACAGTGCCTGAAAAAGGTGCCCCTCAGGATCTTATAGGGTGGTTGTGGAAGGACCAGCCGTTCCCCACCTAAGTCATCATAGGGACTAGGCGTTGCTAACTCCCAACCGGGGAGGACTGTGGGGGCGCTCAGGTTCAGGCACGCAGGGCCCAGGGCTAGAGGTAAGGAGTGGGGGAAGAGAGTGAGGAACCCGTGCACACAATAAGGCGGGGGTGGACCAGGGCAGGACACACACGCTAGAACCCCCTTGGGCACCGTGGGGATGAGGGAGACACACACAGGACTCACACTTACGATCCGGCTCTCACTCTCTCCTTCTGGCACGCTCTCACACACTCTCCGTTCTCTCTCTCTTTCACTCTCAGGGTCAAACAATCCAACGTTCACTGTAGCAGCTACTCCAGGGGCCGGTCTCACAGGGCAAGCTCTGTTCACCAGCAAGGGAGCTCTGTCCTGTCCCCCCTTATCAGCAGAGTTGCAGTGTGCTTCTGACGCAGGCGTGCTGAGCGTCGGGGCGGTGGCCGTGGGGGCGTGGCCGCAGGACGTGCCGCCGTGCGGGGCGAGGCCGGCCCTGTATCGGCGGGCGCGAGGTGTTGCGGTGACACCGGGGGCGTGGCCACCGGTGTTGATGCGGGTTCATTGGGGCTGACGTGGTGGGGCCCGCTTGCTGCCACGGGGCAGGGTTCGTGGGTTTCGGCCGTTGCCGAGGATTGCGGGGTTCCCAGGGAGGGTGTAGATACGGAGGCTGGGGGCGAGCCCTCTGCTGCTGCCCGCGGTCTCGGGGCCGATCGCTTCCGTGTGTACCGGCCCCCCCATCTCCTCAGGCCCCAGGGCCTGACAGCACCCCCCGGTCCAGGCTGCGGCCAGGGGGCGGGGCCCGGCTTGCCCGGATGGCGAGCATGGAAGCGCCGGACGAGAAGGGGTGCATGAACATTCGGGGCTGGTTCCCAGGTGTTCTCCGAGGCTCCATATCCTTTCCATTTAATAAGGTATTGTAGTCGCCCCCGGTGGCGGCGGGCGTCGAGGACGGCCTGTACTTCATACTCTGGTGCTTCAGCGTCCGGAAGTAAGATGGGACCAGGTGCCGGGGGGGCCACGTGCCCGTCCGCGGCCTTAAGCAGGGAAACGTGAAAGGTGGGGTGAATATGGTAGTGGGCCGGTAAGGTCACGGTGTATGCTACTTCATTCACCTGTCAACGAATGGGGAAGGGTCCCATGTACCGATAGTCCAGTTTCGGGGACGGCCGGACAGACGGATAGTGTTGACGATCGACCCAGACGAGATCCCCCACCTTGTAGTGGGGGGCTAGCTGCCTGTGCCGGTCGGCGAAGGTCTTGTAACGATGCCGTGCTTGTTGGAGGAAGCTTTGGGCTGTTGCTTGGGCTTGCCGGATTTGGGTCACCAATACCCCTGTGGCTGGAACCTGGAGAGCGTCGAGCTCCAGTGTACAGATGCGAGGGTGGAACCCATGCGTGACATAAAAGGGGGAGGAGCCAAGCGAAGCGTTCATGGTATTGTTATATACGAATTCGGCTAGGGGGAGCAAGTCATACCAGTCATCCTGGAGGTGGTCAACATAACAGCGCAGATACTGCTCCAGCGTCTGGTTGGTACGCTCCACCTGCCCGTTGGCCTGGGGATGATAGGCCGAGGTGAGGTTCAGCTTAATCTGCAGGGCTGCCAGTAGGGCCTTCCAGAGGCGCGAGGTAAATTGGGTACCTCGATCGGATACAATGTCCGTAGGCACCCCATGGAGTTTGATAATGTTTTGCAGTAGCAGCACGGCTGTTTGTTTGGCCATGGGCAAACCCCGACAGGCGACAAAGTGGGCCAACTTGGTGAAGTGGTCGATAACCACTAGTACCGCAGTGTGTCGCTGGGAGGAAGGGAGATCTACGATGAAGTCCATGCCAATGCGTTGCCACGGCCCCTGGGGCAATGGAGCTAAATGGAGTAGGCCGAGGGGTTTCCTTCGGGGGACTTTAGTCTTGGCACATAGGTCACAGGCATTAACATACCGTGCAATGTTGGTTTTCATGGCGGGCCACCAGAACCGGCAGCTTAGCAATTCATAGGTTCGTTTGACCCCAGGGTGCCCTGCTAAGGGGGCATCATGGTGGCTCCATAGGGCGCGGCGGCGTGCCTTCTGGGGGACCACTATCTTGCCTTGGTACCGGTACAGCCCCCCTTGCCGTGGGATGGCTCGGGTCTGTACCAGTTGTCAGTCCGGTAAGGCCAGGCGTCGTAAGTCCGTGGGGCCCAAACCTATCGTCCCCATCGCGTAGGGTTGCAGGATAGGTTCGCCTCGGTTCTCTAGAAGATTGTCCTCCTTCGTGGATCGAGAGAGGGCATCGGCAAGCAGGTTTTGTTTTCCTGGACGATAGTGTATCTGGAAGTTAAAACGTGAGAAGAACAATGCCCAACGCCCATGTCTTGCGTTGACTATTTTTACCGTTTGTAAGTATACAAGGTTTCGATGATCCGTGATTACCCGTACGGGGTGTTGTGCTCCCTCCAAGTAGTGTCGCCATGTAGCAAACGCTGCCCTGATCGCCAAAAGTTCCCGATCCAGGATCGTATAATTGCTCTCGGCGCTAGTCAGTTGGCGGGAGTAATAGGCACAGGGCAATAGTGTCCCCGGCTGGGGTCCCTCTTGGAGCAGGACGGCTCCAAGAGCGCTATTGGAGGTGTCCGTCTCTACCACAAAGGCCTTGTTGAAGTCGGGGTACTGTAACAGAGGGGCTTGCGTGAATGCGTGTTTGAGAACCTCAAACGCGTCTTGATGTTTGGGCGTCCAGTTGTAGGGTATTCCCTTGCGTAACAACATCGTCAAGGGCTTGGTGACGGCGGCATAGCACGGGATGTATTGCCGATAGTAATTTGTGGTGCCTAGGAAGCGTTGCAACGCCTTGACGGAGGGGGGAGGTACCCAGTTTAGGATAGCTTGCACCTTGGATCCATCCATTTGCAATCCTTTGGGGGATATAATAAATCCCAAGAAGGTGACCGAGGTGGTGTGGAAGACACATTTAGATAATTTACAAAAAAGGTGATGTTGCTGTAGTTTGGTTAATACGGTCTTAACGTGGGCAATGTGTTCCTGCTCGGTCCGGGAGTAGATTAAGATATCATCCAGGTACGCGATGACGTAAACGTCCAACACTTCTCGCAGGACATCATTGATGAAGTGCTGGAACGTAGCCGGGGCATTGGCAAGACCAAACGGCATCACCCGATATTCAAAGTGCCCATACCTCGTACGAAATGCAGTTTTCCATTCGTCGCCGGCTCGAACCCGGACGAGGTTATACGCCCCACGAAGATCCAATTTAGAGAAGATGCAGGCCCCCTGCAGGCGATTGAGCAATTCGGGGATTAAGGGCAGGGGGTAACGGTTCTTTATGGTGATCGCATTTAGTTCCCTATAATCAATACAGGGGCGCAATCCCCCATCTTTTTTCGGCACAAAAAAGAGCGGTGCCCCCGCTGGGGAGGTGGACGGGCGGATGAATCCTTTCTGCAAGTTGTCGTCGATGTATGTCTTCAACGTTCGCAGCTCGGGCCCGGAGAGGGCATAGATCCGCCCATAGGGGGGTTGCATCCCTGGAAGCAGCTCAATGGGGCAGTCATAAGGACGTGATGGGGGTAATACCGTGGCTTCTTGTTCATTGAATAGGGGGGCATATGCTTGGTACTCCTGCGGCAACCCCCGGTGTTGGGGACCTGGCTGGGTAGCGCACGCTGCCAGGGGCGGTGGGTTCGGGCTCTCCGGTGAAGACTGCACCTGAAGAGTGTGGTTCTTCCAATCGATCCCCGGGTTCCATTGTTTGAGCCAGGGGATCCCTAGCACGATAGGAAAAATAGGGGTGCAGACCACGTCGAACCAGGTTGGCAGGGTCTGCCCCTGGAACATCAAGAACAACAAGGGTGTCTGTCGGGTGACCGGACCCGACACCAGAGGGGACCCATCAATGGAGTGTATGCTCTCTGCCGGTACCTGGCGTTGATGGGGAATTCGATGGTGGCGCAGGTACCCTTCGTCCACGAAGTTTCCTGAAGCTCCAGAATCCACTAACCCCCAAGCCACTAACGTGCGATTGGTGCCAAGGCATAGCATCACCGGTATGCAGAGGTGCGGCCTCTGCGACTTCAGGGGTGCAGAGAGGTGGCTCGAGTGACCCCCTACATCTCTCGAGCCTGTACGTTTCCCGCCCCTCGGCGATCTTTGGGGGACAGGGGACAATTCCGGGCAAAATGCGAGGGATCCCCACAGTAGTAACATAGCCGCGAGACGCGTCAGCGATCCCTCTCGGCGTTCGTCAGGGGCCCTCGTGATGCTCCAATTTGCATTGGTTCTACTTCGTCGTTGCGAGCCGGTTCCCCTCGCCCGGCTCCCATGGATAGGGGTCGGAGCGGCGGCCCCCGGGGGTTTTCGCTTTGACGTTCGCGCCGGCGTTCACTCAGGCGCTCCTCGATCTGTAGGGCGAGGGTGACCAATGCCCCCCAGGTCTTAGGGAGGGCGATATACGCTAGCTGGTCCTTAATTTCTTCGCTCAGGCCGCGACGAAACATTACGCGGAGAACGTTGTCAGGCCACCCTAGGTCTACCGCCACCTGCTGGAATTTAGTCACATAGTCCAGCAGGGGGCCCCTTCCTTGTTTCAAAGTCGTGATGGTCGTTTCCGCGTCTTGGACCCGGTGGGGGTAGTCATAGAGAAATTTAAATTCCTGAATGAACCCTGCATAATCTTCTAACAGGGGGCTATCGCTAGTAAGTAAGGGGGTAGCCCAGGCTAAGGCATGCCCCTCTAGTAGGCCGATAATAAAGGCTACCTTCCGGGCATCCGTGTCATAGGTTCGCGGGAGGGTCTTGAAGGTTAGTTCACACAGGGCCAAAAACCCTTGGAACTGTCTTCGCTCCCCTGTAAATTTAGAGATAGAGGGTCCCTTTGGTTCCCGTAGTACTACGGCCGCTGCCTCTGCCCTTGGGGCCAGTGGAGGCGGGGGAGGGAGCCGCTTCAGGGGCTCGTTGTTCCTTGAGGTCTTTCACCTCCATAGCTAAGGATTTCATGGCGTGGGCCAACTCCCGCACTTCCTCAAGGAGTTGCTCCATGAAAATAGGTGCTGGTGAAACTGTGAGGGTTGGGACGGAACCCTCACGGGGGAAAGGGAATCCGGTGCAGGGGAACAGGACGTCCGCTCGGTGTAGGGGAGTACGGACGTCACCACACCCGTACCCGTGCCCTAGAGCGATCCCCACGAGGGAGCAACAGTGCCTGAAAAAGGTGCCCCTCAGGATCTTATAGGGTGGTTGTGGAAGGACCAGCCGTTCCCCACCTAAGTCATCATAGGGACGAGGCGTTGCTAACTCCCAACCGGGGAGAACTGTGGGGGCGCTCAGGTTCAGGCACGCAGGGCCCAGGGCTAGAGGTAAGGAGTGGGGGAAGAGAGTGAGGAACCCGTGCACACAAGAAGGCGGGGGTGGACCAGGGCAGGACACACACGCTAGAACCCCCTTGGGCACCGTGGGGGAGGAAGGAAACACACACAGGACTCACACTTACGATCTGGCTCTCACTCTCTCCTTCTGGCACGCTCGCACACACTCTCCGTTCTCTCTCTCTTTCACTCTCAGGGTCAAACAATCCAACGTTCACTGTAGCAGCTACTCCAGGGGCCGGTCTCACAGGGCAAGCTCTGTTCACCAGCAAGGGAGCTCTGTCCTGTCCCCCCTTATCAGCAGAGTTGCAGCGTGCTTCTGACGCAGGCGTGCTGAGCGTCGGGGCGGTGGCCGTGGGGGCGTGGCCGCAGGACGTGCTGCCGTGCGGGGCGAGGCCGGCCCTGTCTCTGCGGGCGCGATGTGTTGCGGCGACGCCGGGGGCGTGGCCACCGGTGTTGCTGCTGGTTCGTTGGGGCTGACGTGGTGGGGCCCGCTTGCTGCCGCGGGGCAGGGTTCGTGGGTTTCGGCCGTTGCCGAAGATCGCGGGGTTCCCAGGGAGGGTGTAGATACGGAGGCTGGGGGCGGGCCCTCTGCTGCTGCCCACGGGGGCGGGCCCTCTGCTGCTGCCCGCGGTCTCGGGGCCGATCGCCTCCGTGCGTACCGGCCCCCCCATCTCCTCAGGCCCCAGGGCCTGACAATAACACTTTAAAATGTTTGGAACCACTCTACAATAAAGATGCAAGATCCAGATAGAGCAAGAGATGGAAGGGGCAAAATTCCCTCATGCTTCCTCTAATTGGAAGCACTCACTATGTGAATGTTTTCTTCCTCCAAAGAACTATCCACAATTATCATTATTAAAATAGAAACATATATTTATTATATTGACATGAAGTGTACTGTAAGGGAATTATTCCGCCACATGGAGTCTGGTTAGGAATGAGTGGTGACAGTGGCTCTGACTTCCCTTGCCCTTAGTTTTCCATGTTGCCACATCATACGGGGGAGGGGGTGTGTTTCCTTGAACCAGTCGAGCAGTTGTCCGTGTAAATGATGACCATGTTCGATCGGTGGAGGGCAGAGTGGTTGGGGGTTGGATGCGTCGGTGCTGCAACCTTCTGTGACCCTACTGTGACCTCCCTGACCAGCCTCTATTTGAATCCCTACCCGCTCACCTGATGTGGGTGAGGAGTGCATGGCTACTCCACACATCTCACACAGACCCGCTCCTCAGCCATATCTGTTTAAAAACAGACAATGATTTACTACTACTTATCATTTCTAAAGCACTACTAGTCGTACACAGCACTGTACAGATGCACATAACAAAAGACAGTCCCTGCTCCAATGAGTTTACAATCTAGATAAGACATGGACACAGATAGCTAAAAACAAGGCAATAGATTAATCATGGACTACAGGGTGCAGTTTATTCAGTAATTGATTTATTCTGACTAAGATCATGATTTTAAAGGCAACCTCAAGGAGCTGGGCCATTCGGCAGGACTTGAATATTGACAAGGAGGGGACCAGGCATGCCGCCTCAGGAAGAATGCTCTAGGCATATGGTGCCTCAAGGTGAAAGGCACAGAATTGGCAGTGGAGGAGAAGGGCACAGATAAGAGCATCTTGCCCAATGAACAGAGGCCACGAGAACAGGTGTAGGGGGAGATTAGGGAGGAGAGGTTATGAGGGGTTGCAGAGTTAAGATCCTCAGGCCACTTTTACATGAGCAGCCAGGGAAGCCCATTCTACAACGTGCCGCTGGGAAACATCGTGCGGGTGTGTTTACATGCACCAGAAGTGGCCGCCCACCAGAGGAATCTGCAGCGTACATGGCCTCGTGCAGCCTCTTTAAAAATGCATTTTAGAAACCTTGATATCGGGGTTTCTAGGATGCATTTTCAAAGAGGTCATGCATGCTGCTGATTCCTATGGTGGGCAGCCACTTCTGCTGCATGTAAACGCACTCCACGAGGCTTTTCCTGGTGGCGTGTTGAAGAATGCACTACCCTGGCTGCTTGTGTAGGTAAAGTAGAAGCAGCTTGAACTGTATGTGGAAGCAGATGGGGAGCCACTGTAGAGTCTTGAGGAGGGAGGTTACATGGTCATAATGGCGTGCAAGACAGGCATGTCTTGCTGCTGAATTTTGAATAGACTGAAGTGGAGATAGATAGTTCAGTGGGAGACTTGCAAAAAGCAGGTTACAATAGTCTAAGTGAGATGTGATGAGAGTATGGATAAGACTTTCAATAGGATGGGTGAACAGATCACGGTTCAGGTTCGCGTGTTCGGTTCGGTTGCATTCGGTTTGTCCGTTCGGTTTGGCAGTTCGGTTCGTCCGCGTTCAGTTCGTCTGTTCGGTTCGGCAGTTCGGCTAGTTCACTGAGTTTGGGTTCGGTTGTTCGGTTCGGTCATCCGAACAGGCCGTTCGGTTAGGCCGTTCGGCTGTTCGGTTCGGCCATTCGGAAAGTGTTGTTATGGGTGTTTTTTTGTTTTTTATATGGTTTTTGGGTTTTTTATTGGGTTTTATATGGTTTTCTTTTGCTTTTTATTGGGTTTTTTTGTTTTTATATGAGGTTTTTTTATTTATTTTTTTAATCTAATATTATATATATATATATATCTACACTAAATCTAACTGCTATTAACTATTCTAAATGCTATGAACTAAATGGATTATCTAATAAGTACACAGACCTACTCCTACAAACACTAAAACTAAATCACTA
>QEPC01001904.1:1211801-1229533 GCA_003113815.1 Sphenodon punctatus | reverse complement strand
GACTAGCTCAGAAGGTGTTGGGAAGGGGGGAGGCAGATAATTAGTTTAGTTTCTTGCAAGCCTCTCCACCCCTGGTGCCTGGAAGTCTGCTCCTCAGTGACTGACACCTCCCTGTCATGTTTGACCTTCCAATGAACCTTTTTTGGCCACCTGAACTCATCCGAACGCGATCTGAACTGACCGAACTGTTCGGCCATTTCGCCGTTCGGTTTGTTCAGCATGTTCGCGTTCGGGTTTGTGTTTGAGTTAGGTCATCTGAACAGGCCGAGTTCGGGCTGAACTCCGAACTGCCAAACCGCATTCGCCCATCCCTAACTTTCAATTGTGTGTTCAGAAAGGAAGAGATGGATTTTAGTAATGTTATAAATAAATAAGCAACAAGTTATAGCAGTGTTTTTGATATGAGCAGAGAAGGAGAGAGCGGAGTCAAAGATGACCCCAAGGTGCCCCACGGGCTGAGGGGACAGGAAGGATGACAGTGTTTTCTACAGAGACAGGGAGTAAGGGGAGTTTAGGAGGAAAGATAAGAACTTCCATTTTGGTCATATTAAGTTTAAGATAGTGGCAAGACATCCAGGCAGCAATGTCAGACAAGCATGCTGAGACCTGAAACTGGATACTGGTGGAGAGTTCTGGTGCAGAGAGGTAGATTTGTGAATCATCAGCATAAAGATGGTATTGAAACCCATGGGAGGAGATCAGATCCTCAAGGGAGCAGATGTAGAGAGAGAGAAGAGGAGGACCCAGGACCGAATCCTGGGAGATACCAACTGAGAGGGGGATAGCAGTGGAGGAGGATCCACCATAGGATCCACTAAATGTCTGACTGGAGAGGTAAGAGGAGAACCAAGATAGGATGGAATCCCAAAAGCCCAAGGAAGACAGTGTCAAGGAGGAGCCAATGGTGGTCAATAGTGTCAAAAGCAGCAGATAGGTCAAGAAGGATGAGAATAGAGTAATGACCCCTGGCCTTGGCCATGAAGAGGTTATTGGAGTCTTTAAGAAGGACTGTCTCCATGGAATGTAGAGGGCAGAAACCAGATTGGAGTGGATCGAGAATGGTCTGGGTTTCAAGGAAGTTGAGGCAGCGGGCATGAATAGCATGCTTCAAGCAGTTTGGAGGCAAAGGGAAGCAGGGAAATGGAATGATAGATAGCAGGGCAAGTAGAGTCCAGTGAAGGGTTTTTTTTGAGACATGTTGTGACCACAGCATGTTTGAAGGGGTCAGGGGAGGTTGCAGTAGAAAGTGATAGACTGACAATATGACGGATGGATGGGATGACAGCAGGAGAGATGGAATCCAGGAGGTGGGTGGGAATTAGATCTGAAGAACAAGTGGTGAGTTTGGTAATGGAGAGAAGGTGAGTAATTTTCTCCTCTTACTTCAGGGAAGGAAGAGAGGATGGCAGGAGCTACTGGAAGGGGAGGGCAGGGCCGGCCTTAGAAATTGTAGGGCCCAGGGCGAACACAAAATACGGGGGCCCCTCAGCTCCATGCACTTTCCACAGCCTGCACACTTTCCCATGGCTCCTCCCACTTTCCTGTGCCCCCTCCCATTTTCCAAGGCCCCGCCCACTTCCCTTTGACAATTAGAGAATTGTCATATAAGTTATTTTTAACTTGTCAGTACAATGTGCTCCAAAGAACATTTACATCTGGTTTAGATGGGAGCCTATGACACAGATATGGTTAAAAGGCAAAGACTCTTATTTAAAACACAGGAGAGCATGCACACAACGGATAGGGACAGATTATACATGGCCTGAACCCTCCTTCTCTTGAGCATATTCTTATTACACTCCCAACACAGGAGTTCAAACATAGGCTGTGTTCCCACCTGCGGCGGCAGTGGCAGCAGCAGGAGGGGCAAGGGAAGACGCAGCAGCACGGAGGAGCCAGTCAATGGGAAAAGAGCTGGTGCGAACAGGGATCTGCCGCGGCTTCTCTCACGCATGTCAGGGTGCAAAATTCTGCCCTGACATGCACAAGAGAAGCCACAGCAGATCCCCTTTCACACCGGCTCTTTTCCCGTCAGCCAGCTCCTCCGCGCTGCCACATCTTCCCTCGCCCCTCCTGCTGCCACCACTGCTGCTACAGGTGGGAACACAGCCATAGATCCAGAATTAAACATAGATCAAACAACCCCCACATGGCCACAGCATCCCCCATGAAAGCAGGAATGAGAAACTGAACCTCAGTCCCAGAGCAGCCAAACACAGCTCTCAGCAAGACTTTGTCAGTGTGACCCCTTTCCAGTTATTGGATTTAAGGATCTCAAGCACCAAAGCACTGAAAATCCAGTTAAACATATCAAACAAGAAACAACTCCCCCACAATCACAGTCCCCCGCCCCAGCCCCTTCCCAAACCATCCCCCAGATGGCCCCACTCTACTCCCAAAGTCCCACAGACACGTGTAGCAGCACAAATGAGCTCATATCAAGAAAAAGGAGGAAGAGGTATTGGCCGGGTGACCCTTACCTCAGCTGCTGCTGCTGCTGGGCCTGGGTCTTCTGGGAGGGCTGGAGGTCAGTCCAAGGCTGGCAGGCTTAGGTTGCTAAGCAGGAGGGGACAGCAGGAACTTTCTGCTGGGCCTCTCCTTGAGCAGGGGGGTGGTTCCCTTTTCCCCTCCAGGAGCCATGGGGGGATGAGGGAGTGGGGGCAGCCATCAGGGGGTGAGAGGGGACAGCCATGGGAGGGGAAGCGGGGTAGAGGGAGCAACTCCCTCTCATGCGCACACACTCACCCATACATACACCCTTCTCTTACACACATCTCTTACATCTCTTACATACAGCTTGGGTTTCTAACTTGCCTGATGAAGGATCCTGTGAGGTCCGAATGCTTTCTAAGGGCGTTTATAGATGATCCCGCTTACAAGCGGGATCGCCAAACGCCGGCTTTCCCCCCCGCGCAGTCTCTGCGAGCCGTGTCTGCAGTTCAGACACGGCGCAGAGTGCGAGTGCGCATGCGCGCCCTTCTGCGCATGTGCACTCGCCCGGGGAACCAGGAAGTGTGGCGTAAAGCTCGCCTGCCCCCTCCGACGCGGATTAACAAGCGGCCCCAGAAATTAGACGAGCGCCAAGAAAGGCGGCTGATCAAAAGATCAGCCACCTTTTTGGTCTCGTTTAAAAGCGCCCTCAGCTTGCCTGACAAAGGATCCTGTGAGGTCCTTTCCCCCTCCACCAACCTAAGTTGGTCCAATAAAAGATATCTCTACACTACTTTGTCTCTACAGCCTATTTTTGGGACCAGCACAGCAAACACACTCTCTCTGTGACACATCTCTCACTTGCATTCATTCTCTCATACACTCATTCATTTGCTCTATCTCACACATGCTCTCACCTCTCTCACACACACATCCATTCAAACTCACACACACTTTCACCTCTCTCTTTCACTCACACACCCGTTCAAGCTCTCACACATGCTTTCACCTCTCTCTCTCTCTCTCTCTCTCTTTCATACACACACACACCCATTCAAGCTCACACACACTCTTTCACCTTTCTCTCTCTCTTCACTCATACACCCATTCATACTCACACACATGCTCTCACATATCTCTCTCTTTCACACATACACAAACACACATTTAAAACTCACACCCCCCCCATTTAAATAAACTCTCACAGACACACACTCATTTAAACAAACACACACACACTGACTGTTTTGGCCAGACTGGCCTGGATTACCTGCTTACACACTGCACTGCCTCCTCCGGGTCCCATCCCAACTCCAGCCACACTGCCTCCAACTTGACTCTGCCACCACTCCCGCCTCCTCCAGATCCCATGCCGCTGCAAGCATCCACTGCTGCTCCATCCAGTCCTGGCTCCTCATCCGCCCGACTCCGCTCCACCACTGAAGCAACTGCCCATGTACCCCACCAGCCAGAAAGTGTTCCTGCGCCAGGAAGTTGCATAAAGCAACTTCCTGTGAGGGGAGGTGGGACATGAGGGAGTGAGGTGGTGGAGCCAGACAGGCGAGGAATGGCTGGGGTAAACCATGTGGGCCCCTGCCAGAGGCCTGGAGGGAGCACTCTGGAACAGCATGGTGGGTGGGTAAGTGGTGGTGGTGGGGCACTGCACAACGAGCATGCACGCTGCCCCCCAACACAGCTAGTAGTGCTGGAAGGGCTGCAGCCCCCTTAAATAATTAATGGGGGAAAAAACCAGTCTGATTTCAGGCCCCCCAAAGGGGCAGCCACCCCTAGCCGCCCTGTGGTAAGGCCAGCCCTGGGGGAGGGAGAGGAGTGGAGGGGGCATAGTGGAGAGCTTGAGATAGATCTTGTCATAGAACAAGTTAGCAAGGGCCTGGGCAGAGAGGGAGGAGGGAGTTTGAGAAGGGAGTTGAGTGCAACTAAAAGACAGCAGGATCTGGAGGCATAGGAGTTGGTCAAATGCACATAGTAGGGCTGCTTATTAAGGGCAATATCTGAGCTGAAGGAGGTGAGCATGAATTGTAGAGGTAGTAATAGTCTGGAGTCAAGCAGAAGGAGCAGTAGGATAGTACATTAGGGACTGACTGGTGAAAGGAGGCATACCTGTACATGTGTACCAGCTGAGTTAAGGGACCCATAGGCAGGCACAGGAAGGACATATAAACAGTTCTCTGCCACAATAGCAGTAGGAGCTACCATGATCATTGGCATGAGGAAAGGAATTAAAGGGCGACATAGCTTTTTTCCGCCACACATTGCTCACTCTCCCACACATTAGAGGTGTGCACCAGGAATCCATTTTGTTTTATTTTTTATTTTTCATTATTTAAATCTTTCATTTTCATAAATATCAAAAATTTGTTTTCGTTTTTGCTTTCCTTTTTTATTTCCATTGATTTCAATAGAAAACTCATTTTCGGTTGTGAACTTTTTGTTTTTCATTATATTTAAAAGTAACATGGAGAGATTGTATCTCCAATGGAAGGTATTATGTGTACCAGATTTCAGAAAGATTGGATAAAAGAACCCAATTTTATAAGAAGTTGAATTGTGTTATTTTGAAAAACTCTGCATATACATTCCTGGATGTAACTTATTTGTTTCCCATCGAATGTTGATGAAATGTGGAATGTTCATACCCCTCCCCATGTTTACTATCTATCCCAACTTTCAGAAGGATTAGATAAAGGGTCCTGGTGGTATAAGCAATTAACTTAAAAAGGTATGTCTGACAGTAACATCTTTGTAGTCCTCCAGTGTACATGACATTTTGCAGGGATGTATTGCACACCTTCAGGATCATTTCTGCCAAATACTGGAAAGATGTGATAAAGGGTCCCAGTTGTATAAGCCTGCACAGCATATGCAGAGAAGGAACCTATGCCAGGGATTCTCTTACATGTCACTGTGGTATAAGATCTGTTTGTGATACCACCTGACCAGCATAAAGGTCAGCCAAATATTCTCATTCTGTGCTGTGACCATCCCAACTTCTGTCTTGCAGTCGTTACTGGGAAGTTGGAAGCATCTGTTTAGGAAAGAGCCAATAGAGATTCTCTTATGTCCTTCGTCACACTGCTGCAAGATGTGATTGTGATGATATCTGGCCATCCTGGATGTGTAAACCATGTCTCCTGATTTCTGGGGTGCTATCTCCAAAGTCCTAGTTCTATGCCTGCCTCAGGGCCGCACCCTATGCCCACCTCGGAGCCACCACCAATTTGTCCTGTAAAGCTGGCAGCATGCAGTAATTGGCCCAGTGAATGCGTCATTCTGTTGGGTTGCTCCCCATCCTCTCAACTACAGCCTCCTTCCCCCTACCATGCCAGGTGCCTGCCTCTGACTGGCACTGCAGTGCTGCTATTTATCTGAATAATGATCTTCAAGAGGACAATTTCAATTGCTTATAAAACTAAGGTCCTTTATCAAATTGTCCCGTAGTTTGACAGAGATGACAGGAAAGGTGTGGAATACATTCCTGCCAAATGTCTTTTAAACAGGATGGGATATACAAATGTTACAGCCAGAAATGCATGTTCAAGTTAATGTCTTCTAACATCAGGACCCTTTATCCAATCTAGCTGAAATTTGTCAGGATTAGTAATCTTGGGAAGTGCCATAATATTCATAGGTTTAACAAAAATTTGATGGAAGATAAAGGAGCTGTAGGCAGGAAAGTGTATGGAGCTTTTCTTAAAATCACAACATTCAATTGCTTACAAAATTGATTTCCTTTATCCAATCATTTTGAGGTTTGGTACACATAGTGATCTCCATTGGGGGTACAATCTTGCCAAGATTCATCATAATTTAATAAGAAATAAATGTTTTATCTGGAAATACATTTTTCATTTTTCCCCATTTCAGAAACAAAAATTCATTTTTATGTTTGTTTTTGTTATTATTTTTAGTTTTCATTATTACAATAACAAAAAAGAAAATGAAAAATTTTGTTATTATTATTATTATTATTATTATTATTTTATTATAAACATTTACATAGCACCAGTAGAGTGACCTAGTGCTGTACAGAACATAGAAATAGACGCGGTCCCTGCCTGTGGCTTACAATCTAAAAGACAAGGAGGGGGAGACAGGGAGAGGGGACAGTGGGAGAGAAAGGGGAGAAGACCAACAAACATTCAAGCAGATGCAAAGTCTCAGGTGTGTGTGCTTGGCTTGGTTACAATCAGGTTGGTTGCAGCAGTCTGCAGAGGAGGACAGACAGTGAGTATATGGTGAACGACTAGCAGGCATTGGGAAAGGCGATGCGGAAAAGTGGGTCTTGAGGAGGGATTTGAAGGAGCGGAGGGAGGGGGCAAGGCAGATGTGGGTAGGGAGGGAGTTCCAGGCATGAGGGGCAGCGAGTGAGAAGGGTCAAAGGTGGTTAGGTGAGCAGGAGAAACGAGGGAGAGTAAGGGAGGGTACAGAGGAGGAGCGGAGAGCACGTGCAGGAGTGTGTAGGGAGATTAGGTCCGAGAGGTAAGGGAGAGCTTGGTCATGGAGTGTTTTGAAAGTGAGAACCAGGAGTTTAAACAGGATACGTTCAGGAAGGGGCAGCCAGTGAAGAGAGAAGAAGCGACATGGCAGAGTGAATGACCTTGGTAGCGGAGTTTTGGATTGCGATAAGGGGGGGACAGGTGAGAGCGATTATAATAATGAAAACAAATTGCATGCCCCTAACACACACACATACACACACACACACACACAAACTCTACAAGTCTCTCTGTTCTTGGCTGGGGAATACTGCTATGCACACTTGTGGGAATGCAGATTGCAATTTACATTTAATATTGCACTGACTTTCAATGGAATTGCCCTGTATCAGAGTTCACCACTGTAATTGGCTGCTTCCCACACTATACCTGCAATATAATTAAGCTTTTCCATCGTGCATTTACTCCTTATGCAACAAAGACAATGTGCAGAAACCATGCAGACACTGCAGAGTCCAATTAACTATATTTATTGCACATAAACAATGAGACTCACTGCGCCCGACAACATACTTCCTGCTGCTGCTCTGCAGCCATTTTGTGTGCTTCTGCTTATTGGAATAGGTTAAGAGACATCACCTAAATCCCAAACACTACATTGTTTATGAAGAGGAAGGAAATGATGATAGCTCTCTATTTCTGCAATCAAGAAATCTTTTTAGAACACAGAGTATCTATGTTTATAGATACACTATATATGTATACTGACTCCAGCTATCCTTAATATAGCTGCCTCTGTTCTGAACCCCATATCTGGATCTTGCTTTATTCTAGACATGCTTTATGATCCTCCAATATCTGGCCACCTCTCTAATGTGGACAAAAACTATTTTCCTGAGGTGGCTAAAATTGGAGGCTTTATCTATCTGTCTGTTTTTCAGCCAGCTGTATACCTTAGCTGAACTTGTTTTCACATAGATCTCAAACCTTGTGAAAAAGCCACAATTTTGAGTTCTCCAATCTTTCCTTGGGCAAGCGATCAGTTTTTAAAATTCCATTTTGAAACTACACCACTAATCTGATTTATCTTCATTTTTATCTAGACTGTAATAAAATTGCCAGATTGTGATTCACTAAACTAGAGCAGCTTAGCAAGAGCTATTGGAAAGGGCAGCTTGTATCAGCTTGCTGTGATGCTGCTAATGGGATATAAAAGTCACAAGCACAATATTGCAGTGGCACGCATCATACTGTGTGAGTGAAACATGATGTGATGGATTAGCTTTGTGAGGAACGTGTGATATTCAAAATGAATGTGGCCTGCAGTACTCATGCTCCAAAATGTTAGTTGGATATTTTTTTAAAATGCACTGCCCTGTATGTATATGAACTGTCAAATCTTTAGATCAGTGAGATGTAGATATCAACAAGGAGGAAAACTTTGCAGCAAGATAGCTCAAAAAATTAACTATCTGAAATGAGTTTCTAATGCAAGCGACCAACCAGATAGTCACAAACTGACTGGCCAGCTAGTTAGTGTGGGGCAGATCTAGTCTTCATTAGCAGGTATCTTACTAGGCAGTCTTAATAATTCTCTGTGCGATACTAGAAGCTGGTCCCTAGAAGGGACCAGCTCAAAGAAAGGTCATTTCCAAAAAATATCCCAATTTACTATTGTTTTTTATGTTTGTATGTTTATTGTGGCGTTAGCTTCTGCCATAGCCAAACAAAACACTACAACCATAGGCCAACAGCACAATACACAATATAACACACAAAACAAAAACAATAACAATAACAATAGAAAAAATATAATATACATAATACTTCCAATAAAATCATCCAAAAATGTTTAAAATACTCTGGTCCATCACCCCCCTATAAATGGGGATCCGATGGTTAACATCTGTCACATAACAATTGTCTCTATTGGGAGTCCTGAATGGCACCCCCTGAGAATTCAATTTCCCTTGACACTCAAAAGTCTAAGTGATAGAATGATAAGATTGAGCAGGGATAAAAACCTATTTCAGCCAAGATATAACAGGAATATCGGTCGATACATAGGGGAAACTAGCTGCAATAAGGGGGAAGCAGTCACAGCACTGGATGTATCCCGATTTAAGGGAAACTTCGACCTCCATCCTAGCTATTTGCCAATTGCTTAGTTTTTATCAGTTTATCATTATTATTATTATTATTTATTATTTTATGGATTTTTATCCCGCCCCATCCTGCAATGCAGCTCGGGGCGGCTAACAGCAGTAAAATCATTAAAACAATTTAAAATACAAATATAAAATATACCAATAAAAACAGGGCAGAGTAGAATAATAAATAAATACAACGGTGGGGGATTAAAAATCACCCCCCCCACCCTCCCTCCCAAAGGCCTGGGCAAACAGCCAGGTCTTACAGTTACGCCGAAATGTCAAAAGGCTTGGGGCCAGGCGAGCTTCCTCCGGAAGGGAGTTCCACAGCCGCGGCCCTACCACCGAGAATGCCCGCTCCATCGTGGCCCCCCGCTTAACACGGGGGACCTCCAGGAGGGCACCCCCGGCAGACCGCAGGAGTCGTTCCGGGGCGCGAAGGGCGAGGCGGTCCCTAAGGTAAGAGGGGCCAAGGCCGTATAGGGCTTTATAGATCATTACTAGGACCTTGAACCTGGCCCGGCACACTATCGGCAGCCAGTGCAGCGCTCGGAGCACCGGTGTAATGTGCTCCCGGCGACCCGTCCCCGTAAGAAGACGGGCCGCCGCATTCTGCACCAGCTGCAGCCTCCGGGCCAGGAACAAGGGAAGCCCCACGTAGAGCGCGTTACAGTAGTCGAGTCGCGAGGTGACGAAGGCATGGATGAGGGAGGCCAGGTCCGGGCCAGAGACATACGGACGCAGCCTACGTACCAGATAAAGCTGGCGGAAGGCAGCCTTCGCGACTGCCTCCACCTGCTGCTCCAGCCGCAGGCCTGCGTCCAATATGACCCCCAGACTCCGGACCTGCTGAGCTACAGGGGGGCAAACCCCCCCAATCAGGGGGGCCACCACCCCCTTCGCCCTCCCCACCACCATCACCTCCGTCTTATCTGGGTTGAGCTTCAGTCTGCTCCGCCGCATCCAATCCGCCACGGCCTCCAAACATTGGGATAGCACCGAGACAGCAGGGTCTGGGTCAGTAGAAAACGAGTGCACCCACTCCCTTCTTTTGGTAGCCAACCAAACAAAGGTTGCTATAGCGACCATCTCGCTCGTTTCTTCCAAACCCATAAGGTACTTATAACTGCCTTCAAGGGCAAGAGGCCAGCCCCTACCCAGTAGTGGAGCCAACCAGGCCTGGCGTAAGTGAGTATAATACGGACAGCACAGCAAAAAATGTTCCAATGTCTCCACCTCCCCCAGACTACATGAGCAGCAACGTAAATCAAAAGGGACCCTAGACTCCGCAGTGCTATCCCTGGCACGTTTCCACCTGGTTCAGACGGCAGTAAAAGAAGGCAGGCAGTTATCAATTTACTATTAAATAAAATAAAATAAAATAAAATACAGGTATGTCCATATCTACAATGATTTACCATAAATATAGCATCCTTGCTGATAATATTTGTAGAGCATGGCAGACTGACTAGTGTAGAGATCATGGGAGTAACGGCCAATTGTTCCCTTCCTTGCAAACTCCATGCTTGAAATACCTGCAGGTGATGTACTTGATCCAGCCACCCCCTCCTCCCACCACTCCTGACCTGGCTGTGGCCAGTCCTGTTATGTTGACCTGTATAACACTTTGGCTCAACAGAAATTCAACTTACATGGAAGTTAAATAAATAAAGCAGAGCAAGTTTTAGTCGAGTGTTGCTTTACTGCAAGGGTTGTGGGATAAGGGGCCTCTGGGACTCCACTGCCGGTTGCTCTGTGGATGGGTGTGAGTGGAGATGGGTGTTGGCCGGGAGAAAACACTCACCAACACCCACCGAAAGTGGCGTTTACACAGACGCCTCTACCCAGGGAAATGCTCCTCACCCACTGGCCAACACCCATCTCCACCCAGAGGAACTGGGTGGAGGCATCATGTGTGCAGAGGGCCCATGGTAAAAAGGGCCTATTTGGCATAGTGAAATAATAACATCTTCCTCCAGTTGAATCTCTGGTTCCGGTCAGACTGTCTCATTTCCTCATTATAGTATACTACAGGGACCAACTGGCCGTACAGATAGATGTCTGTTGCTGGTGGTTCTTTAGTAAGGAAACTTTACTGTGGAATGTGATGAGGTGTGCCCAGGCACAGCTTCAGAAGGGAAAGAACCAGTCCCTCTAATTAGAAGAGACCACAACTGTCTGCTTAGAGAATGGAGTTAGGCCCGTTGGAGGAGGACAGTGAGTCACAACAGAAAATGAAGGCACTGGAGAAAAGCTGAGACCAGAAAAAGAGTTCAGGGTGAAGGTAGGGGAGTGAGGTGGGAAGAAACCCAGGTAGAATAGGCATTGCTTTATGCATTTGGTACTTATGTGAAGCCAACAACCACTCAGAATTGTTCTATGCATTTTGGCTGAAGGAAGGGCTGAATTTATGTATGACCATGCAGTTATCTTACACATTCTTCCTGTTGTTGCAGTGACATTCTTTGTTAATTTGCACTGTTATTTGGTATGGTATCTAAACAACCCACTGATGTACAGACTATGGATAAGCACCTCTGTAGTGGCAGCATAGTAATCCTCCTGGAGGATGTCCAAACAGCGTTTTGGGGGATGCAGCTCAGGGCACCTAGTACATAAAGGCACTTAGTTTCCAGGACAACTTAAAACAGAGCCCCAATACTGAGCAAAGTTTTGTTCGAGATGCCTGAGTGAGTTCTGGCCTTCACCTCCCCTACAACCAGCCCAAACCTCCAAGCATATAAGAGTCTCTTAACATAAATACAGGGCAGCTCCCACCTGTGCATTTCTTGGCACAGCACTGAGGCATGATCCTCTCATTATTAGCCACACGTACATTTTTATTGCTGGCGCTTCTGTGCCCTGTTAGTCTGTCTGTGAAGCTGTAGGTCAGGGTTATCCAGTTGGCAGCACACAGGCCAGATCCAGCATAGGAATTTGAGGAAGTGGCCAAGACATTGGACAGCCCTGCTGTAGTTCTTTTAGAGCATCCTACCTTGGAGCAGGAGTTGTCCTTGAAGTTCCTTCCAACCATATGATTCTATGTCTTGTTAGTGATACTGGTTAGGTTATGGCTTTGTCTGGCAGGTCTTCAGACTAGCATTTCCCAAACTTTTTGCCTTCCTGACCCAACTTTAGGTGCAAATAAACAGACGACAGCCCACATGAGTCCAATGTTTTGTCTGGGCAGACCCCACTCCAGGAGTTTCATGCTGCAAACCCAATACACAGACATCCATCACCATCCCTCCCTCATGACTCACAGTCATTGAGGGATTCTGGGTAAAGGACGCTCCCCCCACTGTTTGCTTCCTGGGGTTTTGGTTTGGGTTTTTTTGCCATTTGGAGTGCCATTTTTGAATGCTCCAAAGTGAAAGTAAACAGTAGACACCCCAGGAAGAGCAAGAGCAGAGAGACCAACAGCAGCACACTTGCTGCTCCAACCACTGAGACCACTCTATGTGCTTTGCCCGCACAGAGGCTGCGCGCACCCTAATAGATGGGGGTGGACACATGGGCGAACATTGGCCTGGATTGGCCCACATGATGGGCCTGTGATGCCCCAGGACTATGCTATGAGTGGAGACTCCATGGCACATGAAAGCGCACATCTCATGGCCACCTAATAAACAGGCAGCGAGCACAAGCTGAACACCCTCCTGGTGTGGGCTGTCATTTATAAACACCTTTAAGACTTCATTGTAATTCTGTGACTAAGTCATTCATAGTGTATGGAATATCAATCGGGATCTCATCCCCATTTGCAAGTAACATGGCCCCACTTGGGGTCCTGACCCAGTTTTTGAACCTCTTCTGTAGGTCATTACCATAAGTTAGAAGTACCAGGGAAATGGATGCACAGAATTTTTTTTCCATCTGAAACTGGAGAGAGTTTGTATCTCTCATTTTGTTTCCGTAATAGGTTTGTTTTTAATATACTGTTTGCCTCATTATTTTTGGTTGCAGTTCTGGATATAATCACATTGTAATCTCTTTTTAATGATAATTATCTTGCATCTGCATAGAATTTTTTCCTCTAGATGAATCCCATGGCACTTCATCCACTTTAGTAACTCTGTAAATGATGGGACAGATTCTCAGCTGGTGTAAACTTTCATAACTCCATTGCAGTTAATGGAGTGGCAGTGCTTTGTACTAGCTGACGATATACCCTTATTGGATTTATCTTGCCCTTAGTCACCACTGAAATGGGGATGGCTTTGGGGTGAGACATGACCAGTGTTTTGCAAGTACACAGCAAATCTGTATGGCAATTTAAGACAGAAAGGAGAGACTGTGCTATCCAGTTACGATGGGGACAGTTCTGACGGGCAGAGAATATCTATATTAAGATTTGGCCACCATAATAACAACTTATTATCGATGATCCATTGAAAAGTGCTATGAGATGTTTAATGACTTCCCGTGTAGCATCTCTACTGAAGGGCAATACTTTCATGAGCATAATACTCTTACCACCTGCTGAAAGACACTGGTACAGGATCTGGCAAATGAATGGTTTTCTCCTCAGTCATTTAGCACTCCTTCCTGCTGTACTTGAGTTTTTCCTGGGACTCCCTGAAAAGTACTTAACTGATCACAACACAAGCAGCTGATGTGTCCTCCAAAAGGAAATTTAGGTTGTAGCATGCTGAGTGCTGGCCAGGATATGTGCAGAGTCAGCACCCTGTGGAAAGCTGTTCTATTTCTAGACATTTATAATGTGAAAACCAGTAGTAAATCAACTAGTGGTAGAAGACATTATGAGCAGGACATGATGTCACTGAGAAATATCAACAAATTTGCATATGCATATATATGCCTATATTAAGAGCAATGATAAAGCTTTGGAGTGGACAATATAAAGGCCAAGTTTGAAATGGCCTCCTGGACTCTAACCAGGCAGACAAAAATGTCTGACGTATTTGATCAAGGAGGGTCCTTCCATGCACAAAACTGATCTGCATCAGCGGGACGGTCCAGAGGTTGAAGCTGGTGCAGAATACGGCGGCTGCGAGCACATTACACTGGTTCTCCGTTCTCTGTACTGGCTGCCTATTATCTTCTGGGCCCAATTTAAGCTGCTGTTAATGACCTATAATTTATTTTAATTTATTTTATTTTATAAATTTATACCCCGCCCCTCCTGCGAGCAGCCCGGGGCGGCTTCCAACAATAAAATAGCGTACATAAAAACAATTTAAAACCATCAGTAATCATACAAATCATTAAAACAGGGCTCAGGACCTTCATTTAACAATAATAAATAAACAATGAATAAATCAGGTGGGGGACTAAAAAATCCCCTTACCCCACCCTCCCACCCTCCCCAAAGGCCTGGGCGAACAGCCAGGTTTTACAACTTCGCCGGAATGTCAACNGGATATAATCACATTGTAATCTCTTTTTAATGATAATTATCTTGCATCTGCATAGAATTTTTTCCTCTAGATGAATCCCATGGCACTTCATCCACTTTAGTAACTCTGTAAATGATGGGACAGATTCTCAGCTGGTGTAAACTTTCATAACTCCATTGCAGTTAATGGAGTGGCAGTGCTTTGTACTAGCTGACGATATACCCTTATTGGATTTATCTTGCCCTTAGTCACCACTGAAATGGGGATGGCTTTGGGGTGAGACATGACCAGTGTTTTGCAAGTACACAGCAAATCTGTATGGCAATTTAAGACAGAAAGGAGAGACTGTGCTATCCAGTTACGATGGGGACAGTTCTGACGGGCAGAGAATATCTATATTAAGATTTGGCCACCATAATAACAACTTATTATCGATGATCCATTGAAAAGTGCTATGAGATGTTTAATGACTTCCCGTGTAGCATCTCTACTGAAGGGCAATACTTTCATGAGCATAATACTCTTACCGCCTGCTGAAAGACACTGGTACAGGATCTGGCAAATGAATGGTTTTCTCCTCAGTCATTTAGCACTCCTTCCTGCTGTACTTGAGTTTTTCCTGTGAGCAGGAGGGGGCGGGGTAGAAAAATAGTTAAATAAATAAATATGCTTTTATGGTGGCTATTAGAAAATGTGCTCCAGCAGTGATCCAAATGTTTTCTGGAACCAGGTCATCCACTAAACATCTGGCAATTTATAACAGAAATGGTTAATCAATTAATAAACCATCATAGGAAAGTATTACCAACTGCTTAGACAGCTGCTCAGCTGAATGACTCCAGCTTTTTTCCTTTCTTGCTTGATTGCTGATTATTTCTTTGACAGATATGTGTTGAGAACAATGGTTAACACTAATATTGTTTATCTTATCAAAACATCAGCAGAGAAGGAGTCATCTACTACTACTAAACCATCCACCACTCAAGCATCTTCTGGTAAGAGAAAAACTCTTTATAATCTTATTTATAATCACCTGTTGAGAGCTGACCTAACTAGATAAACAAGACATTAAAACTAATAGCAAGTAAAGTATACCAGAGGCAGAAAGCTTCCCAGGATGTCTGTGGGTTCATTAGACCATCAAAGTGTACAAGCAACGGTTGAGTGAATTTTGCACATTGTTCTTGTTCTTTTCAGGTGATAAGGGTGAATAAGTGTCTCAAACTGATATGTCAGTAGAATGAGATTTAGAGCAAATTGATAAACTAAAAAAGATCAAGACACCAAGCCCAGAAGTAGTGGCGGCAGAGCTTAAGGGCAAATAGGGCACATACATGCCCTAGAATTTGGGCGGGGGCCATTGCCCTCCCATAAATTATGAGAAGGCGGGGGTGCCCAATGCCATCCAGACTGGTACTCCACCACTGCTCCACAGCCCAGGCATGCATCTCTCAGTGGAGGTGGCCCAGCACAGTCTCAGTCATGAGTTGCGGGCATCTGCTGACACCAGGCAAGCTGCCATCTGATTCGGGAGGGACTCCCTCCCCAGACAGGAAGAGCAAAGAGGGTGTATGCACAATAGGTTTAGCCATAAGCACAACAGTCAAGCCCCCACCTGCCCCAATCTTTCCACCAGTGGCCATGGCAGCCAAGTGAAACTGCCACTTCGGCTGAGCTTGCCTTTCCAGCAGGCCATCTAGCAATCAGTCCCAGACTGGGTCCTGGGAGAGAGTGGGACTTGGTCCTCCTGGCTGGAATGTGTGCGCTGCCACCACCGCCCTGGCCCTACCCGTCCCCCCACCACTCTGCCTCCAGTCCAGTGTGCCACAGTACTCCTCTTCGGCTGACAGTTCCAGCCCTCCCAGCATGGTAGGGAGTGTGAGTAGACCAACAGCGATGAGGGTGGGATTTGGAATGGGAGGAGATGAGGGAACTGAGAGGCCCTGAGTCAGTGCTTGCCTGCACTTGCCCCCGGCAGGCCGGTCACACAGCCCCGGGGATGTCTCTGCTTGGGGGACAGGGTGGTCTACCCACAGTTGTGCCCCCCCCAACATTATTACTCTGCTGCCTTTTGCCCAGATGGTATTCACTTAAGGGTTCTGAAGGAACTTAGATATGAAACTGAAGAATTCCTAAGTCCACTTTTACATCTGCCCCCCCTCATGCATATTTTGACAGTACAAGAGACTGTGGGAGCCAGAAACTGCATGGGGTTCAGCTGTTCTGAAAGCCCCCCACCCCCAGGTGCGGCAAACACACGCAGGGGACGAATGCACAGGAAATCCTGCTCTGCTCTGTCTCTGCGTGTGTTTTGCAGGCAAAGCCGCCCGGGGGTGCTTTCAGATTGGCCAAACCCTGAGCATATCCTGGCTTGCGCATTCCCTCCCACAGCCAAAATATGCGTGGGGGTGCAGGTGTGAAAGTGGCCTGAATGTGGCATGTAACCTATTTCAGTATCAGGCAAATAGGTAGCATCTGTAAATAGACTGATTAGACACATTGGTTTACACCAAGGGAGGAGAACCTATTGCCTCCCAGGGACCACTTTGAAAATTAGTACAAGCTCCAAAGGCTGCATGAAACCTGGGGTCAGAGATGCTTAAGGAGTGTGTTCAGGAAAAGGAGGGTCCAGATCATGGATCTGTATTATGGATTTGTCCCCTGTCCTTGTGTGCATGTCCTCATCTCTGCTCCCTTACCCTGGGTTTAGTTTTTCAGTGCCTCAGGGTAGGAACTGGATCCAAGAGCCAGAACTAGGAACTGGAAAGGGGTCAAATATAAACTAGCTGCATTTTGCTCTTAAGTTCCCACCCCTGATTTACACAGTACTTTTGAAAGGGTCATCACAGCTTAGTTAAAAGGAAGTCATACCTAACCAATCTATTAGTATACCCTGAAGCTGTCCATCTAGTTTATGGGTTCAGTTGATACAGTAAACTTGGATTTTCGAAAAGCCTTTTACAAAATTCCTCACCACTCTTAATAAAACCAAATAGTAGGGATGGGCGAACGCGGTCGGTAGTTCAGTGTTCGGCCTGAACTCGGCCTGTTCGGACAACCGAACACGAACACGAACACGAACACACCGAACGGACCGAACACCGAAATGGCGAACACACCGAACGGAACCGAACACCGAACGACGAAAATGGCGAACACACCGAACGGAACCGAATGACGAAATGGCCGAACAGTTCGTTCAATTTGAATCGCGTTCGGTTGTGTTCGGGTGGCTAAAACATGGTCTTCTGTCAGGTCACTGGAAGGCCAAATGTAGCAGGGAGGGGGAAGTCATTTGACTCAGCTAGGAGCAGACTTCCAGGCACCAGGGGTGG
>QEPC01001904.1:1169805-1204683 GCA_003113815.1 Sphenodon punctatus | reverse complement strand
CACCCTGGTAAAACCGCTTCATTTTGTTGTTTTTTTTTAAAAAAAAATTCAAAGCCCACACCACAGTCACCGCAACAACACACACCAACCCACCCAAACACACAGCACAGCCAAAACCAATGCAACAATCACCAAAACACACTACACAAGCAGCCACCGAAACAAACACACACCCTCTCGCCTCACTCGCACACACGCACACGAATTTCCGGCACGACGCCGATTTTATGGCTTCCCGCGATCTCGCGATATTTCTGGCCGAAGTCCGAACGGCCGAACGCGAACACACGAACCACCCGAAGACCGAACGACCGAACACGAACGCACAACCCGATGGCGAACGAACCGAACGTCTGAACACGAACGCACAACCCGATCGCGAACAAACCGAACGCCCGACCACGAATGCACGACCTGCCCAAACAACCGAACACGAACGGCTGAACACGAACGCTACCGAACCGAACGGGCGAACACGAACGTGCAATACGACCGAATGACCGAACACGAACACACGAACCGAACGCGGCCAAACCGAACGGCCGAACACAAACACACGAACCGAACGCGGCCGAACCGAACGGCCGAACACGAACCGCGATCTGTTCGCCCATGCCTACCAAATAGTCATGGGACAAGGTAGGAATACAGTCAGTTGTCACAATGGTGAAAGAGAAACAGCAGAAAGCCCCTAGGACACATATTGTGATCTGTGCTGTGTAACCTATTAATTATCTGGAAAAGGAAGTGGAGGGTGAGGTGGTGAAATTTGTAGCTGATTTTTTTTTTTTCAAGATAGCCATGTCCAAAGTAGACTGTGAAGAGTTGCAGAAGGATCTCACACAGCTGGATGACTGGTCAATAAAATGACAGGCAAAGTTCAATATTGATAAGTGCAAAGTAATGCATGTTCAAGTAATTATCCTAACGACACAGCCAAAGTTTTGGATTAGCTTTTTCCATGCAGGAAATGCAATGATCTTGGAGTCATTGCTGTTAGTTCACTGAAAACATCAAGTCAGTGTGATGTAGCAGTCAAAACGGCAAACAGAATGTTAGGAACTATTAGGAGTAAGAAAGAAAACTATCCAAAGTGAGAGGAATTGTTGTGTACTCTAACCCCAGAGAGCAGGCTGTTGCCTGTAATGTGGAAACCCTGTACCCGGGGCGTACTTCCAAGTGGATTATTTTGCACGAGACACCCCCACTTGGGGAATGTCTCATTTGAATACAGTGCATGGGGGTACACGGTCCCATAAACCACACACCGCCCACCCAGTCCACACACAGGGCACTCTGGGAAAAGCCAGAGTGCCCCATGTGTGGACAGGGTAGGCATTGCATGGACGGGGCAGATGTGCATGGGGCCGCTCGTTTGAAGTGCTCCCCGAGGCATGGCACCACTCACCCACCCCATGCACCAACCATGGACCCCACTCCCATCTCATTTAAAAAACACCCTGAGTGGTCAGACCACACTCCAGTGCTGACCATGTGGAGAGGGTTGCTGGGAGGGTGCCATTGCATGTAAAAGTGAAAATGGGCAATAGGCAATGGTGCCTTTCGCTGTGAATGAGAACTTGGCATCCACTTGCAAGCAAGGCAATTTGGCATGCATCCTACGCATGTACAACTCCCTTGTGTACCTGGATGAATGAAGACTGCACACACACCCCATCAAGACTTGTGCAGCTAGAGTTGCCTGAAAGAGTTTGGAAACACCTCTGTGAATCAATGCAATGTTTGCTTTTGTCTTTTATAACTCTTTCATAAAACCTTGGAAATGGTCCAGCATGTAAATGCTTAGGTTTCCCTGACTCTTTCTTTGACAGTTAACTATACAGTTTCCCTTAACAATAGCTTTCTCCTAGTGTGACTAGAACCTGTGCAATGCTGAAAATCTGAAGGCAATAGCAACTTCATAATGAACCTGCCCTATACGAGCATTTTTAAATTCATGTTTAAATGCCACACAATTCTGAGAGATGGACACATGAGTGTAATTTTTTTAATTATTTCAACAGTTTCTTCTGTAAAAGCCACTGTTGCCAGTGCTCCCAGCAGTACTCCCAACAACACAGGTAAGCGCACAGCTTTGCCTTTTGTCAGGGGTCCTGAAGTAATTCTATCAACTGTTATGTATAAAAGACAATGAGCAAAAATAGGCCCGTTTCAAATGCATGTGGGTGGATGGGTGTGCGGTCGCGGTGGGTGGAGGCGGGTATGCACCCATTCCCATGGGCGCACATGCAACACCACCCACAGAGCATCTGGAATCGGAGTCCATTGCTCCGTGTGTGTGTGTGATGGGTGGAGATGGGTGTAGTGCGGGAGTGCACACGCACCCCACCTATCCCCCAAAGCATTCCCACAGGCACCTTCACCCATCCCCACATAGTGAAACTGCATGGAGATGGTTGGGGGTATCTCGTGTGAAAAGGGCCATAGTTAACTCTACACCACCTTCTTGGGGGCAGCCATTTAAAGATCTTCTTTTCACTTATAAACTGTCAGGTAGGGAAGGGAAGGGGGCGTAGAACCGGGTGGGCCCTGGAGGGGGCCTGGGCCTACCCTCCCACCTACCTAATAACCTCACGCACTCGCTCAGGCTCCTGCTGGAAAAAGGTTCTCTCTGGGAATACAAGCCCGTCAGGATAGTGTGTGGGCCGTTCCGTGGGCTTCCGCACCTGGAACTTAGGCCCCTATCATCATAGGGCGCTTGGTGAGGAGCAGGAGCCTGAGCCACAGGAACCCACGCTTTCCCCAACACGCAACACCCACACTCCAGGAGGGACAGGAAGGAGGCGTGGGGGAAGAAGTGCCTGGTAAGGAGGGGATAGGGCCCAGGAACACAAGGGGGCAAACGGGACTCAGGCACGCACAATAAGGGGAGGTCTCTAAGGTCTCTCCAGGAAAGGGAAGGGGGTAAGGGAACAGGTGCCACACTCCCAACACCCACACACACACACGCACTATCAATGGAAGGGAAGTTGAGGGAGAACAACACACATACACAACTAGGAAGCAGTACTCTAAGTCTCGAGGCTTAGCTCGCAGCACTTATCTCAATCAGGGCCGGTCTCCACTGAATCACCAGCGCCGAGTGCTTCTCGGCGCTGGTTCTTATGCTCCTGGCCCCGCCCCTCTGCGTGCCCCTGTAAGCGTGCGGAGCGCCGCAGAGGGGGCGTGGCCTCACGCCGCTTTTGGGGCCTCCCTTCATTTGCCGCCTCCCTGTCCCGTGGCTCCGCCGGGTTTTCTTGCCTAGGCGGGGGCGCCCCCGCCGCCCGCTGAGGGGAAGCCGGGAGCGGCCCCTTTAGCCCCCCTGGTCCTGCTGGCCTCGGGGCCGGGCCCGCACGCCGCCGACGCCCCCGCCTCCCCCATCGGCCCATGACAGTACCCCCCCCCCGAGGCCCCCTACCAACCCCCCCCAAAGGGGAGGGCTTGGAGGGATGGCGGCGGTGGAAGGCACGCACCAAGACGGGGGCATGGACGGCGGACGCCGGCTCCCAGGAACGGTCCTCGGGGCCATAACCAACCCAGTCAATAAGATATTGGAGCCGCCCATAGTGGCGGCGGGCGTCTAAAATAGCCTGTACTTCGTATTCCGTGTCCGTAGACACGGGATCTGGGGACGACGGGGCAGAGGCCGAATGTGTCTCATGGGCCCTTTTCAACAAGGCCACGTGAAACGTGGGGTGAACGCGAATTTGAGGGGGCAACTGAAGTTTGTACGTTACCTCATTTAAACGTTTAAGGACGGGAAAAGGGCCCATGTAACGGACATCAAGTTTCGCAGAGGGTCGGGCAGACGGATACTGGCAACGGTTTACCCAAACTAAGTCACCGGGCTGAAAGACGGGCGCTGGGACCCGATGTTTGTCTGCGGCAGTTTTGTATCGTTGTCGGGCCTGCTGTAGAGTGGTTTGGGCTATCCGTTGGGCCTCTTGAATTCGTTGAATGAGGGCCCCGGCGGCCGGAATAGTGGAGGAGGGAAGGTCAGTGATCCCCATCTGCGGGTGGAAGCCGTGGGAAACGAAGAAGGGAGATTCTCCGATGGAGGCGTTGGGCGCATTGTTGAGTGCAAACTCGGCAAGGGGGAGCCATGCGTACCAATCATCCTGAAGGTATGAGGTGTAGCATCGAAGATACTGTTCTACGTTCTGGTTTATCCGTTCCACCTGACCGTTGGCAGCCGGATGATATGCAGTAGTAGGCGTCACGGTTACTCGCAGCGCTGCAAACAGTGCCCTCCAAAACCGCGAGGTGAATTGGGTTCCCCTGTCGCTTCGGATCTCTTTCGGGCATCCGTGTAACCGGACCACATGGCGGAGAAACAAAAGCGCTGTTTTGCGGGCTGAAGGAAGTCCCTTGCAGGCTATAAAATGGGAGACCTTGGTGAAGTGGTCTACTGCAACTAGAATCGTTGTGTATAGTCGTGAGGGCGGAAGGTCCACAATAAAATCGAGGCCGACCCGCTGCCAGGGTCCTTGCGGCGGCGTAACTAGCTGGAGGAACCCACAGGGGGCCCTTCTGGGTGTCTTGGTCCGGGCGCAAACTTCACAGCGTTCAATGTGCCGCCGCACATCGGTGATTACTGAGGGCCACCAGAAGTGCCTGCGCAGCATCTGAATCGTACGCTGGGGTCCCGGATGTCCGGCCAAAGGGGCATCGTGATAGGCTTGTATCAGGAGGGCCCTGCACGAGGGGGGCACGAGGACTTGCTCCTTCTTCTTCCAGAGGCCATCGATGCATTGCCAGTCGGGTGCGGGGGCCTCCGGGAGTTCTGTTTGAGTAGCAATTTTCAATTGCTCAGCCGTGACGTATGAGGCGGCGAATACCTTGGCTGGGAGGATCGTGCCTTGTGATCTCGGAGTCTCGTGTTGACAGTCATGGCAACGGGAGAGGGCGTCCGCGAGGATGTTGAGGTGCCCGGGTCTGTATTGAATGCGGAAATCGAACCGGGCAAAAAAGACCGCCCATCGCGCGTGCCGGGCGTTCTGTATTTGTGCGGTCTGTAGAAAGGTGAGATTCTTGTGATCCGTGATGACCTCTACGGGGTACGTGGCGCCTTCCAGGTAATGGCGCCATGTCTCGAACGCGGCCTTGATGGCCAGCAGCTCTCTATCAAAGATAGAGTAATTTTGTTCGGCCGGTGTAAGTTGCCGAGAATAGTAGGCACAAGGCACGGGGTGTTTTGCTGTGGCCTGTTTCTGTAGTAAAACGGCTCCGAGGGCTGTACTGGAGGCGTCGGCTTCGACCCAAAATGGCAACGCAAAGTCAGGGTGATGCAGGAGGGGGGCCTGGGTAAACGCTTGTTTCAAAAGTTCAAAGCTTTTCTGCTGCGGCTCCCCCCAGAGATACGGACGATTTTTCTTAAGCAGGCTTGTCAGGGGGGTAGTGATAGCCGCGTATTGTGGAATATAATGTCTGTAATAGTTCGTGCTTCCCAAGAAGCGCTGGAGAGGTTTCACGGCTTTCGGGGCCGGCCACAGCTGGATTGCTTCTATTTTCCGGTTGTCCATCTGAATTCCTGCAGGGGAGATAATGAATCCCAAGAACTCTACCGTGGTCAGGTGGAAGGCGCATTTCTCCCCCTTACAGTAAAGTTGGTTGTCCTTCAGTCTTTGAAGGACTTGACGAACATGCGCGTAGTGTTGTTCCCGCGACGTAGAATAAATAAGAATATCATCGAGATAGGCTATGACGAAGACATCTAACAAATCCCTAAGAATGTCATTGATGAAGTGTTGGAAGGTCGCGGGGGCGTTAGCTAGGCCAAACGGCATTACTTGATATTCATAGTGTCCGTATCGAGTCCGGAAGGCGGTCTTCCACTCGTCCCCCGCCCTTACTCGCAACAGGTTGTAAGCCCCCCGAAGGTCGAGCTTACTATAAATAGTAGCCCCTTGCAATCGATTCAGTAGTTCTGGGATCAGGGGGAGAGGATACCTATTTTTAACGGTAATGGCGTTCAGGCCACGATAGTCGACGCAGGGGCGAAGCCCCCCGTCCTTCTTGGCTACGAAAAATATAGGAGCCCCCGCCGGGGAACAAGAATGGCGAATAAACCCACTCTGCAGGCTATCGTCCAAATATCGGCGCAGAACCTTCAATTCTGGTGCCGATAAGGCGTAAATTCGGCCAAACGGGGGTTCGGTCTGCGGGAGGAGATCAATAGGGCAGTCGTAGGCCCGGTGCGGGGGCAATTCTGTGGCTTGCACCTTACTAAATACCTCTATAAAATCGGTATACTCCGGGGGCAGCTGAAATTCCCTGGTGGGGCCCGACTCCTGGGTTCCGGCCACAACCTGAGGAACGAGGGGGGGTGCCCGGACACACCTTTCCTGACAATGGGGGGAGACGAATTGCACTTGTCGGGCGGCCCAATCCACCTGGGGATTGTGAAGGGTCAACCAGGGTAACCCCAGGACTACGCGAAACAGGGGAGTGCACACCAAGTCCAAGGAGAGTGTCTCCTGGTGCGCCCCTACCGTGCACCGGAGGGGCCGGGTTTGCAATTTTACGGGTCCCGATATCAACGGGGAGCCGTCTATGGAATGTACCTGTTCCGGGGTCATCTTCGGGGTCGTGGGAATCGCCTGTTCTCGAAGGAGCCCTTCATCTATGAAGTTTCCGGAGGCCCCGGAGTCCACCATAGCCCAGACCACAAAAGAGCGGTTGACGGATACGGAAATCGTGAGGGGGATCCGCAGATGGGTGCGGAGGTTTGCGAGGGTGGCAGGGGCCACGTTCATGGCCGGGGAGTCCCCGCTCCTTCCCGGCCTCGGGCGTTTCCCGGGCCTCGGCGGTCCGGAGGAATAGACGGGCAGTCTCGAATAAAGTGGCCCGCGTCTCCACAGTAAAAACACGCCCGTGACTGGCGTCGTCTCTCCCTTTCTTCTTTGGTCAGCGGGCCCCGTGAGGCCCCAATCTGCATAGGTTCCGATTCGGCGCCTTTACTCGGTCCGGCCGGGGTGAAGGGGACGCCCACCGGACGGGGGAAAAAGCCTCGCCCTTCTTGCTTCCGTTCCCGCCGCCTTTCCGCCAGGCGGTCCTCTATACGTAAGGCCAGGGTGGCTATGTCTTCCCACGCCTCGGGAAGAGCCGTGAAGGCCAGCTGGTCCTTCACGTCGTCGCCCAACCCCCTACGGAACATAACCCGTAAAACGTCCTTGGGCCAGTGTAATTCTAACGCAAGCTGGCGAAACTGTGTAATGTACTCAAGTAGGCCTCCGCGCCCCTGTTTTAGGGCGAGGATGGCGGTTTCTGCATCCCGAACCCTATGGGGGTGATCAAAGAGGCTCGTGAACTCTTGCATGAAGGCCGGGTAATCCCCCAGTAAGGGGCTATCCCCTTGTAACAGGGTAGTGGCCCACTCCAAGGCAGTACCCCCCAAATTCCCGATGACACAGGCTACCTTAAGGGCGTCGGTGGAATAGGTCTGGGGCTGCATGGAGAAGGTCAGCCGACACAGGGCTGCGAAACCCTGGAAGGCCTTCCGGTCTCCCATGAATTTTTCTATCTGAGGTCCCCGGGGTTCTCGGGGAAGATGCCCCACCGGGTGCTCAGGCCCCTGGGCCGGAGCCGCTGCCTGCTCCCCCACGGCGCCCAGCCCCCCAGGGCCAGCCTGTAGCTGGGCTACCGTTCTCGTAAGGGCTTGTTGGTTTTCGTGCAGGACCCGTACGTCCATAGACACGGCTTGCATGGCCCGTGTCAATTCCTGCATCTCTTTGGCAATATCCATTTGTAGGGAATCTCCCCAGAGGGGGAGAAGGGGAAGGAAATTAAGGCTGGTGATTCTGTCAGGTAGGGAAGGGAAGGGGGCGTAGAACCGGGTGGGCCCTGGAGGGGGCCTGGGCCTACCCTCCCACCTACCTAATAACCTCACGCACTCGCTCAGGCTCCTGCTGGAAAAAGGTTCTCTCTGGGAATACAAGCCCGTCAGGATAGTGTGTGGGCCGTTCCGTGGGCTTCCGCACCTGGAACTTAGGCCCCTATCATCATAGGGCGCTTGGTGAGGAGCAGGAGCCTGAGCCACAGGAACCCACGCTTTCCCCAACACGCAGCACCCACACTCCAGGGGGGACAGGAAGGGAGTGTGGGGAAGAAGTGCCCGGTAAGGAGGGGGTAGGGCCCAGGGACACAAGGGGGCAGACGGGAACTCAGTCACACACAGCAGGGGAAGGTCTCTAAGGTTACTCCAGGAGAGGAAGGGGGTTAAGGGGACAGGTGCCACACTCCCGACACCCACACACACTCACACACTACCAGAGGAGGGGAAGTTTGAGGGAGGACAACACACACACACACACTTAGTCAATGCTCTAAGTCTCGAGGCTGAACTGTACTCGCAACACTTAGCTTAGTCAGGGCCGGTCTCCACTGAATCACCAGCGCCGAGTGCTTCTCGGCGCTGGTTCTTATGCTCCTGGCCCCGCCCCTCTGCGCGCCCCCGCAAGCGTGCGGAGCGCCGCAGAGGGGGCGTGGCCTCACTCCGCTTTTGGGGCCTCCCTTCTTTTGCCGCCCCTTCGTCCTGTGGCTCCGCCGGGGTTTCTTGTGTGGGCGGGGGCGCCCCCGCCGCCTGCTGGGGGGAAGCCGGGGGCGGCCCCTCCAGCCCCCTTGGCCCTGCCGGCCTCGGAGCCGGGCCCGCATGCCGCCGCTGCCCCCGCTTCCCCCATCGGCCCATGACATAAACATCAAAAGTTAGACCTACTTCTCTGAGGCCACCTTCATTGTATTAATTTCCATGGGCTTTACATTAAGGACTTATTTTCAAGCTTAATTAACCCTCCCACAAGAATTATTGTATGAGAAATGCCAACAGCAACTGCAGCTGTGTATGCAAATCAGCAGATGGAGGGTGGAGTAAGGGAGTTGATGGGATCAGACAGCATCTTTCAATATTTTGGAAAGGGAGATGAGGTCGTCTGCTGATAGACGTAAAGCAGGAAGAAAGTGGAGTGTGTAAAAGGGTGGCTGCTTAAGGATAGTCTGCAGGGCAGGGAAAAGGTTTCAGAGAGGGAGACAAACAGATATTTTGGGTGGAAAAGGTCTAGGAGCTGGAAGGCAAGCTAAGTGGAACAAGAAGACAAGCAGTGGAGGGTGACAAATTTGTGTCGATATTTTTTTAATGCTACAGGTGCCTTCCATTGAATTACAAACCAGTTAGTCTTCTATCTGCTTGTGGTAAGCTGAGAGAAACGCTAATTAATAAGAGACTAAGCATTTAGATAATCTCAGTCGATGGTCTTAGCAAGGGAAAATGGTACCACGCTAGTCTATTAGAATTTTTGAATGTGTCCGCCGACATGTCTAAGGATAATTTCAGACGTGCACTGGGCACGTCCAACCATGCAGCAGGATCCGTTTCGGATTCTGGTCAGGAAGCAGTCCGACCATCCTTTAGACATGCCGGCTGATTCCTACAGGGGATTGGGGAGAAGGCAGGGCTGAACGGTGCAACGTATGGCCACACATCCTCCCCCCTCCCCCCCTGCATGCTCCCCTGGTCGCCCGCCCTCTGGGAGACAGGCAGGCACAGCAACCAATGCGGCCGCTGAGCCCAATCCTGCATCGGGGTCCGGGCCACAGTCCGGGATCAGCGGAGGTAACAGACATTACTTTCCGCTTATTCCGGACCATGGTCCAGCTAACCACGGTTCTAGACCTCCGGGCGGCCTGAGGTCCAGAACTGTGGTCGATGTGTTTCCTGCCAGGTGTTCACCATGGATGGATGGCCGGACTGATTCCTGAAACGGATCCCAGAGCATTGTTGGACATGCCCGGTGCACGTCTGAAATTACCCATTGTTATTTAGAATAGTCATATCCACAAAATACTGTGGAAAATGTCACAAAGGCCTGACCAAGGGAGATGAATGGCGAGTTCCATAGCAAATGAAATGCTAAGAAGATCTAAGAAGATAAATGTAAAGTAGCACATGGGGGTGGGAAAATGTGAAATGGTAACCCTACACCTCTCCAAGTCCTGTACTAAGAGAATCAACCAAGGAAAGGACCCTGGGCATCACTGTGCACATCTTAATGCAGACATCTGCTCAGAGCACAGCTGGGTTTAAACAAGAACTAACTGGATGGTAAGATGCATAAAGTTTAGGGCAGAAAATAGAGAAGAGATTTTAATGCCATAAGACAAAGCAAATGTTTGCCCTTCTCGGGAATATTGTGCAAAGCACTGGTCACCCCATCCAAATATCCTAAATTATTTATTTATTTATTTATTTATTTAACAAATTAATAAAAATATAAAATCTCAGCAGGGGAGAGTCATAAAAATTAAACAAAAAACAGAAACAAGAAAATAGAAACAAAAAAACCTCCCACCCTAACCCTCAACCCCACCCCTCTCACCATCCCCCTCACCAAAAGCCTGACAGCACAGCCAGGTCTTACAAAATCATCTAAAGGAGAAGTCTGGGACCATCCAGGCCTCTGCCGGGAGGGAGTTCCACAGCTGTGGCCTGGCCACTTAGAATGCCCTCTCCATTGTGGCCCCCCGGGAAACCCGGGGGGGGGACTCAAGAAAGGCACCCCCAGTGGACCGCAGGGGCCGATCCAGAGATTATTATCTCCTAGGGATAGGGACCTCTCTTTAATCACAACCGTTCAACATCAGGCACATTGCTAGTGCTATACAAGTCTCAAAAAGGATATTGCCAAACCGAATGGGGTTGAGAGTTCAAGAAAGGTAAAAGAATGACCAAAGGCAATTGATAAGTGGTAAACTCCAAGCAGATAAAAAGTCCCTTTGACCTGACATGTAATTCATTGGTGGAACTCATTGCCACACACTGGATGAAAACAGACATGCACCTTAACTCCACTTTAACACTGCTTTAACATTTCTAATACATGTTTCAGGGCTGCATAGGGTGCCAATACAGCCCTGCAACATGCATAAGAAATGTTAAAGTAGTGTTAAAGTGGTGTTATGTGCATTTCTACATTCACTCAATGTGGGTAAGGCCAAGAATTGAAGGAGATCTTAAGGCCGCTGGATTGATTCTTCTAATCCTCCTTCAAAGTTCTTTGGAATTCCAAGACTGCTTCCCCACCCCCCACCCCTCAGGGAAAGACAAATAGGACTCTTCAGATATACAAACTACAACTCCTCTCCAAGATAATATCTTAGCTCTTTACTCTTATGAACACAATGGGTGCTTTCAGATGGATGGCAGCTCCAGTTCTGCCCGTATCAGCCTGCTTCACCTCCGGGTTGGCCAGTCTGTTTAAAAGCTCCCCGCCAGATGTGCCAGTGGAGCAGACAGTGTCTGCTCTGAGGCAGCCCCGGTGGCGGTGCTCCAGAACATCCCAGAGCATGCCACAGGGAGCGGGCTGGCCAAATGCAGGAAACTGGCCAGAAGTTGAGCAACTCTCTGTCTGTTGGGCAGACCCATGCTTCAGCTCCATGCTCAACCAGATGTTGTCCCGGTCAGCAGCACCATGGAATTGTGGCCGCCAGCCTAGAATGTCATCTGAGCAGCCACAACTCTATGGTGTGTGTGGGGTGTGTGTGTGTCAGTGGCCCGGGAACACCCATCAGTCCATCTAAGTACAGACATGGCTGGAAGCAGGCAGATGCAGGGGGGGCACCCCCAGAGCAGCTCCACAGGCAGGCAGCCTCCACATCCATCAAAAAGCAGTAGCTGAATCTAATTGTGCCATACCCTAATATCAGACGCACAGCCTTAAACTTCCCAACAAGTGGGGGCTAGGAGAAATGGATACTGCTCCCCCCATGCCTGTACTGAGTGAGTGGCTGTCTGGCCAGTCTTCACTCCCACATTTGGGAGGGCTAGGCAGAACCCTAAGATGTGCCCAGGAGAATAGCAGTGCTGCTGTGGGCAGTGGGTGCTGTCCAGGAGCCTGAGAACACGTGGGAGATATGTGACATCATGGTCCCCTGTTCCTCTACAGTTGCAGACACAAGACTGCAGAACCATGGAGGAGAGATGATAGCACCAGGTGCTTGCTTACCCCTGCAGGTGCAGCCTAGTAGATATGCTGTGCCTTCAGCACTGTCCTTACCCTTACTAGTCAGCTGAAGAGACCAGTGACAGGACTGGCAAGGTGCCTGCTTACTTGTAGGGACAGCCATAGAGGAGGGCCTGAGCTCCCTGTTGGAAATACATTCCTTTGGTTGCATCCCCCCTAAGCACCTCATCCTGTTTGTTTGCTAGAAACAGCAGGAGTAGACAGACAGATCAGGGAACCCTTTCCCCATCCTATCTGTCCTACTCCTGTCAGGACCTGATTGGTCAATCTCATCCCCCAGGAGATTTCTCATCTCTTTGTGTCTCAGAGAACTTCCTTCCTCCCTCTTGAACACACCTAGTCTTAGGACTTAGCATAGATGTAGGTCTTTCCTGTCCTACATGTATTTCCTAATAAAGCTACTTAAGCTTAAGTATGCTTCCTGCCTGCTTATTGATGATTAGCTACTCACACTCCTCTGTAAACTCTGCATTGGGCAAATGGATGCAATGATCTCACAGTCCTTGCATTTCCAACACTCCTTGCCCCCTCCCAGAGCAAATTCACCAGGCTCTGACCATGGCTTAATTTGTGTTAGAGTTTCCTGGAGTTCAGCTCTGATCATTGGGTAAAAACACACGTGACAGTGGCATGCCACTGTAACAACCCACCCCAGGGCAGAAAATCCTGGGTGACATGGTCCAGGTCAGGTTGAGACACTGGCCTAACATGACTGGAGAGCTGTCACACCAGCCATATGACCTGGGTACAGTCGGGAGTACAACAAATGTGCAGGTGCCAGCCACACCAGTGCTGTACTCCCAGCACCCCGCCCCCCACCATGATGGGCAGCCATGGCAGCCAATGAGGCACAGCCATGGCTGCTGGACATGGTGGCCCCCAGGCCGGGAAAGCTGCGGTTGCACAGACCAAACATGCGAATGGTGGCTACTGCATCTTGGGCAGCCTTATCCCACTTTGGTAAGGCTAGGCTGCTAGGTGATGCATTCTCAACTTTTTTCTGAGAATGCAGCATGTAGCAGCCAACTGCCCACCCTGCCATGTGGTAGGGGGAGTATCTGGCATCAGCCAGACACATGATGCACTGCATTGCATGGTTAGGCTTCCCGGAAAGTGAGGTAAGGCTGCCCAAGATGCAGTAAGTGCATTGTGTGGCTGCACCCTCTGATTCATCTGGTTTTCCAAAATAGTCTCTTTTCACCAAAGACGCCCCCACCCATCTCCACGCAGTTTCAGTGTGTGGAGATGGCTGGAGGCACCCATGTGAGTGCCACGGGGGATGGGTGGGGTGCGTTCATGGTCCCGCGTTACACCCACATCCACCCATCACCCATCCACAGAGCAATGTGCACCAATGCCCGATGCTCCATGGGTGGAGATGGCTGGTGGAAAAGCTCTCCAGTCACCCACCGAGGCTGCACACCCATCCACCCCCCACCCCCCCGTGGTCTGTTTAAAAATGGCCATAAATATTGACCCAAATTAGTTCCAGTGGCATCTTTACCAAAACAAAGTTAGACAAGTGATGCATTTGGCTCTGTGCCTGCACTAGACTTTGGGGTCTATATTTTTGGGAACAGAATGTGATGTGTTCACATGTGCCTGGGGCTTTGTGTGTGTGTGTGCATTTCATACACGCAGAAAAATGTGCGTGTCCTTTACAAAATGTGATTCTTTCTTTGTGCAGTGAACGTCCCTGAAAATCAGGATGTAGACAAAAAGAAAAGAAAATCAAACTTTTGGAATGAGTCTATTTGCAACCTCTCTAGGTTTTCAGAGACTTGGAGATATATAATTTGCCTGCCTTTTTGCTGTTCCGTGTTCCTGGAAGTTCAGAAATAGGATTGTCAAGCTGTGACTTCAAATATTATGAGAGTTTTAAAGATTTCCTTGGAATACAACATAGAATCCTTTGTTTCAGAGGGGAAGACTGTTATTTATTTGTCTTTGGGCTAAGCATTCTACAGTGACGTAATTCTGTGCTGGGAAACTTAAAACATAAAAAGAAAAAAAGGAGGGTGGGGTGGAGGGAGACAATAAATAAATAAATAAATATTCACTACTTTTGATACTTTTTACATACTAAAATAAATGAATAAAGCTTTCAGAAACTGCCTTTAGATTCAAGCAGCGAGAGAGACTGTTCATTGGAGGGTTTGGTGATGTTGCCCTTGCTCATTTGTGTATCAGAGCTGAAATGGCATTTGTGCTATCCGAACTGAAACCAACAAAGCATATAATAACTGTTATTGGTTATTTGGTTTGCATTTCATCAGATACATTTGGACAGGGCTGGCATGACCATATAGGGAGCACAGGCGGCTTCCTAGAGCAGCAAATTTAAGGGGGCGGCAAACCTCCACCTCCCGCCCTGACCAGCGTCCCTGCTGGCAATTTAGCCAGTGGGAGGTGGGTGGAGGGAGCAGGGACTGGATCGGAGGTGGAGTCACCAGCTCCTCCGTGCCCCAGGAAGCAGACTATGCGTGTGCATGGGAGTTGCACACAAGGTGTGTGCATGTGCTGCACAAGGGGCACGTGCACAGGGGCTTGCCTACGGTGGCAAAAATCCTTGCGCCAGCCCTGGTTCTGGATATTTTGGTTTAGTTATTTCAGTATTTCAGTTGATTCATTTGGTCACTTTTGCTCAATAGTCAAAATGAAGTGAATAAAATATAGACAAATCCCAATGATTGAACCAAAATAAATAAAATAGACAAAGTAACTGAAATGGAATATCTGAATAAGCAGATATGAGAACACCCATTCCATTTGCAGATATTATTCAGATAATATCCATTAAAAAAAACCCACTATCTGTTTCTGCTCTATTGCCTAGTAAGCAAGAGTAAGGGGAACAGACTCGTCCCTAAATTAATAGGACATGGCAGATGTGCCTTGCAAAACTGTGCTTGCAGTTTTTGCAACCTGCATGGAAGTACCAGGGAATTCACAGAAAAGCTTGTTGGCCAAAGATTTCTAATCCATTCCTGCAGAATCCCAAAGTCTAGACGGACGGTTTTGGAGGTCAGACAATTTGTCAGGCTGACAATTTGAGCGGTCTAGACAAACAATGAATCCATATCAAGCCTTTTCGTCTAAACTTGTCACCGTGCTGTTGGTAGATCCTTAATTCAATGTGAGTTTCTAAAAAGAGGTTGGACTCTTTTGAGGTTTCCACGTGGCTAGTTTTAAACTGCACAGCACAAAGGGAGTGGTTTGATGGCTGAAGGATATTTTGATCTTTGCAACACCAGCTACATTGTTCAGAACATTTGCCAGGCTTCTCCCTTAACTCTTTCCCAATAGGAAAGAAAAATCTTCTCAGAATAGGATTGTCAGGAAAAGGAGCTCTATTTCTGTATCTCTTCCCTTTCAGAGGTGCATAGGGATGCAGCCCCGCTGTTGAACTGTCCAACCTCTGCAAATGGGGGTATACAAGCTGTGATATATTCTAAGGGCCATCTTATGGACCCCTCACATGAACGAGCAGTTACTCACAGCAAAAGTCACAATCAAGTCAACTTTTGTGAAGACCTCTCATGCGAGTAACGGTTAACTGTTATGAGCAAGAGGATCCTAGTCTGGTCTTCAGTGATTTGCAGTCTCCAGTACTTGTTGCTTGTTTATATGATTTGCGTTTCACACTCCCTGCACTGTATAAAAAGCTTCAAGAGAGAAAAACATTTGCTCACATCAAACCCAGCATGACAATGACAAGAAGAATCATGTTTGGAATGATTTCCTCAGAGTGCCATTTACTTTCCTCAAAGTGATGAATGCAGTGCCACTGTCTAAAAACGGAGCCATTTTTCCCCACAGAAAAGCTTTGTTGTAATCAAGGCTAGCACATTTCATTTTCAGAAAAGCTTTAGCAGCATTAACTAATTCATCTTTATCTCACCTGTAAGGAAGGTAAGTATTGTTATCCCTACTTTACTGATATATGGAAGCAGGGAAGTGACTTGCCTGGGGCCTCAAGAGAGAGAATAAGTATTAGAAATTAGTTTGTAATGTAGGAGTGTACAGCTCTGCAATCTTCTGCTTTGATTATAAAACCACACTTGTCTCCCTGCGGTCGGATATTATTCTCCCTGGGAACTGGACCTCCCAAGACTTATGCAACATTTCAGTCTCACTCATGACCTATTTTGAGGGCTTCAATGCTGTGCAGGACTCGTTTTGTCTCATTGCAAGAAGCTGAATTTCACCTTATTATTTGAACTGGAATTTGCATGTTTTCATGCATTGTAAGCTAACCATTTGTGTCTTCCACTCAGATCCAATATAACCAATTTTACTATATATTAAATTACTACAGTAAGTATTGTCTGGGAATGAAATAAGAGGATTCTTCTTTAGGTTGCAGTTTGAATCTTATCATAAAGCAGCATTTCCCAAATTTAAACATAATCCCATGGCAACAACAGAGACCATAAAAGTATATTAAATATCAGCTAGGATCTCAACCCTGTCTGAATATGGCATGACCACATTTGGCATCACAACGCACAGTTTGGTTGGAACCTCTGTGTGTAGTGATAAATTACTGTCTTGAATTTTGAAGCAAGCTGTTGGGCTAAGGGGGCTGCTAAAAGCCACTGAATTCATGTATAAGCAGAGTTAAGAGTCCAGTGTTGTGGTAGCTGGAGTGCCTGGGCAGGAGGACAGATTTGGTTTAAAGGATTTTAAAACATAGTTTTGAGGCTTAAGCTGATCTCAGGAATGAAGACACTGAGTCTGGTGAATGCTGCTTACATACTTAAACCCCCCACTGAGCCTTCGGGGAAGTGTGGGATATAAATGCAAATAAATAAATAAGCAAAAATAAAATACTTGACCAGCCTAGAATGCAAATAACATATTGACTTATTTGAACAATCAAGAAATATCCACGCATTTTGATGAATGTATAATACTGAACAGTTACCAAAAGAAAAAAAAAAGGGAAAAAAAGCAAGTATTCTTGATCACTTTGGAAACCTAATCCATAAAGCACATCTATGATTGGAAGCCATCTGCCTTAGGAGCTGCCTTTTCCCTCATGTTCTGCTGCTCCAACACACTCAGTAAGAACACTACAATAATAAAAAAGAGCCCTGAGGTTTTTATTCTAGGGCTGTGACCTGGGCTTTCTCAGAGAGTAGGCATCAGCTTAGGGACTCGCGTCTTTCCTAAATTTGTTGGCCATAGGTGTATTTTTCAAAAACCCATGTAGTCAGTCAAGTTTTTTCCTTAGAAGAGTGGGTTAAGTGCAGAGCCTTTTCAATTGCAGGTCTCCCTACATGGGGAGGAGAGTTTTATTTAGTATTGTTTAGTATTGTTTTATTTATTATTGTTTAGTATTGTTTTATTTAGTATTGTGATGGAGGCCTGGCTGCCAGGGAGGGCAGAGATCCATCTGTCTGGCCCCACCCCGATGCTGCAACCACCCCCTCCCTGATGGGCAGTCATGGTGGCCAATGACGGCTGCCATGGCACCTGCACCCTCCCCTGGCCACTCCAGACCATGGTGATTAAAGCGGGCTTTCAAACGTGAAAGCCCACTTTAGTCCCAGTCGGGGAGCAGGATTCTGACCGTGGTGGTGGCTAGCCTGGGCTGTGACCTGGAGAGTCAGAATCCATCATGTGCTAACATCTGGCGGGTGTTTTCTAATGTGACGGTGAACCACGGAGTAAAGTGTGCTAAAGCCGGCCACCATCACATCAGAAAACACCCATTGTCAGTTTTGAAAGGAAGGAGAGGACAGTGTTTGGGATGATGGCGTAAGACTTAAGATATCCACTCTTTCCCCGGCTATCGGTATCTTATGTGATCCTTTGAGAGACTGAAGTCACTAAAACCATCTGAGATTCAGATCTGAGTCTCCAACTGTAAAGGGTTATTGAAGTCCTTCACTACAAAACAGGGATGCTGCAAGGATAAATACATTTAAGATTGTGAGGCACTCACACACTATGATTATGGAGATCATATCAATCAGTAGTATGTATATATGAGAGAGAGGACCTAGAGAGATGTGACAGACTCACTACATATTTTGGAGGGGGGACGAAAATAAGATAAAGAACTTGAATGTGCTTTGTTTCAATAGGATCTATCACTTCACCAATTTCGCACGTGGCTTCATCCCAATCAGTGCAGGTCATCACTGCAGGAACATCTTCAACAGATGCAGCCAGCAGCAAAGCAACTAGCAGTAAGTGATATATTTCTTTGATCAGGTGCTTGAATCCATCCATCAGATCTCTAACAAAAATAGTATGGATTTGTAAAATGCAATCCAATAACCTTATTTGATAGGAAGGTTGCAGGCTCATATCTCCTCCTTCACCCCATCCTCGAAATAAACTGTGTTCCAGGTTTTTCCCCTCAGTTTCTTAGACTGAAAAAATTACCTCCCTTTTCTTTAGGGATGTGCGGATAGAATGCGGTTCAGACGTTCGGTCGTTCGGTTCAAAACCTGAGTTCGGGTTCGGTTGTTTGGTTTGGCCGAACTTGGCCGAACATTTGAAAATAGCGTTATCAATACCGATACCAAATTTGAAGATTTTTTTCAGTATCACTATCATTTGGCCTTGAAACAACCCCTGGTCTTCACCCCTGGTGCCAGGAAGTCTGCCCCTCAGCTGCCTCCCCCTTCCAGTCATGTTTTTCCTGCCCGAAGTCACGTTTTTTCCACCCCCGAACTCATCCGAACTCACCTGAACATGGCCGAACTGTTAGGCCATTTTTGAGTTCAGTTCGGATGTTCGGTTCGGACATCCAAACAGACCAAGTTCGGTCTGAACTCTGAACATCCGAACCACATTCGCACATCCCTACTTTTCATGCAGTCTGCCCCCCTCTTCAGCCCCCCTGCCCCCATGCCAGTGTCTCTAGCTGTGGGCCTTGTTGGTAGAATTAGCAATTTGACAGTGTTTTCTTAGCCTCTAAGTTTATTTTTCATATACCTTACTTCCCAGCAAAATACAGTAAAGCTCTCCATACTGAAATCCTACTCCTAGATCTCAAATGCAGAGATGCCTCTGAACTAATGTGCTGCCTGAAAACGACCTTGGAGTTTGAGAGATAAATGCATGAATAAGGTTTGCATGTGACACCTTAATATGGTAGTGTTCCCTTATAAAAAAAAAATACCCCTCTTTATGTTGTATGAATGTTTTATACACAAAATGAGAAGCCATGGTATGTATTCTCGTATTGAATAGCAATAAAAATTTAAATAAAATAAATTAAATACCCCTCTGGAACCTTCAGAATTCTATGGTACTGTCTCAAAACAAAGAGAGAAAAACGTGTCTCTCTGCAGAAGGCCCTTGTATCAAATGAGACTTAATTCTTAAAATTTCTTTCTTTGTTTCTTTAAATTCATTACCTGCCCTTCCCAGAGGCTCAGGGCAGGTAACAGCATCATGAAAACATATAAGAATCAAAGTACATAAAAACACTGAAAATCCCATACAAATCCCACTGCCCCGTGCAACTTGAATTGGAGAAGCCATTGGTATCAATACAATAGTAATTTTTAAAATGAGTGTTTGCAAGTTGGCACACATAAGTAATAGTACCCTTCCATATAATTATTTCCTATGGACCTGGAAGCTATCTTTGCTGGTATGCGAATGTACAGTTGTCATGTATTCTTGTACTGTGTTTTGGCTTGCCTTTCAGGTGCCACTATTGCAAAAAAACACTAGTGAATACCAAAAAAAATCCCCTTCATTTTGACATGATGATGTAGGGCATAGAGAAGCTTTGGTTTGTGTGTGTGTGCATGCACACGTGTGCATCAGAACTCCCAATGGATGAAAACAAAGAACATTACCGAAGCTCCCATTCCTATAGGTTTGCCAGAGGTTCCTGACCTGAGGGTGGCACAGCTACCTGGAACTAAGCTGTACTGAAAGGTAGGGCTTCTGGCATCTGAGGAAAAGGAAACCCTAATGAAAGAAGGCATGCCTGCCTGGGCAGCTTAGTTCCTACCAGGTGGTACCTGGAATCGATACCCTGGAGTCAAGAACTGCCCCCCCCCCCCAGCACAGACTAGCCTGGAACCTCTTGAACATTTTTAGACTGTAGTGGGAAGAAAGGAGAGAAAACTCTGTGTGCGGGGTGGTTTGGGGGTGGAATCTCAGAGAAACATTTGTCTATACACAGAGATATCCCACAAAGGTAGGCCCTGAAATTTGTGGGTTTGGGTCTGAAATGTTAATTCTCTGTTTTAACTACTAGTGTCTCCTGCCTGCCCACCCAACCCACCTCCTCATTCCCTGCTTCTCTCTTGTCTGTTGGACTGTACCACTAAGGTGACCCCGTCACATATAAAACCTGGCCATGTGCAGCAAAGAATAAAAGATGCTGGATTACATAAATGAATGCACTTGTGGAGACTCCTGTGAATAAAAGAGGGTAGGTTCAACTGGCTGCATTTATATTTACAGCTTTATCCCTGGGCTTATTCCTTTTAAATCAGTGCTGGCTTTGATTAAGGACTACAGCAACTGACTCTGTGATCAGACTAGGATAATTACCGGACACCGTTAGGGTTTTGATAGTAATACATACATATGTAAAGAGAACGGGAGAGAGAAGGAGAGTGAGGGGGAGGTTGTTCTGACCTGCTTTGCAAAGTGATTGAAGTTGAAGTTGGGCAGAACACGAAGAAAGGATGGGAAGTTTGTTCTTTCTACCAGTTTCCCTACCATAGTGTATCTGAAGAGCAGAAGAAACTATAGTTGTCCCTGGAGCAAATCAATAAGAATGAAAAGAATGGGTGTTTTCACACAGATGGGGGGGGGACTCACCCCTAGAGCAGGTCCAGAGGGGCATCCCCACATCTGTCCACTTGCAGCCTCACCTAGGTCTGTTTTAAATGGACCTGGCGGCTGCTGCGACCCACGTTCTGCTCGCACGGCACCCCCTGCCCCCACACCATGGAGTTGCAGGTGGATCGTCTGATGCTCTGGGCTGCTGCCTGCAACTGCATGGTGTTTCCTGGGGCAAAACCCGGCCGAGACCAGAGCTGCAGTCCTGCCTCTAGCCTGTTCTCCAGGTTTGAGCTGCCCGCTCCACATGCCCAGCCTCTGCTCCACCTGCACATCTGGCAACTTGCCTTTAAATGGGCGGAGGCAGAGCAAAGGCATGGGTGCTGTTCATCTGAAGACACCCAATGTTTCCAAAAGTTCTGCATGACACCAAGGGGGCAAGTCTGCTAGCTTTGGAATATGACAAAGTCCTTGTCCTGGGGGTCTGGCAATGAGCCCAATTTCACTGACCATAAGTGCAGTCCTAATGTTGTTGAAGTCAATGGGACTTTCCCCATTGATTTCAACATGGTTAGGATTGCACCTATTTGTCTAATGTCATCAAGAAGCACGGCAGGTTCATATTTGCCCTTGTTCTTTAGTTTACTCAGTGAACTGGTGTGGTGGAAAGAATGATCCAGACCCTGTTGACATAGGTCAGCCACACAACCGAGGCCAGAATTTTGTCCTTTCGGTAGACAGTAATGTATCTTCCTGTTGGCCCTGACCATTCTTCTTCCACCTCACAACCTCCTGCTAGCCTCAGTGCATCTCAGAGGGCCAGGGTGAACTTGTTGCATTAAGAATACTCGGTCATTTTTCTCTCAAGAAACAGCAGTGCATGCCTTCTGACACTAATAAAACTAGTCTTTCTACGCAATACTTTAGTTTATGCTTTACAATAGGGGGAAATCACCTTCCTCACCCCGACCTCCGATATAAAGCTCCAGAAAAATGATCCGCTCCAGAGAGCCGAGCTTTGACAGTTCTTCCCATCTCTGCAACTATTTCTGTGGCTGCTGTCACCTCTCATTACAGGCATGGGAAAAGCCCTCACAAGAGCCTGCGCTCGGTGAAAGCGTGCACTGGCCTGTTTCCTCAGCTTGCAGTATTTCTTCCCCTCCACTGGCACTCTCGCGCTTGTATTCTTTATTGATATAGAAAGGCAAACATTAGGCATCTCTCTTCCTTTTTTTTTACTAATATATGGTGACAAATCCTGTAGCTCTTACTAAGTCAAAGCATGAACCCACAGCTGCTAACAAGAGCCTCAAATCACCGCAGAACTTGAAGTATGTTGTGGCAAAACAAGGTTTGGAACCAGCTACATGTCTTAAGACACTCAGAGTTATCAAAGAGGCCAAAGAATAAAAGGCCAACAAAGAATTGTGTCAGGTTCTTTATCTCCCATAAATATGCTAGTTGATCTGGTCTCTTGCATTACAAAAATAAAACCACTGAATATATGTATCCTCGGTAGTGCTACAGCAGGTAGTACATTTGCTACCCGTGAGTAATGCCTACATTTTGGGGCACCCCCAGCAAGCACCTGATGGGGTATCCAGCCCCCCATCAGGTGCCCGGTGTCCAAAAATGCAGGTGTTACTGGGGCATTCTGGGATGCCCCTGGATGCCGACTCCAGTATCTGTGGCTCCCCAGGATGACTCACCTCAGTGCCGAGCTGCTGCTCCTCCAGTCTAGTCACTGCTTCCTGCTCTTCCCTGGCCCACGTGCTGCATAGCAGAGCTGGAGACTTCCCCACAAAGCTTTTTCTGAGTGGTGGAGGAGGGGGCGGGGCGAGGAGGTCTCTTCCCACCTGCATTCACCCCCCTAATGGGTCCCCCTGTTCCCAGGGGTCTGTGAGGAGGTAGCCAGTGCAACCTGCATTGGGTATTGAGGGCCTCCATCTTGTGATTGATTTGGCCAGAGAAAGATTAGAGCTGCTGCTAGTATACCACACACCTAGCTGTATGGCAGCATCCCGGCATGCTCTATCAGAGCTGGTGTCGGAGGTGGTCTTGCGGTCCCCAAGGGCAGTTGTCTTGGGGGACTTCAACATCCATGCCAACGCCAGCTCTGGGAGTGCAGAGCATGAGTTCATGGACACCATGAAAACAATGAGACTGTTGCTGAGGGTTGTTGCCCTACACATGATGGAGGGCATACCCTAGAACTGATACTTTGCCCTGACCTTGAGGCAGGGGATCCATTGGTTGGGGAGGTGTCAGTTGCTCCCTTGTCATGGACGGATCATTGCCTCCTTCAGGCTGGCCTCCTGGGGCATGTCTGCCCCTGGAGAAGTGCGGAACCAGTTTGGTTCATTCGTCCCCAGAGACTTATGGAATCAGAAAGGTTCCGGAATGCTCTCGGGGAGTTACCCTCCAATCTCAACGACCACTCTTTTGATAACCTCATAGCTCTTTGGAACACTTTGCTGACTGAGGCCATTGACTGAACAGCTCCTAGGTGTCTGCTCCCTGAGCACTGACAATGCAGGTCCCCTGGTTTACGGAGGACTTGCGACAGATGAAGTGTGAAGGGCAGTGCTTGGAGCCAATGGTAGTGCCATACTCACACTGAAGCTGACCAGTTGCGGCATAGAGTTAGTTTAAGAACCTATACCATGGCTGTACAGACATCAAAGAAGGCTTTCTTTGCTGCCCTCATAGCATCTGCGAAGTCACATCCAGCTGAGCTTTTCCGGGTGGTGTGGAGGCTGGTCAGTCCAGCCTCCCTCTGCCTGGAACTGGAATATTCTAGTGCTTGCTGTGACATGTTTGTCAACTTTTTTGTAGATAAAATCACTCAAATTCATGATGGCTTCAACGGCGCACTTGTAGCTATAGGAGAACCAGAGGTAAGGCAAGCCATGCCTCATCCTGTTTTATGGGATCAGTTTCAGTGGGTGTTGCCCACTGATGCAGCAGATGTCCTTGGGCAGTCAAGGCCATCTGTTGTGAACTAGACCAGTGCCCAGGCTGACTGGTTAAGGCTGGGAGACGTTGGGACTGTTGCTGGTGGGGGTGGTCAGTGGCTCCCTTCGGGAAGGCAGAGTGCTGGACTGCCTCAAGGAGGCAGTGGTACAGCCGCTGCTTGAAAAACTATCACTTGACATTGATTCCCTGGCCAGCTATTGACTTGTCTCTAACCTTCCCTTTTTAGGGAAGGTTCCCTAAAAAGGGAAGGTTATTGAACAGGTGGTGACTTGGCAGCTTCAGCGGCATCTGGATCATGTCAGTTTTCTGGATCCCTCACAGTCTGCCTTTTGTCCGGGTTTTGTCACTGAGACTGTGTTTGTTGCTTTGATCAATGACCTCTGCCATGAGTTAGATCAGGGAAGATTGTCTCTTTTGATCTTGTTAGATCTGTTGGCTGCATTTGATACCGTTGACCATGAGATGCTGGTGACTTGCTTGTGGGACCAAGCCGGGGTGAGCGGAATTGTTCTTGAATGGTTCCACTCTTTCCTGGCCAGGAGAATTCAACAGGTGGTGCTTGGGGAGTGCTCGTCATCTCCCTGGTATCTCACATGTGGAGTCCCGCACGGTTCTATTCTGTCCCCTCTTCTGTTCAACGTGTACATGCAGCCTTTGGGCAAGGTCCTGAGAAGATCCCGCATACATTGTCATTAGTATGCTGATGACACCCAGCTTTACCTCTCATTTTCAGCTGACCCAAGCCTGGTAGTCTCATTGCTTACCTGGTGTTTGGCAGCTGTGGGGGACTGGATGAGGGTGAGCCATCTGAAGCTGAATCCTGACAAGATGGAGGTGATGCTGGTGGGTGGGGCTGAGGGAGTGGTGGCCCCAATCATTGATGGGGTTCACCCTCCTTTGGTCCCTCAGGTCTGTAGCCTGGGGGTGTTCCTCCACTCGCAGTTCTGCCTGGATGTCCAGGTGGCAGCTGTGGCAAGGAGCACCTTTCAACAATTACATCTTGTGCAACAGCTTAAACCGTATGTCTTGGACTCCGACCTGGCCACCATCGTCCATGCTTTCATCACCTCAATACTGGACTATTGCAACGCGCTCTATATGAGGCTACCCTTGGTGATTCTTCAGAGACTGCAGCTGGTGCAGAATGCAGTGGCCCATATCCTTATGGGGACAGGTCGCCGTGAGCACATTACACCAGTACTCCATTCTCTGCGCTGCCTGCCAATAGTCTTCCAGTAGAGGTGTGTACCAGGGGCCCATGTCATTTTTGTTTTTATTTTTTGTTTTCATTATTTAAATCTGTCATTTTTGTTTTCATAAATATCAAATTGTCATTTTCGTTTTTGCTTTCCTTTTCATTTTCCATTGGTTTCAATAGAAAACACATTTTTGGCTTTAACATTTATGTTTCTCACTATATTTATCTGAGGCTCGAAGTGATTATACCTCCAATGGAAGGCATTATGTGTCCCAAATTTCAGAACAATTTGGTAAAGGAGTTCAATTTTAGAAACAGTTGAATTAATTTATTTTGCAAAAATCTTCATATACATTCTTAGGTGTAAATTATTTTCCTCATATTGAATATATATGAAACTTGGTAAGGTTATACCCCTTCCTGTATTTACTATCTCTGACAACTTTCAGAAGGATTGGATAAAGGGTCCTGGTGGTATAAGAAATTAACTTATAAATGTTTGTCTGACTGTAACAACTTTGTAGTCCAACCAGTGTACACGACATTTAGCAGAGCTGTATATCATCCTTTTATGATCCTCTCTGCCAAATATAAGAAAGATGTGATAAAGGGTCCCAGTTTTATATGCCTGCACAGCATACCCAGAGAAGGAGCCTATGCCAGGGATTCTCTGATGTGTCACTGTGGTATAAGATAGGTTTGTGATGCCAATTGGCCAGCAGAAATGTCAACCAAATATCCACATTCTGTGCTGTGACCATCCCAACATCTCTCCCCCATGTGCTAGTGGGAAGTCAGAAACATCTGTTTAGGAAAGAGTCAATAGAGATTCTCTTGCGTCCTTGTCACAGTGCTCCAGGATGTGATTGTAATGCTACTTAGCCAGCCTGGATGTGTAAACTATGTCTCCTTATTGCTGGGATGCTATCCCCAAAGTCCCAGTTATGTCCCTTCTATGCTCGCCTGAGGGCCACACCCTATGCCTGCCTCAAAGCCACTGCTGATTGGTCCTGTAAAGCAGAAAGCATGCAGTAATTGGCCAGTGAATGTGTCTGTCAGTCTTTTGGATTCCTCCACATCCTCCCTCCTACAGCCTCTCTCCCCTGCCATGCCAGGTGTCTGCCTCTGACTGGCACTGCATGTGCTTCTATTTATCTGAATAATGGTCTTCAAGGGGATAACTTTATCACATTGTCCTGTAGTTCCCTGTCATCTCTGTAGTTTGGCAGAGATGACAGGGAAGGTATGTGATACATTCCTGCCAAATATCTTGTAAACAGGATGGAATATACAAATGTTACAGCTGGAAAAGTACTTTCAAGTTAATGTCTTATACCATCAGGACCCTTCATCCAATCTTTCTGAGAATTGGCAGGTTTGTTAATCTTATAGAGAGACGTGATATGCACAGGTTTCATGTAAATTGGATGGATGATAAAGAAGTTGTAGCCATGAATGTGTATGAAGCTTTTCTTAAAATCACAAAATTAAATAATTTCTAAAATCAGTTTTCTTTATTGAATCGTTTCAAAACTTGGTACACATGCTGCCCTCTACTGGGGGTACAAGCACAACAATTGGATTAGAAAAAAAACGGTATAGCTGGAAATACGTTTTTCAGTGTTTTCTCTTTATTTCAAAAACAAAATGTCATTTTCGTTTCTATTTTCATTATTATTTTTTGTTGCTTTTTTTATTGCAATAACGATAATGAAAATGACAATTTTTATTATCATTATTGTAATAACGAAAATGACATGCACACCCCTCTCTTCCGGGCTCGATTCAAGGTGTTAGTTTTGACCTAAAGAGCCTGGGCCCTGCCAACCTGTGGGACCGCCTCATCCCTCGGGTCCTTGAGTGGCCCCTGCAGTTGACCGGGGGTGCCCAATTTGAAGTCCCCCGAGTTTCTCGGGTGGCAACCATGGGGAGAGCATTGTCAGAGGCCACACCCAGGGTGTGGAACTCCCTCCTAATGGAGGTCCGCCTGACCCCAGACCTCCCCTCGTTCAAAGGTCTGTGTTAGACCTGGATGTTCTGCCAGGCCTTCAGTGAGGGACATGGGTGAAGGGCGGGCGTGGATTGGGGGGGAAGGGTTTTCTACCTCTGCTGTTGTGTTTATTGTTTTATATTTTGGATTTTTATCTATTTTTGTATTTTATACATTATATACGTATTTTTATGTATTTAACTTTTGTACTTTCTAAGCCACCCCGAGATGCCATGGGAAGGAGTGTGCATGGTAAAAATAGAATATAAATAAATAATAAATAAATAAATAAATAAAATGGGGCGGGCGTGAGCCAGAGGACCCAGAGGATCGCTTGGAGTCTGGCAGGCTCCCAGCACATCTGTTTACATCCTACATCAGCTGCCCCTCCCCACCAGCATCACTTCCCTCTTCCCTGGATTGAGAACAAGGTAACTCCAACACATCCAGCTGGCTATATCATTTAAGCATTCCTCCAAGGCAGAGGTAGAGATGTCAGGGCTCCTTTCCCACTCCTTCTTGTTCTTAGACTCTCCCTGCCTTTGTCACGCTATTATTTTGGAGATTCCACCTAACTCAGAGAAAAGCTACGTGTTTTCCAGGTGTAGTCCTTCCTTGGCTGTCTCAGTATGTTTTTGGCATGCCCTCCAGCTTGAGAACCAGGGCTCCAAGATGATGAAATGTGTGCTGTGTTGTCAAACTCTTAGTAAAGTGTACGCTCCCATATCCAGACCTCCCATAGCTGTAGTCTTTGTTATTCCAGACATATTTTATGACCTTCCTATACCTTATCACCTCTCTAACCTGTTCTCCCTCCCCCCGTTGTTGGCAGGGGTGGTCAGTGCTGGGTTCTCTCAAAGAGGTGGTGGTGCAGCCTCTGCTCAGAAAACTATCGCTTGACATTGACTCCCTTGCCAGCTATCAGCCAATCTCTAACCTTCCCTTTTTAGGGAACGTTATTGAATGGGTGGGTAGTGGCTCAGCAGCTTCAGGAGCATCTTAACCACATTGGTTTTCTGGATTCCTTGCAGTCCAGATTTCATCTGGATTATGGCACTGAGACTGTGTTTGTGGCTTTGGTCGATGACCTCCACTGTGAATTGAGCCAGGGTCACTTGACCCTGCTGATAGATCTGTCAGCTGCCTTTGATACTATTGACCACGAGATGTTGGTGACTCACTTGCAGGACCATGTCATGGTGGATGGGATTGTTCTTGAATAGTTCCACTCTTTCCTGACCCAGAAAACTCAGTGACTGGCATTCGGTGATTGTTCTTCATTGCCCCAGAACCTCTCGTGTGGAGGTTCCCTTCTGTCCCTCTCCTATTCAATGTGTATATGCAGCTGCTGGGCAAGGTTGTGAGACTGTTTGGTGTCATCAATATGCTGATGGCACTCAACTCTACCTCTCTTTTTCATCCGACCCAGACCCAGCAGTCTCGGTGCTTATTCGGTGTCTAGTAGCTGTGGGGGATTGGCTGAGAGCGAGCTGACTGAGACTGAATCCCGACAAGATGGAGGTGAAGGTAGTGGGGAAGGTGGTAGGGTTGTTGTCCCTCATCATTGATGGGGTTCGCTGCCCATTGTTTCCTCAGATTCATAGTATGTGAGTGCTCCTCCATTCCTAGCTCTGCCTTGATGCCCAAGTGGAGGCTGTGATGAGGAGTGTGTTTTGCCAGTTACATCTCGTGCAGCGGCTTCAGCCATACATCTCAGACATGGACCTGGCCACTATCATTCATGCTTTCATCCCCTCAGGACTGGACTATTGTAACAGGCTCTATGTGGAGCTATCCATGGTGACAGTTTGGAGACCGCAGCAGGTGCAGAACCCGGCAACCCGTCTCCTTATGGGGACAGGTCACCAGGAGCACATTACACTGGTGCTACATTCTCTGCACTGGCTGCCTATAGTATTCCGGACCTGATTCAAGGTGTTAGTGCTTACCTATAAAGCCCTATATGGTCTACGGCCCACCTACCTGAGGAACCACCTCATTCTCCGGGCTCTGAATCGACCCCTGCGGTCAGCCAGGAGCACCTTTCTCGAAGTCCCCTGGGTATCTCAGGGGCGACTATGGAGAGGGTGTTCTTGGTGGCTGCACCAAGGCTGTGGATATCCCTCCCAGCAGAGGCCCAGGTGGCCCCAGACCGCCCCTCCTTCTGATGTCAATGCAAAACCTGGCTGTTTCATCAGGCTTTTGGCGAGGGAGAGGGTTGATGGTGGTGGGTTTGTGGGCTAGGGTGGGAGGGTTTTAATATATCTTTGGTGTGTATATATATGACATCCCCCTGGTGGTTTGTAAAATGTTTTAAGTTGTATTTATATTTATTTATTTATATTTATATTTGTATTTATTATTGTATTTTTATATTTGTGTTTTTATTGAATTGTTAGCAACCCGGAGCTGCTTTTACAGGAGGGGCGGGGTATAAATTAGTTAAATTAATAAATAAATAGATAAATAATCTCATCTTTATGTCTCTCACCTTGACTGCTGCAACCTCCTTCTCACTGACCCTGCTCACTCTCACCTTGACCTTCTCGCACTTCTGTTCAACACTCTGCTGTCAAGACCATCCACCTCACCAACTTCTTTGATGATGTTCAACCCCTTCTTTCCACCCTCAGCTGACTCCTTCTTTGCCTTTGCATTCAGCACAAATTCCTTGACTTCACCTTCAAACCTCTTCATGGCCTTGCTCCTCCATCTTTCTGCTCTCATTTCCTGCTATGCTCCCACCCATGATCTCCTTAAACCATCTTCACCCCTCCTTCCATGTTGTCCCTATGCCTGGTACATGGGAGTAATTATAGCAGGAATGCATCCCCCCACAAATTTTCTCCCCCCCCCCAATTCTAGAGATATTTACTTATTAAACTTCTATTAAGCCTTTCTCTGCAGACTCAGGGCAGCTAACATTAAAAATATAAAATACAATAAAATATATTAAAATCCCCCCAAAACTTGACATCATCCCAACTGTGTCACTGGGAGGGGGGGAAGAGGGTCTCCCAGGGAAGGGGTTGGTCAGGTGTGCGGACCTGGGACCAGCCCTCAGTCTCAGCCTCCACTGCTTAAGGCCCATCAGGATAGTAGGGGGGTCCTGTGGTATTACTGAGACCAGACCCTTATCATCATTGGGCACGGAGAGCATAGAGACATAAGGCCCACACTGCACTCGCACACACCTACAACCCACATGAGTACTCTGGGGGGGAAAGGGCAGTAAGGTGCACTAGGCATGAGGTAGGGGAGAGAGGTCCCAGGAAAGAGGGTCTGAGGAGATTTCTTACACACTCTTGGAGGGGGAAAAGGGAGCCCCAGGAAGGGGGAAGGTTTCCCTGCAAGGCTTCACATCGCCACTCTCTCTCTCCCTCTCTCTCCGCTCTCACATGCAGCAATAGGTAGGAAGGGTCCAGGAAGTTACAACACGACACACTTAGCACACACTATAAGTAGAACACACAAGAACAGTCACTTAGCTTTTAGGCAGCCAGTTTCTCTACGATCACCAGCACCGGGTTCTTCCCGGCACTGGCTTTTATTCCTGAAGCCCTGCCCCTGTGCAGGCCCGCAGGCATGCGGAGCACTGTAGGGGGGGGTTACCACTTCCTGTGCATCTGCTGGGGTGAGTTCTGCACGTCCTGCATCCCCGGGCGTTACCCCGGCAACCGGGACACTGTCAGCCACAGGTGGCGTTTCTGCCTCTTCTAGTGAAGTGGGCTCTGCGGGGGTGTCACGGGCCCACTGCACCCCCTGTCTGCTGGTTCCCGGGGCCCTGTGCCACCCTCTCAATCACCCATGACCCCGACCTGTGACAAACTGTCCCAATCACACCACCACCTATCAATCCCCCTCCTTAACCCCTTCTACCCAATCCCACCCAACCCTATTCCTGCATGCCAAATACCTGGCCAAACAAAAATGTCTTACATCTCCTCTGGGAGACAAGCAGGCTTGGTGGCGGTCGGACCTTCAAGAGAAGGGAGTTCTATAATTGTGAGGCAGCTACCAAGAATGCCGCTCTGTGTGCCTTCATTATAACAACTTCACAGGCAGTTGACACTCGCAAGAAGGCATCCTCAGTCAACCTCAGAGACCACAATGGGAAACAGGGGAAGAGGCAGCCTTTCAAATACCTTGGCCGAAGCTGTTTAGGGCTTTATAAGTTAAAACCAGCATCTTGAATGGAGGGGAAGCTTATGTGGGTCAGCATGCCCCACAAATTTTAGTCCAAAGTTAGGCTGCTTACTCACACTACTGAAACACCTGTGAGTTAGAAACTCACCGTGTTGTTTGAACTCACGTGTGTTTTGTGATGGAGGCTGCACACATTAGCTGACTCACAGATATTTGCAGATCACATGGTTAGTGAACATCCGTGAGTGAAACTTCCTTATCTGCACCCACGTTACCCAAAGATCTGTGAATTTGGGAGCAGAGGGAACCCCTCCCTCCTCCTTTCTCTGTATTCCTTGCAAGAGTTCATTTCCTATCATGTAACTGCCCGGGCTTCAGAGTAGCTCGCTTTCTCCAGAGAAACAGGAAAGGAATTGTAATCTGCTTCCTCTTGCCTCTCCCTCCCATAGTCTCTATGGTCAAAATGGCCATGGGAGGACTAGCATTCAAATGGCCATGGGAGGATGCACAAAGGTGTTTTGGAGGGGGCAGTTTATTGCAGTTTCTGCAACAGAAAAGAGAAAAGAGAAAAATTAAATGAATTATATTTAAGACTAAAACAGTTAGAATTAAAACAAAAACCAACAAAAGCAATTGGCAAAGAAATAGTAAAAGTCAGGGGAATTATACATTCTATAGAAACTGAGCAAATAATAAAAAAATGAAGATATGCAAAACAGTTCTATTATGAACGCTCTAACAAACCTGACAATGTATTATCCTGTCTTCTTCAGAAAAAATGACAAAAGACACGCATCCTATATATAGCAGATACATCTGGGAATTTTTTTTAACAGGAACTGAGATGCAGAACCAATTCTTAGAATTTCTATTCCAGATTAGTGGTGGGACTTGAGGCAAAAAAACGGATGCCGGTTTTACCAGTTACCGGTTTCCAAAAAACCAGTTTACCGGATTAAAACTGGTATACCAGTACCGGTATTTTTCCATTGGTTTCAATGGGGAACTGTCCCCATTGAAATCAATGAAAAAAAAAAGCCAATACCTCCCCCCTCCCCCTCCCAGGCTGTGCGGGTGGAAGGGGGGACATCCCCCACCCACCCTGCCCAGTCTGGATTTAAAAAATTTTTTTTTTACCCAAAGTCCCTGCTAGTGCAGGCTCCGGGCCACATGCCGGCGACCCAGAGCCCACACCAGCAGGTACTAGGGTGATCCCCTGTCTCTTATACACATCTAGATGTGTATAAGAGACAGCTCATGCAGCCTGGACGGGGGTGGGAAAGGTGGTTTTTTTTGTTTCTTTTACATTGCGGCCATTCATTTCAATGGCCGCAATGTAAAAAAATCCGGCGCAGGGAACCGGTATTGGTACCCCAATTACCGGATTAATCTGATACTGCCAGTATAGCAAAATACCGGCAGTATCGGATACCGGGGGAACCGAAATTCCCATCCCTACTCCGGATTATATACCACGACAAACCCAGATGGAAATCAGATAAATTAATTCTTAAACAATCTAAAAGTGCCCCCAATAAACATCTAAAAGTGCCCCAAATACAAAAGAAACAATTAGAATATCTTAATGAACCAATCACACAAGAAAAAATTGATTGAATCACTCCCAAAAAATAAAACCCCTGGACTGGATGGCTACCCACCTGAATTTTATCAATGTTATAGACCTAATCTCCCCCATATTGAAACCAGTATTTAGTACTTTCATAGACAAACAGAAAATGCCAGAAACATTTTATGATGCCAATATCATCCTGCACCCCAAACCTAGGAGAAAACCCAATGAACATGGGAATTTTTGACCTATTGACCTACTAAACACAGATGTCAAGATCTTTACAAAGATCTTGGCAACTCGCCTTCAAGACGTCATAAAAACGCTATGATCCCCAGACCAAACTGGATTTATTGCCAATAGTCTAGGCATAGATAATATTCAAAATGCAATTAACTTAACCTATAAAGTTAGACAAGAGCAAATACCAACTGTGGTCTTGTCCCTGGATGCAGACAAAGCCTTTGATTGGGTCGAACAGAATTTTTAATAGCAAACCTAAAGAGAATGGGAATAACAGGCCAGTTCCTTAAATGAATAGAAATTATTTATAAGCAGTCGATGGCTAAAATCATAGTAAGTGGGCAACCTACAAGGGCTTTCCAGCTAACACAAGGCACCAGGCAGGGCTGGCCACTTTTGCCACTTCTGTTTGATCTTGTTATTGAACCTCTAATAATAGCCATTATGAGACCAGAGAAAACCATAGGAGTTAAAAGCGAAGAAATAGAGCATAAACTTGCAGTATATACGGACAACCTACTCCTATTCATAACTAACCTAGAACAATCCATCCCACATCTAACAGCACTGTTAGAATAATTTGGGGCCCTATCGGGATACAAGATAAACTTCACCAAATCTCAAGTTAATGATCAGTTGATGAATCAACAAGAGAAATCCCTGTTGAGCATGTTTCAGACACAAAACGATTCAATAAAAATACCTAAGGGTTATTTTTATTTTTAATACAAATAATACTAAACACTGTACAAAAAAAATTACTTACCTATAATGGAAGAACTCCAAGGCAAGATGCATACGTGGAGGAAATTAACTTGTTCCTGGATGGGAAAAATTAACATAATTAAAATGCAATTACTTCTAAAAATGCTTTATAAAATTCAGGTGCTGCAGATAGACATACCAAAGGAATTTTTTCCAAAAAATTGATAAAGTCATTTCCTTCATAATATGGTGTAAGAAAAAACCTAGAGTGAAAAAAATCAATTTTGGAAATGAATGAAGCACAAGTGGGATGCAACCTACCTCATATTGGAATGTACCATAATACTTTAGTACTAAGAACTATTAAAGTTTGGTATAATGCTAAACAGGATTCCAGCTGGGGAGAAATCAAAAGAAAAATATTAAACATGCCAGATATAAAAGAAATACTAGATCAAGCCACCACAATAAGCAAACAAATAAAAAAAGACACTGAACATCCCTTTGATGGAATAGCTATAAGAGTCGGCTAGAAATGCCAAAGAAAGCTGAAGAGAGCACAAGGTAAAACCCCATACACTCCTGTTGCCTGTAGGGGAATAGTGTGATTTCAGGACGAAATAAAAGAACTTAGAAAATGGCAGGGAAAAGGTGTATATAGAGCTATGCATTTGTTTGTTAATGACCAAATTAAAAGGGTGGACACCCTGTAAACAGCATTTAGAGAAATGATTAATTTTTGACTCTACTGCAAGGTACATAACTTTTTTAATGATTCAAATGATAAAGTACATTCAACTTAGAAGATGAATATTTAATAATTTATCCGGAGTTAAACTTCTTTCTAGAATATATGCATTCCTGAAGAAAATTTTTTTGTTTCCGGATACAGGATACATATCCCTATGGGAAGATGATCTCTTAACAGAAATTAAAAATGAAAAAAGAAACAAATATGGACTCATGCGAGCAAATACTCATATTTAGGGATGGGCGAACGCAGTTCGGAGTTCGGCCCGAACTCAGTCTGTTCGGATGACCTAACTCGAACACGAACACGAACACAAACATACCGAACAAACCGAACACCGAACGGTGAAATGGCCGAACAATTCGGTCAGTTCGGATTGCGTTCGGGTGAGTTCAGGTGGCAAAAAAAGGTTCACTGGAAGGTCAAATATGACAGGGAGGTGTCAGTCACTGAGGAGCAGACTTCCAGGCACCAGGGGTGGAGAGGCTTGCAAGAAATGAAACTAATTATCTGCCT
>QEPC01001904.1:1146987-1169539 GCA_003113815.1 Sphenodon punctatus | reverse complement strand
TAGGTCTGTGTACTTATTAGATAATCCATTTAGTTCATAGCATTTAGAATAGTTAATAGCAGTTAGATTTAGTGTAGATAGATAGATATAATATTAGATTAAAAAAAACATATAAAAACCAAAAAACCAAATAAAAACCAAAAGAAAATCATATAAAACCCAATAAAAAACAAAAAAAACATATAAAAAACAAAAAAACACCCAAACAACATTTCCCGAATGGCCGAACGGCCGAACCGAACAGCCGAACCCGAACTTGGCGAACTAGCCGAACTGCCAAACCGAACGCAGCCGAACCGAATGGACGAACCAAACAGCCGAACCCGAACCACGATCTGTTCGCCCATCCCTACTCGTATTTGCTAGTGAAAGAGCCACAAATTAAGTTAATCTTCCACTGGTTCTCAACCCCAGAAAAAAATCATAAAATTAACAAGGATTACTCTGTTTTTTGCTGGCAGGAGTGCAGGGAACAGGGGACATACTACCACTGTTGGTGGACAGGTCCCAAGCTTGCATCCTTTTGGCAAAAAATTGGGAATACAATAAAAAAAGCTTTGGACATTGAAACACCTTTAACACCAGAAATGGCACTATTTGGGATATACTTGGAATCAAACATCCAGAAAACTAAGCAACACACATGTCAAGTGCTCTTGTTAACTGTGATCCACACAATTGCCAAAGAATGGAAAACTGCATCAGGGCCATCCTACAAGAACTGGATTCAGCTGATATGATATGTCATATCGATGGAGAAAATTGCTGCAACCCTAAAAGACAACCTGGAAGACTTTTATACCATATGGAATCCATGTTGGACAATTATAACGAAAAACATTAGAATGGAAAAATTCAAACATACAAATGTCTTAAAGGAATATAGACCTCTGCTAAAAAAAACGTAACAGTCAGAAAGCAGTCAGAAACAGTCGGAAACCTTTGACCTGGACGGTCACTCTGTCGATGAGCTGGTCCAGCATTGGAACAGGTTGCTGGAGGAGGCCATTGACAGGGTGGCTCTGAGATGCCCTCTGCCTCAGTCTCGTCACCGCAGGGTCCCTTGGTTTACCAAGGGGCTGCGGTGTATGAAACGAGTAGGCAAGGAGGCTGGAGTGATGCTGGCGTTGGACTTGATCTGACTCCGACCGACTTCTCCATAGGGCCCATGTGCGGTCCTATGTTGAGGCTGTGAGGACAGCAAGGAAGGAGTTTCTTGCTGTCCTCCTAGCGTCTGCGAAGTCAGGCCCGGCGGAGCTGTTTTGGGTGGTGCGGGGGCTGGTCAGTCTGGCCTCCCTCCGCCTGGATGGGGACTTATCCCAGGCCCACTGTGAGGAGTTTGTCACCTACTTCGTAGACAAGATCGCTCGGATTCAGAGCGACTTTGACGCTGGATTAGGGGCAGTAGGGGGAGAGCACGAAGTGACAGAGGCCCCGTCTGGTCCAACTTTGAGGGGGAAGTTTCAGGCAGTGACACCAGCCGATGCGGCGGATGTCTTGGGGTCTGTGAGGGCCACCTTTTGTGAACTTGATCCATGCCCATCCTGGTTGGTGAAAGCCTCCAGGGAGACGTTGGGGATGGTGTTGGCGGGGGTGGTGAACGCGTCCTTGCAGCAGGGGAGGTTGTTGCCCAACCTCAAGGAGGCTGTGGTTCGCCCCCTGCTGAAGAAACCATCCTTGGACATGGACGTGCTTGCCAGTTACTGACCCTTCTCTAACCTCCCCTTTTTAGGGAAGGTTATTGAGCGGGCAGTGGCAATCCAGTTGCATCTAGATAGCATCGGTTTCCTGGACCCTTTTCAATATGGGTTCCACCCTGGCTATGGCACCGAGATGGCATTGGTGGCCTTGGTCGACAATCTCCGCCGGGAGATGGACGCAGGATGTTTGACATTTCTCATCCTGCTAGATCTCTTGGCTGCATTTGACACCATGGACCACGGGCTGCTGTTGAGATGTCTGCGTGACCTGGGGGTCTGGATGGGACTGTTCTTGAATGGTTCCATTCATTCCTCTCGGGGAGAAGCCAGCGGGTGGTGTTGGGGGATGAGACATCTTGCCCCCGTGCTTTATCATGTGATGTTCTGCAGGGTTCCATTCTGTCTCCGCTATTATTTAATGTATATATGCAGCCCTTGGGGGAGGTCATGAGAGAGTTTGGGGTGCGATGTCACCAATATGCCGATGATACTCAGCTGTACCTCTCTTTTCAACTGACCCAGACCCTGCCGTCTCGTTGCTATCCCAGTGTTTGGAGGCCGTGGCGGAATGGATGTGGCAGAACAGACTGAATCTCAACCCCAATAAGATGGAGGTGATGTTGGTGGGGAGAACGAGGGAGGTGCCCTCCCTGATTGGGGGGGTTTGCCCTCCTATAGCTCAGCAGGTCCGGAGTCTGGGGGTGATATTGGATGCAGATCTCCGCCTGGAGCGGCAGGTGGAGGCAGTCACGAAGGCTGCCTTTCGCCAGTTGAATCTGGTGTGGAGGCTGCGTCCGTACATCTCCGGTCCAGACCTGGCCTCCCTCATCCATGCCTTCGTCACCTCAAGGCTGGACTACTGCAGCACGCTCTATGTGGGACTTCCCTTATTCCTGGTTTAGAGGCTGCAGCTAGTGCAGAATGCAGTGGCCTGGCTCCTCTCAGGGACGGGCCGTCGGGAGCACATAACACCTGTGCTCCGGTCTCTGCACTGGTTGCCAATAGCGTGCCGAACCAGGTTCAAGGTTTTGGTGTTGATCTATAAGGCCCTTCATGGTCTGGGCCCCTTGTACCTCAGGGACTGCCTCGCCCTCCGCGCCCCAGAGTGGCTCCTTCGGTCTGCTGAGGGTGCCTTCTTGGAGGTTCCCCAAGTTAAGGGGGGGGCACAATGGAGAGGGAATTCTCGGTGGCTGGGCCGCACCTTTGGAACTCCCTCCCGGAGGAAGCTCACCTGGCCCCAAGCCTTTTGACATTCTGGCAAAGTTGTAAAATCTGGCTGTTCGCCCAGGCCTTTGGGGAGGGGGGTTAGGGTTTTTTATCTCCCTTACCCTATTTATTGTTTTATCATGATTTCCAGCCCTGTTTTATTACTTTTAATGTTTGTATTTTGGAATGTTTTAATTGTTTTAGATGTATTCTATATATGTGGTTGTTTTTATTGTAAGCCGCCCCAAGCTGTTTTAGGAGGGGCGGGGTAGAAATTTGATCAATAAATAAATAAAATAAATAAACGGCTACGTTTTGTATGGAAAAAATATTTCATGCTGTAAGAATATAAAGATTCAATAAAGAGCTTTAAAAAAAAAAAACCCGGCAGGGACAGCTGAATCATCATCAGGGAGTTCTGTGACTTTTACATCCAGCTCCTTTCAGATGATTGCTGGTAAGCCATCCTGTTACTATTATCTTATTCATAATCAAGTGTTGTTGACAACCGACGCCCATTAAACGGTGGGACTCTGTGTTACAAAAGCATCTTCTTTTCTCTGCTGTGAAACTTTACTGCAAAGCCAGGTCTCCTCCAGTCAGGCAGACAGGGATCTTTCCTGCAGCTGACTGATTGGTAACCTGATGAATGACTGCAGTGATGTGTTGGTGGGAAGGGCAGAGTTGTGTCGCTGCATGCTGAAGAGGAACTGGCAGGGGAGTTTGCTGCAGAACACCGGAAGGACAGGGCCACCAGGTTTACACTCTCTCTCCTTCTGCTTTCTAGATAAAATTATAATTGTTGTTGTTGTTTATATAGTGACAGTAATGTACCTGCTGCTTTACAACTGTTGAAAATAGACTGGGTTCCTACCCTGGGGATCTTACAATCTAAGAAAGACAAGGGAGGGAAGGCAAGGGATGGGGGCAACAGAGAGAGAGTCATACATTGATGAAGGTGTGAGCTTGCAAGTACATGTACTTAGCTTAGCTACATAGTTACACCGGGAAGGAAGTGGTATGCTATTCAGTCACTTTAGTAACTTTGTAGTTGCTCTGTTTTTTTTTAGATATTTACTTAGGAGATCTTAGGCTGTGTTCACACAGGCAGACTGCTCCTGTGGTTGTTACTCCATTACTCTGCAGTAGCTACCTTATTTTGCAAGTGTTCACACAGAGGATGAGGTTAAAAAAATAGTATGTTCCGCAAAGGAGGTCTCTGTGACAAAGACACCCTTAGACTCACTTTTGTTCAGATAGAATTACCCTGGAGCTAAAAAATTAAATAAATCCACCCTACTTTACCTCTTGTTTCTTTCAGGGATCATAACTTCAAATTTAACTTCACTTTAACCTTACTTAGCTTCATATATTGGGTTCTTCACATGGACAGTCGCCCCACCTCACTCCTGGGCGGTCTGTCTGTTTAAAGGCGGCCATCAGATGTGCAGGTGGAGCAGAAACGGGGCAGTCTGTCCCTGCTCTGGGGCTGCCCTGCCAGTGGTGCACCACCAGAACATCCCAGAGCAGCGACCGGAGGTGGGACTGGCACCCATTTGCTTGACGGACAGCTGCTGCAGCCCCACTCTTGGATGGGGGTTGCCCTGGAAATGCCGAGGGGAGGACCTCATGCGAGTGGACTGCGGACCCCAGCAACTGCTGTGTCCATTTAAAATAGACCCAGGTGTATCTGCAAGTGGGCAGACATGGGCGTGCACCCCTGGACTTACTCTGGGATTGTGCACCCCCATGGGATTGTGCACCCCCATGTCCATGTGAAAGCACCCATTGTGTGAACACATGGGTGTACTTTGCTCCTCCTCTGTCCCTTCTCTCACCCTTCCACGCCTTCCCTGCTCCCCTAACCACCTTCGTCCCTTCTCACTTGCTGCCCCCCATGCCTGGAACTCCCTCCCTGTCCACATCCGCCTTGCCCCCTCCGTTCGTACCTTCAAATCTCTCCTTAAAACTCACCTCTTTCGCTCTGCTCTGTCTGACTCTTTATCCTGCTGATCCACTATATCCTATACTCATGGTCTGTGTACCCTTATCCTTGCCACATTGACCTGCCTGCTGTTGTTCTCAATGTAACCAAGCCAAGTACGTGCACCTGAGACCTCACATCTTTATGAATGTTAGACCCCTTGTCTCTCCCTCTGTTCCCCTTCCTATGTCTCTCCCCCAGCTCCTGTCTCTCAGATTGTAAGCCCTAGGGGCAGGGACCGTGCCTATTTTATTACTTTGTAAAGTGCCAGGTACACTGCTGGTGCTATATAAATGTTTGTTAATAATAATAATAATTAATAATAAAAGCAGGATTAAAGTGAGTTAAGAGGTTACTATTTTGGAATAAATGACTGCAAGAACAAACTTGTGTACCGTGTATTAGGCACAAGGCCCATGTACCAACTAAGTGCCATTTTAAGTGGCCAGTTCAGCAAGGTACTTTGTATTTGGGATTTAACTGTACTCCAGTGTAAAAAGAATTGGTGTCAATGTGGAGAACCTTCCCATTCGGAAGGAGGCCTACACCACAGGTGGTGAACACCTGGCCCATGGCTGGTTTTTACTTGGCCCCTTTCTAATTTCTGGATATGGCTCCTAGTCTTAAGTACTGAAAGAGTGAATTCAGAAGAAGGAAGGGAGCAGAGATAAGGGCATGCAGTCAAGGATCAGGGATGGATGCCATGCATAGTATCCAAGTCACGAGAAGTAGTGCTGGTCAGATCTCATCTGGAGTTCTGTGTCCAATTCTGGGTGACACGTTTTAAGGACATTGACGAACTGGAACGGGTTCGGAGGAAGGCGACAAAGATGGTCAGGGGTCTGGAAACCAAGTCTTATGAGGAAAGGTTGAAGGAGCTGGGTATGTTTAGCCTAGAGAAGGGAAAACTAAGGGAATGACAGCCGTCTTAAACTATCTGAAAGGCTGTCACGCAGAAAATGACAAAGACTTGTTCTCTGTTGCCCCTGAGGGCAGGACTAGAAATAATGGACTCAATTCACAAGAACGCAGAATTTGGTTAAACATTTTAAGGAAGAACTTCTTAATGGTAAGAGCTGTTTGACAGTGGAACAAATTTCCTAGGGGGTTTGAAAACAGAGGCTGGATGGGCACCTGTCGGGGATGCTGTCGCTGCAGATTTCCTGCACTGAGCAGGGGGTTGGACTAGATGGCCGCTGAGGTCCAACTCTATGATTCTATTATCTATGACACAGATCTATGATCTAGACCCAGGTCTGACCTTAGAATTTGTGGGGCCCAGGGCAGAGATAAAATGGGGGGGGGAGGGGGAGGCTGGTGGCCCCACTTCCTTGGCGGTACCTTCTGTGGGGCACTAAAGGTGGTTGTGCTTGGGGCCCCGCTGGTGAAAACAGGGGTCACTGTGAGACCCCCAGAAAGAGGGGGGCCCAGGGCAGTTGCCCTTTGGTAAGGCCGGCCCTCACTGGACCTTCCTATTCCAGATCACACTTCTTAAGTGCCCTTCCTCCCAGGTTCTATTTGGCCCATAGTGCTTGTGCTCATTTTCAAAGTGGCCTGTAGAAGGGAAAAGACTCTCTCTACCTGCACTACTTTAATCCCAATGAAGCAATCAAAATACAGTTTTAAGGGCCTCATCCAGATCTCATTAAAGCAAATGGGGGTGGGGAGGGGGGGACTGCCTCTGGATCAGACCCTAAGTATGATTGAAGCAGTACCATTATGCCAGCCCTCTGAACAGGGGTATGTTTCACCCAGTCTGAAGAACTTGGATGCAAAAAGCGAAATGTGAACTGTGCTGCTTCCTCCGCTGTGGAATATACCATTTCTAGCACATGTTCCCAAGAACAATCTGTGCTTGCAGTTCCAAAATGTAAGCGGAGTACTTAGAGCTGGCTTGCTGCCCGTCCCAATGGGGTGCTCGGAAGGAACACTGCAGCCCATGGGATCGCAGCTCTCCACAGGGCTGATGTCAGAGCAGAACAGCCTCCCTCCCTGTTCTGCCACCCACCTAACATTTTCGCACTGTTTACATGTTAATGTCCCTGCACATGAGGGATTTCTGAGAATCTAGCTTCTCTTTCACCCCCTTACCATGGGCCTTTATTAATATTCTTGTAATGATTTTTACTATTGCTTTTATGATAATACAGTTATTAATGGGACCTACTGTTACTCCAGTTTAATATTCTTTTCCCATCCCAAGCACCTATATCTTAGAAGATTATTATTATTATTATTATTATTATTATTATTATTTTATTTTATTAAATAAAATCAAAGTACCCTCTGGTCAAAATTTAACATACAAGTTTTCAGTCTGGAGCATTTAAACTAACAAAAAGGTGTTGATGAAAAATAATCTCTTCAGCCCCTTTTCAGCTATGGGAATTCAAGAGTAATAAAAGGTTTCCAGTACTTTTTGTATGACACACCATAATTAAAAATGGCTTGGGGGGGAGGGGGAGTTTTAATGAAAGTGTAGATCTCTAGTTTCTAATGGAGACTAGACCTGCCTATTTATTTTAAAATGTGGGATACTGTATGCAGAAGGAACAGGCCTGTCCTCTAAGGGTGAAGCCACACAAGACAGGGCAGGGAGGCTATGCTTGGGGAGCCCTTACATGATGCAGTGCATCGTGTGGCTAGCACCTACCAGATGTTCTCCCCACCCTGGGGGCGGGGGGCGTTGAGCAGCTGGCTTGCTATGCAATGTGTCCTCAGAAAAATTCTGAGGTCGCATCGTGGAGCAGCTTCACCCCAACTGCCCAAGGTGGGGCTACTCATGTGCCCGGGCAGCGCTTGCCCCACCATGCAGGAAGCACCACTGTGGGACCTTGAGTGGCAGGCATTGTTGCCTGTCGTGGGCAGCAAAGTCGCGGGCAGCAAAGACACAGTCAGGGGAGGGATCTTGGTCAGGCCGAGGGTGGGGTGGCCTCTCATGTGACTGGTGCCACGGGCCACTGTGGCATCAGTTCCACCAGCAGCCGGGCCACCTGACTTCTCTGCAACCATCTGCCTGGCTCCCTGCACTGGCCCTGCAGTGTGGCGGGGGCCGCAATTGCCCACCACAAGACCACATGAGGATCAGGCCACCACAGCGCATCTGGCTGTACCCTAAATTTCTTATGCTTATAAGCAGTATATGGTATACTGGTATAAGCATACATTTCTTATGCTTATACCAATAATGGTGGTAGTGGGATGCATTGCTAAATGGCAGTGAATGCCTTCCATTCCATGCATAATGCTTTCTGGAGTCCTAAGACAGCTCCATATTGGGGAGCTAGCGGGCACTCCTTGCTATGATACCCACTTGAATGGTAGAGCCAGCAAACCCTGCAGGACAATAATGTGGATTATGTAGATAGAAGTGAGAGAGAAGCCACTGCCAGGATGAAACTTTGTGCTTCTGCACCGTATTTTGCCTAGACCCTGTGAAGATGCTGTGAAGCAGAAAAGAAATCTAGCATCTTAAGACAGAGGCAGCATCATTTAGCCTTTATTACTGTATAAATGTACGTTGTCAGGTTATCAGTATTATTTTACAGCTTTAGCTTTAGGTTGACATTTAAATAAGTTTACAGAAAGAAAGGAGAATAGGCAGGTTATGCAGAGGGTATAGTTCTCGGGCCCAGTTCTGTAGAACTGCTGCAGATGGGTGAGCCTAAAGTTGGTGCAGAAATGTAGACTGATTGTGGGACTAAGTTCAGTGCAGGGACCTAGCTATAACAGGTGCAGTGAGTGCAGCCACACTGGAACCTTACAACCCTGGGAGACCCACATGCCTGTAGAATGCATGTGTACACTGGAGTGGATTGCCCAGCAGCGGGACTAGTGGGTTAGAGCAAGGGGTCTGGGAGCCAGGACTCCTGGGTTTTCTGGGAGGAGAGTTGGGGCTAGTGGGTTAGAGCAGTGGGCTGGGAGCCAGGACTCCTGGGTTTTCTGGGAGGAGAGTGGGGGCTGGTGGGTTAGAGTAGGGGGTCTGAGAGCCAGGACTCCTGGGTTCCTGGGAGGAGAGTGGGGATTAGTGGGTTAGAGCAGGGGGCTAGGAGTCAGGGAGGGGAGTGGGGGCTAGTGGGTTAGAGCAGGGGGTTGGGAGCCAGGACTCCTGGGTTTTCTGGGAGGAGAGTGTGGACTGGTGGGTTAGAGCAGGGGGCTGGAAGCCAGGACTCCTGGGTTCTCTGGGAGGAGAGTGGGGGCTGGTGGGTTAGAGCAGGGAGCTGGGAGCCAGGGAGAGTAGTGGGGGCTAGTGGGTTAGAGCACGGGGTCTGGGAGCCAGGACTCCTGGGTTCACTGGGAGGAGAGTGGGGGCTAGTGGGTTAGAACAGGGGGCTGGGAGCCAGGGAGGGGAGTGGGGGCTAGTGGGTTAGAGCAGGGGAGCTGGAAGCCAGGACTCCTGGGTTTCTGGGAGGGGAGTGGGGGCTCGTGGGTTGGAGCAGAGGGGTTGGGAGCCAGGACTCCCAGGTTCTCTGGGAGGGGAGTGGGGGTTAGTGTCTGGGGGGGGGTACCTACAAGTCTGTAAGGCCCACATGCCTGTAGAATGCAGGGGCCAGGACTCCAGGGTTCTCTGAAAGGGGAGTGGGTTAGAGCATGGGCAGGGGGTTTTGAAGCCAGGACTCCAGGGTTCCCTGGGATGAGAGTGGGGGCTAGTGTGTTAGAGCTGGGAGCCAGGGTTAGAGCAGGGGGCTTCCCCAGACATTCATCTAGACAGTGGACTTGATCTTCATTCTAGAGTAACCACTCTCAGTGGAATAAAACTGCTCTTAATTGGGGCAGCAGTGGGAACTAGTTCCATAGAGCAAGTGCTCTAAGACTGCCCCTGCCCCCTCCCTCCGCCCAACACACACTCAGTCATTCACAGGAGTCCCTCCTTTCCTCCGGCCCCTTACACACACACACACACACACACACACGCCCCCTCCCCACAACACACACACACACAGAGTCACTCACTGCACCTCCTCCCTCCCAGCACACACTCCCAGCCTGCCTGCCTCCACACCCCTCCTCCAGTGCACTCACTCGGATTCAGTGAAGGATTCAGTGCTGTTCTCCACTTCCCCATGCTGCTGCTGCCACCGCTGCTACCACTGCTATACCTTTCAAATGCCCCGCACCACCAGCAGGGCATGTGTGCGTGCAGTGGAGGTGGCGCCATGATCCCTACTCCAGCATGCTGGGACTACATTTCCCAGCATGCCTCAGTAGGGAACATGGTGCCAGTCGCAAAATGTGCATGCACATGCCCTGCGGGTGTAGGGTTTGGGGTGGTGGTGGTTTGATTGGGTTGTTTTTGGCTCCATTTGGGTTGTTTTATATTGTATTTTATTGTTACGGTTATTACGGTTACAACAAGGGTGGCGGTTAGAGTGACAGTGGAGTCACTCGTGTCCTGAAATTGACCGAATGAGTCTGGAGTGGTTACGTACCTATGTCACTGCAAAGGTTTCCTTTGCTGTCTTCATTGCATCCGCTAGTTACCACTGGGCAGAGTTTTTCCATGTGGTGAGGGGGCTGATCAGTCCGGCCTCCCTCCGCCTAGACTTAGAGTCATCAAATGCCCGCTGTGATTTGTTTGTGGACTTTTTTGCGGATAAAATTTCTCAAATCCACCACAGTTTTGACACAACTCTTTTAGCAGTAGGTGAGTCAGAGGAAGTAGAAGCCCCTTCTTGTCCTGTTTTGTGGGATGAATTTCAGGATGTGTCATCCTCAGATGTGGGGGATGCTCTTGGGACTGTTTGAGCCACTTATTGCGAATTAGATCCATGCCCGTCGTGACTGGTTAAGGCTAGCTGGGAGACACTAGGGCCATTGCTGGCTGGAATTGTCAACGCTTCCCTTGGGGAGGGCAGGGTGCCAGATTGTCTCAAGGAGGCTGTGGTGCGGCCCTTGCTCAAGAAACCATCATTGGACATTGGTGTCCTGGCCAGCTATCAGCCGGTCTCTAATCTTCCCTTTTTAGGAAAGGTTATTGAATGGGTGGTGGCTTGATCGCTGCAGTAACATTTGGACCGGGTCAACTTTCTTGATTCCTCACAGTCTGGCTTTTGTCCTGGTTACGACATGGAAACTATGCTTGTGGCCTTAGTCAACAACCTCTCCTGTGAGTTGGCCCAGGGTCGTTTGACTCTGTCGATCCTGTTAGATTTCTTGGCTACTTTTGATACCATTGATCACGAGCTGTTGGTCTCTCAGCTGCGGGACGGGGCAGGGATTAGCGGGACCGTTCTTGAGTGGTTCCACTCTTTCCTGACTGGGAGAACCCAACACGTGGTCCTGGGTGAATTTTCACCTTCTCCCAGGGGCCACATATCTCTCAGTTTCATCAGACACAGGTCCGGCAGTCTTGGTGCTTACCTGGTGTTTGGAAGCTGTGGGGAATTGGATGAGGGCAGGTTGCCTGAAGTTAAATCCTGGCACGATGGAGGTGATGGTTGTGGGGAAAGCTTGGCCCCCATCATTGATGGAGTCCGTCCTCCCCTGGTATCTCAGGTCCGCAGTCTGGGAGTGCTCTTGGATCTGCAGCTCTGCCTGGATGTCCAGGTGGTGGCTGTGGCAAAGGGGGCATTCTGCCAGTTACATCTGGTACATCAGCTTAGGCCATATGTCTCGGATTCTGATCTGGTCACAGTCGTCCATGCTTTTATTACCTCGAGACTGGACTACTGTAACGCACTCCACATGGGGCTACCCTTGGTGCTAGTTAGGACACTGCAGCCAGTGAAGAATGCGGCAGCCCATCTCCTAATGGGGATGGACTGACGCGAGCACATTACACCAGTGCTTCACTCTCTGCACTAGCTGCCGATAGTCTTCTGGACCCAATTCAAGGTGTTGGTGTTGACCTTTAAAGTCCTCAATGGCCTGGGCCCCACCTACCTGCAGGACCACCTCACTCTCTGGGTCCTGGATTGACCCCTGCAGTCATCTGGGGGTGCCCTTCTCAAGGTCCCTTGAGGAGGGTGTTTTCTGTGGCTGCACTGCGGCTGTGAAACTCCCTCCCATTGGAGTCCACTTGACCACCAACCTCCCCTTTTTTCATAGACAATGCAAGACCTGGCTGTTCTGCCATGCCTTTGCGAAGGAGATGGAGTGGGTGGGTTGGGTTAGGGAGGGTTTGGGTTTGAATTGTTTTAACTGGGGGATTTTATGTTGTTTTAAATGTATTGTGATGCTGTTTGTTTTAAATTGTATTTTAAGATGTTGTTAGCTGCCCCAAGATGCTTTTAGCAGGAGTGGGTGGCATACAAGTTTTAGTAATAAATAAATAAATAAATAAATTATTGGATGTTTATGAGATTTGTAAGCCACCCTGAGCTGCTTGGTCAGGATAGAGCAGCATATAAAAACTTAGAAATAAATAATAAAATAAATATCAGGGAAATACAGAGGAGGAGGAAGAGGAAGATGACACGGGGCCTTTGAAAGGTGTAGGGGTAGCAAAAGTGGCAGCTGCAGTGAGTCCTTGTGTGGGGGAGTGCAATACAGGTATCTGGTGGGTGGGCAGCTCACCGGTAGCCCAAACGGACCTCCTGCTGGGGTGAAAGCAACTAGTAGGGTTGCCTCCTCTCTGCATCCACCGCAACAGCCCCAAGCCACCCATGCGCCTGTCAGCAGGAGCAAGATGAAGAGGTCCTCCTGGACTTCACGCTGTCTCTCGCCTTCCCTCACTGAGCCTGCAGTGCCTGCATTCCTGCCTGCTGCTGCTCCCATCCCAGCAGAGGAATGATGCCGTGCCAGCAGCGGGACACTTAAGCAACCGGTGGAGGCAGCGGTGGTGGCAGAAACTCGGTCCTGGCGATGGTAGGGAAGAGTAAGTGAAGGTGCTGTAGGGAGTGAATCTCTTTGTAAGAAGGAGGATAGTAAGGTAAGGAGGCCTGCAAGTGAGATAGAAACAGCCAGCCAGGGTGGGCAGCTGGGGGGAGGGCGGCATTAGATCTCCCCCCTCCCTTCTGCCCAGGCAGCTGACAAAGGGGCTCAGGATACAACTCTCCCCCACAAGCCTACCACCACAGTGGCAGTTCCAAGGCTGCTGAAAGAGAGGGATGATACAGCCATGGAACACTTCCCTCCCACAGCATTCTATCCCTTCTGTATAATGGAATTTCGAAACCCAAATAAAATGAAAGCTATAGTTGTCAGAGACAAACAGCAAACCAAAGCTGTCACAGGCCCCCATAGCTGAATTTTGTGTCCGCCCCATCCCATGACTTCAAAACAACACAACACACCGAGAGCCTTGTCAATATCACAGTCACCAAAAACTGAAAGAAAAAAAAACCCACTGCTAAACAAACTGCCATAACTTCTTCATTTCTCAAACAATTTGCCCCAAACTTGGACACAATCTTCCCCTTACCCAAACCACCATTGGTACAAGCTACCAAACCACCAGGCTCAGCCAACTCAATTGTAGGAATCCTAGAATGTTGGAGGATTATAACGGAGAGTGCTGCTCACCGGTGCCTGAGGTGGGTGGGGGTGCGTGCGCACTACCACACTCCACCCATCTTTGCCCATACACAGAGCAATGGGCTCCAATGCTGGCTACTCTGTGTGTGGACATGGGTGTGCGCCCATGGGAACAGGCACACACCCATCCCCCACCCACAGCAGCCAATTTGAAAAGGGCCTATATATTGGACACAGTGCTTGATAAATCAGTTAATGTTAATGTTAATAGAGTCCCTCAGAAAACTGCAAACAAGCCCTCTTATTTATTGAGGAACATAGGATTGGAGGATATATGAAGGTTTCACCACCCAAGGTTTAGAAACTACACCTATTTCTCACCAGTTCACCTATCATTAAGATTACCATACCTCGTCTTTAAAAGAGGACGCTTATGAAAAATACATGGTGCAGGGCTGCACTGGAACCAATGCCGCCCTGCACCATGTATTTTTCATAAGTGTCTTCTTGCTATTTCTCTTCTTTAATACTAGAATACTAAAATAATTAATACTAAAATAATTAAAGCTCTTCTTGCCTCTCTGGACAAATTTCCTTTTTGAAATATTTCATTGTTCATATCTAATAATGATGGTGTGAGAAATTTTAGAAACATTTTATAAGATTCAGATGGAAAACCATCAGGTCCTGAAGTTTTCCCTTTATTTAAGGAAAGCACCACCTCTATAACTTCCTATAATGTGATTTCCTTTTCAAGCTCACCTGCTTGTGTAGGTGATAGTTTTTGCAGATTAATTTTTTACATGAACTGACTGAATTTTGTCATATCAAAATTAACATCTGATTTATATAATCTCTCAAAATAATTTTTAAATTCGTTATTTTTCTCCTGTGGCTCTAAAATTGGTTTTTTTCCATCAAAGGTACATATTGAGGAGAAATGCTTATCTGATGTCTCTGTTTTAAACCTTCTAGCCAATAACTTTCCTGCCTTATAACTCCACTCATAATAATGCTGTTTAACTCGGTTGAGCTGAAACACAATCTGATGTGAAAGGTATTCATTATAGTTGTATTTTGCCTTTGTAAGGAATCTAAATATATCATCATTCTGATCTAGGTTATGTGCCCTTTCTTGATCTGAAATTTCCTTCTCTAACAGAAGTAAGATTTTAGTTCTATCTTTTTTTCCTTTCACTAGCAAACTTTACACATTGTCCCCTCAAGGTAGCTTTTAAAGCTTCCCATACTGCTACAGCAGATGACACTGAATGCCTGTTACCTTCTATAATGCACGTGATCGATTTCTCCATTTGCTCATAGAATTTAGAATCTTTAGAAATAGCGATCTCACTTTCTTGGTAATTGATACAAATGGTTCACTAAGCTATTGTATTATTAAAGGTAAATGGTAGGGATGGGACACCAGGGAGAACACTGGATACTAGATTTATCAGTATTGGATCTCCCCGTTATCGGATTTACAGGTATCGGCATACCGCGAGTACATTCACATGCATGCACACCGTGCAGAGCTTAGTATTAGACCCACTGTTTGCTACCATGAAAAAATGGCTAGTTATAATATTTTTGGTTGCTACATGGTTAATTTTAAGGAGATGGGAAATTCCCAATGTACTTTCATTCTCAGAATGTTTTGGTTTTTTTAAAGTATGCATGTTGCTTTAATGGAAAAGCTTACATGGTCAAAGATGAAATATGGTGTAACATGAATCCTCTGTTAAATTTATACGTTCATTTGTTTGGAGTTTGGTATCCTCTAAATGTATATGTATATTTGTTAGTTGGTTATATATAATGTCAAGCTCCCCAACTTCCCCCCAACCTCTACTAAGTTTATAGTATGTATATTTAATTATCTATTTTGTAATACTTAAGTTTTTATTTATTATTTTATTGGTTTTGTTTGTATTTTATTGTTATAATATAAAAATGAATAAATACTAAACTTTTTCATAAAGAATTACAGTAGCCAAATTGAACATAGCTATCTCTTTGGCCTGATCAAATTATCTTTATTTATTTATATATTGAGATTTTTAACCCACTCTTCTCTGAAGGCTGAGTGTGGTTTATAACATAAAATATATGTTCTTCACAGGTTCATAGTTAGAGTGGTTTTCGGTTACCTTTCAGGTTTTCTGGTCTTGGAACTAGCCTAAGGACTATTTGCTCCTAGAATAACTTATAGAAGTCTCATAACTGCTGTAGTTGATGCCTTAGACCACATTCACAACTGATGTTTCATGCTTGTTTTAGCTCCAGGAAAAAATCCAGAAGCCAAAACATGAGCGGGGTTCAATTGGTGCAAACGGCCCCCCGCTCAGCTTTGCTGGTGATCATCCAGGAGATTGCAGGGTAGGGGAAATCCAGTCTACAATCTGATGATTGCCAGAAAAGCCATGTTGGGCTGGGCTGGGCTGGGGGTGGGGGTAGGTGTTCGCAGTCGCACCCAACAAACCCTGCATATGTTTTGGCTTCCAGATTCTTTCCTGGAGTCAAAACAAGTGCAGAACATCAGGTGTGAATGTGGCCTTAGAGACTGTTCCACTGAGTGAGGCTCAGCCAGGATACAAAGGATGAAAACAGACATGACACAAACCACCCTTTAACCACCCTTGGTGGTTATTTATGCATCTTACAGGGCTGTATTGGTGCCCTATGCAGCCCTGAAACATGCATAAATGACCACCAAGGGTGGTTAAAGGGTGGTTAGCATCATGTCTGTTTTCACCCAAAGTTTTCCAGCTGTGCCACTTCCCAATCCTGACATGCACTCTAAACTGCAGATGCCAGGATCAGGTGTAGAGGTGGGTGGCAGAGGGTTTGACATTCTTATTTGTAGCCAATGGATTTCTCACCTGATTGCCTTCCTTGCAGGCTCAAGTACTAATAAAACAGCCTCAGATGATAGCAGGGGTAATGGTATCAAGAACAGCACTGAAGGAACAACTCTATCTTCAACTAAGCCAACTTCACCTAAGCCAACAGACTCTGACACTACAACTAAATGTAAGTGATGAAGACAGAGGTTCCATCTCCTAAGCCAGAGGGTTAAACACACATGAATATTATGTGACCTTGTATCACCCATCACATATAGTGTCCTGAAACAGAGCCCTTTTTCTGAAGCATTATTAGTTTTATTTATCCCATTATGCTGCAGATCATAATTAGTGATAGGTGAACTTCAGAAGATGCAGTTTAGACACACTATAGAATTAAAAGGCAACAAATGATAAAATAATATGTAATGGCTTAAGTATGCCATGTATATTTAAGTCATGACTTTCTAGAAGAATATACAAAGTGACTTACTGGTCCAGACCAATGGTCCATCTAGGCCAGCATCCTGTCTCCAGTTGTGGCCAACTTCACCCACCCACTGTGCTGTCCACCCATCCCCCTATGCCCGTTTAAAAAGGGCCTAAGTTCTGTGCCATCTTCTTATACCCAAGGTGTCAATACAACAAAAGAGCGTATACCTAGGGGCCTTCTATTATACTGGCTAGGGGAGGGACACCAGGGAGAATACCGGATATCAGATGTACCGGTATTGGATCTCCCAGGTACCGAATTTACCTGTATCGGCATACCGGATTTTTAACATTGGCCATAGTACCAGATTTTTTACATTGCGGCTATTGTCTTCAATGGCCGCAATGTAAAAAATCCGGTACCACGGCCAATGTTAAAAATCCGGTATGCCGGTGCAGGTAAATATCGGATTAAGCCGATACATCCAAATACCGGCAATCTTAGATCTTGGGAGAACCAGAATTCCCACCCCTAAGGCTGACTAGATCTGCCATCTGCTATCCCAGTGTACAGATAGAGAATGGACAGTGAGAAACAGGCTTGCCACAATAACACCCAGTGAGGCCAGATTTGAACTCAAGACTGCCTAGCTCCAAGACCAACTAACACTTAGGCCACCTGACTACATGCCCACCATCACCACCACCACCATAGGTGCCTATTGAAAGTTAATCAAATTTAGGTGCTTGCTGTCACTTTTGCATTTATTATTATTATTATTATTATTAACAAACATTTATATAGCGCCAGCAGTGTACCTGGCACTTTACAAAGTAATAAAATAGACATGGTCCCTGCCCCTAGGGCTTACAATCTGAGAGACAGGAGCTGGGGGAGAGACTTAGGAAGGGGAACAGAGGGAGAGACAAGGGGTCTAACATTCATGAAGATGCGAGGTCTCAAGTGCACGTGCTTGGCTTGGTTACAATGAGAATGACAGCAGGCAGGTCCATGTTGCAAGGAAAAGGGTAAACAGATCGTAGGTATAGGAATAGTGGCTCAGCAGGATAAAGAGTCAGACAGAGCAGAGCGAAAGAGGTGAGTTTTAAGGAGAGCTTTGAAGGTATTAAGGGAGGGTTGAAAATCTACCCTCTATTCTCTCTGTGCCTTAGTTCCCCATCTGCAAAACGGGCATAAAAGTATTACCCTACTTCCTATCAGTGTGATAAATATGTTAAAATCATGAGGTGCTCAGGTACCATGGTAATAGGGGCTGCGTAAGAGTCATATATATGATTTGCCATCACAACCCAAAAAACTGAAAAAACTTGATTAGATTTTCTTCTTATTGGGCCACATTTTACTCTAAGTTTTATTCATGCAAGACCATTGAAGACAACCGATTTGTGTGTGTGCAGCTGGAGAGGAGAATTTGACCCTCAAACTATTCTAACACAGAAGGTTCATTTAGGAGCCAGTGAAATCCTCCCACAGTCCATGTTCAGATCAGACTGCTGTCTCCAGAAGCTGTCAGCTCTGTTCAGAATCCTCTCTCTTGCAGACAGACACACACTAGCATCTAGAAGCACACACTGCAAGTTGAAAGTGATTCTAATTCAGACTAGATTCTTCAAGTGAGTTGGTAAAGACCTCCAGCCCACTGGCTCATAGAAACACAGCAGTTGGCATGAACTCTAGCTTAGCATGTGCAAATACATTTTAGGCCTCATTAACCTTTATTTTCTGTTGAAGGCTTGAATGGTCACACCTTATCTTGAATGCTCAGGATAGGTAGCAACATAGAAAAAGAAGCACACAAAAATAGGTATAAATAATTTACAAACATATAAATCTCCTAACCCCCCTCCGCCCCCCAACAAATTCCACTCCTGCCAAATGGTCGGCTGAATAAAAAAGGTCTTATATCATCTCTGGTATGTGCTCAGGCCAAGGCTTTGACTAAACATGTGCAACTTCTCAGCAACAGGAATCTCCATAGTGATTACATTAAACGGTTAACTCCCTTTACAGGTGGCTGTTAGAGAGTGGGGTTAAGTCTAATTTTCCATTTCTAAGATGATCCAGGGGAATTGCTATATGTGTTTAGCAGCACATGGAAGGTAGCTAAGAATGGGCATTTTTAGACACACATTAAAGTTCCGGATGTTTCAATCTTCTGGGTTCACAAATCCACAAGTAAGTTCCGGATTCATTTTTCACACACACATTGCCCTGAGGCAGTTCCTGGATGCATTCTTCACACATTTCTAAAGACACACATTTCTCCTGGATGTGTGCCGTAACATCCTGAACTTTATGGTGTCTAAATCACTCATCCAGATCTTAAACATCCGGCTCTTTGAACTTCTGTGTAGAACTTCTCCCAGAACTTTTGTGTGTAAAAAGTTCTCCTGGTAAACTGCTTTGCTCCAGGCAGCTGTGGTCACTTGGTTTCCATGGCAGCCTCTCACGTCTACAGCTGCGACTACTTTAGGCTGCCTCAGGGCAGTGTTTGTCTGAAGAATGCATCCAGGAACTACCTCAGGGCAGTGTGTGTGTGTGAAAAATGAATCCGGAACTTACTTGTGGACTTGTAAACCCAGTAGATTGAAACATCCGGAACGTTAACGTGTGTTTAAAAATGCCCAATGATATGGTAACCTCTTTCAAGAGTCCTGTTGCTCCCTACGTTCCCCTCCCCCTTGTCTTCCCTCACTTGGCCATTATAGATGGTAAGTCCCTGAGGACAGGGGCCTGTCTCTTATCACGACTGTTTGGTGGGAGGCACATTGCTGGCACCCTATAAATAATGAATAACACCACCACCACCACAGCCAGCCCAATAAAATTCAAATGCACACTCAAAAGTTTGGAAAAGCCCACCCAATAATACCCGAAGGACACAAAGTACTGAATAACAAAATACTCCATAACAAAACTTTAAACAAACTGTCAAATAAACAACCGACTTTACTGGTGGAGAATTATACCCAAGAGTGCCCTCTTGCAGGTTCCATTTGGCACCCTTGTCCATAGGACAGGGGGTGCAGGAGGGTGCTCTCGGTTGCTGCCCCAGTTTTGTAAAACTCCCTTCCCCAGGAGATTCACTTGAACCTGAGCATAAGCATCTTCCGGGGACAGTACAGAACTTTTTTATTTGAAAAAGCATTTGGCAGGCAGGGATAGGGGTTGGTTGGGGTTTTGGGTAGGGTTGTGTGGGAGGGTGGGTGTTTTGAGGTGAGGGTGGAATTTTTTATTGTATGAATTTTATTATTTTCTGTATTGTAAGCCACCCTGAGCCTCTGTTGAAAGGGTAGTATATGAATGAACGAATGAATGAATAGGTGATGAATTTCACAAACAAATAGTTGCAAGTCCAACCTTCGAATTTGCTTTGCACAAACTAGTTTGACTATATCCAACTCAATCAATTATTTGTTTTGTTCAATTATTCTTGTCACCTCTAATATTTAACTTAAATCTTTCTTTGTATAGTTTAAATCATTACTGTGTCTTAGTCTTAGTAATCATCTGCATATCCTGTTTATACTCTGCTGTAGTAAAACTTATTAAGACAATTGAATCTTATTTGTGTGGGTTCTTTTGCAGCAAGTGCTAACTCAAAGAAAAGTACCACAGAGCACAGTAAGTAATTGTTTCAGTGTTATTACATACTGCGATTGTAGTTATCTATGCTTACGTTGCAGTGTCATACAAAAATTAGATAAGCCATGCCATGCCTATTGCAATTGACTGACCTGAGCAAAATGCCAAACCCATGGAGTGCTTATAAGAACAAATTCAAAATACATATACCCAGAACCACCTTCTTTCTCTGGAGAGCTTTGACTCTCCTCAGAGGTTATAAAGTCCAAGCCAACAACATGCAGATCCTGTGATATAGGGTAATTTCAGACATTACACTCTCCCGGGTCACCACAGTGGATTCCCAACCGTGGCGAGCCGGCCAACCCCCCTCCTGTGGTCCAGGAAAGCCCCGAACAGACATGACGAGAGCAGGACCACGGCAAGGAAACAGCCGTCTGGACCATGACCCGGGGCATTGCAATAGACATTACGCTAATTCCGGACCATGGTCAGAACACCCAGAAGCCACCGGGGTGGGGCGGGAAGCAGACATGGCTGACCGAGGTCAAAACCAAAAGCACCAAAAGGCAACACCCACACAGACGGCGCACACAACAGAGACAGTAAAGCCATGGACACAGCAGAACACAAACCACACACACACGCCCGGGCCCAAACACACCTGAATGGGAAAGGAAGGAAGGGGGGAGCACAGCGGGGCACACAGGGAAACAAAAACACAGGAGAGGGAACGGACAGACACCCAGGAAGGGACATGCACACCGGGCACCGCGCACAGCCAGGACCAGCAGCACGGAGAGGGGGGAAGGGGGACAGCACCCCGGGAAGGCCAACACACACAGCATCATGGACATGGGGGGAGGGGGGAGCCCAAGGCCAAGGAAGCAGAGAGGACCGGGCCAGGAACAGGCCAGGACATGGTGAAAGGTACCCAGAACCCCACTGACACACAGGCAGCACGAGCCACCGAACAGCAACACAGGTGGCCAAACACACAGAGGTCCCCACGGAGACAGAGCAGGGTCACAGGGGGAGGGCAACCAATCCGGGGAAGGCACTGGAGCGGTCCTAGGCACATCCAAATGGCAGGGATCCCCCGTGCAGATGCAAAGACGTGGCTGGGAACGGATGCGAGCTGGAACTGGCATGCAGCACATGCAGCCCCCACCCCAGAGAAAGTCGGGAGGCGCTGTCCAGGGGCCATAGTACCCGCACAGTCATGGAGGCACCCAGGGCGCAGGGGGACAGATCATGGACACAGGTGAGCGGGCGTCTGTGCAAGGGATGACAACACCACGGGAAGAGCCGGTAGCGGTGTCAGGCAGCAGGAACCAGCCAAAGGGGGGGCCGGGCATGAAGAGGAACACCACAGACAGCGAAGGCCAGAGGGTGCCCTTGGAGGGGGCACAGTGACACAGGTAAGTGGCACGGAGGCACCCAACCCAGCCAGAACAGCAGCGAGGCCGGAATGGCAAGAAGTGAGCAGCCAGTGCCCCAAGCCGGCAGGGAGGTGTAGGGAGCACACGGCGGGGATGTCATCCATGGCACTGAAGACACAGGGGGCCTCAAAGTCAGCTGTATGGGGTCATGAAGGGCCCCAGGACAGGTTGGCCCACCAGATGCACGTAGTGGAGCCACTGAAGCATGCCCCAGCGGTATGCCCCATGTGCAGCCACTGAAGCATGTCCCATGTGCAGACAAGATTGCTTGGATTCAGACCGACTTTGATGTGGGATTGGGGGCAGTAGAGAGAGAGCGCGAGGTGTTGGAGGCCCCATCTTGTCCATCTTTGTGGGGGGAGTTTCAGGAAGTGATGCTGGCCGATGCAGCGGATGTCTTGGGGTCTGTGAGGGCCACTTGTTGTGAACTTGATCCATGCCCATCCTGGTTGGTGAAAGCCTCCAGGGAGACGTTGGAAACGGTGCTGGCGAGGGTTGTTAACGCATCCTTGCAGCAGGGGAGGTTGTCGCCCAACCTCAAGGAGGCTGTGGTGTGTCCCCTGCTGAAGAAACCATCGTTGGATGTGGATGCCCTCGCCAGCTACCGACCTGTCTCTAACCTTCCCTTTTTAGGGAAGGTTATGGGCGGTGGCAATCCAGCTCCAGGCGCATCTAGATAGCATCGGTTTCCTGGACCCGTTTCAATCTGGGTTCCACCCCGGCTATGGCACCGAGACGGCGTTGGTGGCCTTGGTCGACAGTCTCCGCCGGGAGATGGATGCAGGTTGTTCAACATTTCTCATCCTGCTAGATCTCTTAGCCGCTTTTGATACCGTAGACCATGGGCTGCTGTTGAGACGGCTGCGTGACCTGGGGGGTCTGGATGGGACTGTTCTTGAATGGTTCCATTCATTCCTCTC
>QEPC01001904.1:1127055-1146208 GCA_003113815.1 Sphenodon punctatus | reverse complement strand
ATTGACTTATAAAGCCCTTCACGGTCTCGGCCCCTCATACCTCAGGGACCGCCTCGTCCTCTGCGCCCCGGAGCAGACCCTTCGGTCTACCGAGGGTGCCTTCTTGGAGGTCCCCCGTGTTAAGCGGGGGGCCACAATGGAGAGGGCATTCTCGGTGGCCAGGCCGCGTCTTTGGAACTCCCTACCGGAGGAAGCTCGCCTGGCCCCAAGTCTTTTGGTTTTCCGACGACAGTGCAAAACCTGGCTGTTCGCCCAGGCCTTTGAGGAGGGAGGGAGGGTGTAAGGGATCTTTTAGTCCCCCTGCCTTAATGATTGTTGTTTAATTTATTTTTGTATCCCGGGCCCTGTTTTAATATTTGAGATTGTATTTTATACGTTTTAAATTGTTTTTATTGATTTTATTGTTGGAAGCCGCCCCGAGCTGTGTACAGGAGGGGCGGGGTAAAAATCAAATCAATCAATAAATAAATACATGTGGTGGGCAACGAGGTAGTAGGCCTCAAGCGGATCCGGGCCGGTGAGCCCAACCTGAACATCATCATGGAACCACACAGCAGCCAGCGCCGCCAGCTCCAGTCCGGTGGGTTCCGACAACATGTAGTCAGCAGCAAGGGGGTAAGGCAGGTGCCCTAGCTCCAGCAGGCAGTAATACGCCACCCCACATGACCGCTGGTAGCCACGGGTCCCATGGATGCAGCTGAAGAAGGAAACAGCCAGGGCAGGACCCCCCTCTTCCAGACAGGTCGTGAACCCGGCCAGGCTATACACCGAGAGGGCCGACACGGTCTCCACCATGGACCACACCACATGCGAGCACCTCATCTCCAGAATGCGCCCATCAGGAAAGGGACGGAGGCCCAGCACCTCCGCATGGAGCCGGCACTCATGAGCACTGGCCTCATAGACAAAGTAGCGAAGACCGGAGCTCAGACTCGCATAGGCACCAGGGAGAGTATCCGGGCAGCACAGGAGCAGTTGCATGGGTGGGGAATGCCACAGGTCAGCTAGGGCCATGGTCTCCCAGTAGGTCCAGCTATGGGGGGAGCCAGGCGATCTGGGGTGCAGAAGCCCGGGGTCAGCACTGCCAGTCATGGTCCAGCAGCCAGAAGGTCTGTCCAGCAAGGGAAGAGGAGGTCCCACATTCCCATGTGGGCTGGGGAGGGAAGCAGGGGAGCTCCAAGGACACGCAATAAGCCCACAGGCCGCAACAAGGGACAGCTAGTGAGCGATGTGTGGGGACCGGACCCAACACAGCTTCAGGAACAGAGCACAGAGACTGTCCAGCAAACACTGACAGCAGGGAGGGTGATGACAACAGGCCCGCTGTGAGGAGTTAGCCATCTACTTTGCAGACAAGATCGCTCGGATCCAGAGCAACTTCGACACTGGATTAGAGACAGTAGGAATAGAGCGTGAGGTGATGGAGGAGCCATTTGGTCCATCTTTCTGGGATGAGTTTCAGGAAGTGACGCCAGCCAATGCCATGGAGATCCTGGGGTCATTGAGGGCCACTAGTTGTGAATTAGATCCTTGCCTGTCCTGGTTGGTGAAAGCCTCCAGGGAGATACTGGGGTCGGTGCTGGTGGGGATTATCAACGTGTCCCTTCGGCAGGGGAGTTTGCCCCCCTTGGTCTCAAGGAGGCGGTGGTGCACCCCCTGTTGAAGAAGCCATCTTTGGATGTGGATGCACTCGCCAGTTACCGACCTGTCTCTAACCTTCCCTTTTTAGGGAAGGTTATTTAACAGTCAGTGGCCCTGCAGCTCCAGGCTCACCCAGACAGCATTGGTTTTCTCGACCCCTTTCAATCAGGGTTTCAGCCCGGCCATGGTACGGAGATGGCCTTGGTGGCCTTGGTAGATGATCTCCGCCAGCAGATGGATGCAGGACGTTCGACATTACTGGTCCTGCTAGATCTATCGGCTGCGTTTGATACAGTGGACCATGGGCTGCTGTTGAGATGGTTGCATGACCTGGGGGTCTGGATGGGGCCACCCTTGGTTGGTTCCAGTGATTCCTCTCGGGGAGGACCCCGCATTTTGTCTTGGGAGCAGAAACATCTAGCCCCCGGGTCCTGGACTGTGGCGTTCCGCAAGGTTCAATCTTGTCTCCTTTATTATTTAATGTATATATGCAGACCTTGGGGGAAATCGTGAGAGGGTTTGGTGTGCGTTGCCACTAATACACTGATGATACCCAACTTTACCTCTCTTTTTCAGTTGACCCAGGCNGGCATGGGTACCATTCCTTGCAGCTCCAGGCGGTTGTGGACCACCAGGGCTGCTTCACAGACATCTTCACAGGCCAATCCCACCACAGCCACAATCCATCTCCATGCTATCTCAGTGTTTGGAGGCCATGGCGAGTTGGTTATAGCAGAGCAGACTGAAGTTCAATTCCGATAAGATGGAGGTGATGGTGGTGGGCCGGGCGGGGGGCGGTGCCCCCACTTGTGGGTGGGGTGCGCCCCTCCATGAGTCAGCAGGTTCGGAGTCTGGGGGTATTATTGGACGTGGGTCTCCATCTAGATCAGCAGGTAGATGTGGTGATGAAGGTGGCTTTCCGCCAGCTGTATCTGGTGTGGAGGCTGTGCCCGTATATCTCCAGACCCAACCTGGCCACTTTGATCCATGCCTTCATCATCTCAAGGCTGGACTATTGTAATGCGCTCTACATGGGGCTTCTCTTGACTCTGGCCCGGAGATTGTAGTTAGTGCAGAATGTGGCGGTCCGTCTCCTAACAGGGATGGGCCAACAAGAGCACAAAACACCGGTGCTCCGTGCCCTGCACTGGCTGCCTGTAATGTGCCAAGCCAGGTTCAAGGTGTTGACATTGATCTATAAGGCCCTGTACAGTCTTGGACCTGGATACCTCATGACCGCTTCACCTTCCGTGACTCAGAACAGACTCTCCAGTCCACCAGGGGTGTCTTCTTGGAGGTCCCCCGCGTAAAGCAGGGGACTACAATGGAGAGGGCGTTCTCGGTGGCTGAACCCCAGCTGTGGAACTCCCTCCCAGAGGAAGCATGACTGGCCCTGAGTCTGCTGACCTTCCATCGGGCCTGCAAGACATGGCTATTCTCCCAGGCCTTCGGAGATGGGGAGGGGAGCGTGGGCTAAATTTTTGTATGGGGGTATTTTAAAATTGCTTTAAATATCTGTGTAGATTTTTATATTGTGATAAATTGTTTATTTTATGTTGGAAGCCATCCCAAGATGCCGTAGGCATAGGGGGTGGCATATAAATGGAATTAAATAAATAAATAACAGGCAACCAGCTGCGGACTGCACTGACGGGTGCATGCAGACCTGGGGCACAGGTGCACTGGACGGGTGCGCCCCAGCAGCTACACACCAGCCGGCAAGCAAGCGCATCTGGCACGAGGAGGCCTGGGAAGGCCCCACTGGCACAGGTGAGTAGCCCCTGGCCAGCTGGTGATGGGGCGTGTGACCGAGGGTGGCCAATACGGATGCGCCGGGGCCTGCCCCACAGGTGCATGAGCAGGGCATGGAGCAGGGGCGGGCCTGGTAGGGATGGGCGAACAGAACCGAGTTTGGAAATTCAGTTCAGTTCACTTCAGAAATTCGGTTCGGTTCGGAAGTTCGGTTCAGTCGATCATACTATTCGAGTTCGGTCTGAACTCCGAACTTCCAAACAAAGTTCAGAAATTCAAACCCCATTGAACTAAATGGAATATTATCTTTTAGGGATAGGTGAACAGAGCCGAGTTTGGAAATTTGGTTTGGTTCGAAAATCGAGTTTGGTTCGGAAGTTCGATTCAGTCGACTGAACTGGTCGAGTTCGGTATGAACTTCCGAACCATGTTCGCCCATCCCTAGGGCCTGGGACACAGGCAGGAGAGCCGCGTGCCGGATCTCACCACAGGCACGATCCGCCATAGATGTGGTCCAGACGGACGCAAGGAGGATGCTCCTGGGGCTATGTGCGGAGTGGTACCAGGAGCACTCCAACCTCCAGCAGCTCTCCACGGACCTGCTCCACCTGAGCGCCCTCATCCAGAGGTGGCTAGCCATGAACGCTGTGGCCTCCCGGCGTGCCCACCATGGGCACCGGTGCTCCGAGGCCAGGCTCATGGCCATGTGGGCATCCGGGGCGTATCAATGGGCCCTGCACCTCACCCAAGGGCGCACTGTTGCTCTTCGGGAGGCTGCCAGCCAACACAACTGGCGCTGGGTCATGCCCACACAACAGAGGTTCTGGGTCATGCACCCGGCACAGGAATGGTGGGCCAGGGCCCTGGCATGGTGGGATGATGCAGCATGGAGGGCACACTTCCGCATGGACAGGCGGTGCCTCCTGTGCCTCGCTGAGCTGTTGGCACCCCAGCTGGAGTGGCTGTGAACCCCCATACCCATGTCCAGCATGTGGCCATCGTGGTCTGGGCACTAGCAACCCCTGATTCCTGCCGGTCCATGGTGCAGCACTTTGGTGTGGGACTGAGCACCGTCACGGGCATCCTCCATGACTTCTATAAGGCCGTGCTCCTGGACCGCATGATCCAGGTCTGACTTCGAGGCTGGTGGGTTCCCCAACTGTCTGGGCACTGTGGATGGCACCCACATCGAGATCCTCCATCCCCCCAACGGGGATGCTGCCAAATACATCAACAGGCATGGGTACCATTCCTTGCAGCTCCAGGCGGTTGTGGACCACCAGGGCTGCTTCACAGACATCTTCACAGGCCAATCCCACCACAGCCACAATGCCCGTATCCTCGCCATCTCACCCCTCTATGCACGGATGTACAGGGGGGATTTTGCCGACATGAGGATGTCCAGGATCGAGGGGGTGTTGATGTCCCCCTGCATCCTGGGGGACCCAGCCTATCCGCTCCTCCACTGGCTCATCATCATCATCATCAATATGTATTTATATCCTGCACTCTCGGCGGCTCACAATATAAATATCACAATACAATAGGGCTATAATCCCACACAGGGGAAACCCATACAATAACAAAAACCAGGGAGAAAAACAATACACAAATCCACTAGAGATTCCTCCACCCCAGCCTCCCAGCCCAGCCGAAGGGCACGACCAAAGGGCAGGCCCCTTTGACCATGCCCCTTCAGCCCACGCCCCCAGCACGCGCCTCCAGCATGGCCTCCCCTCGTGTTATGGGGAACGTCCTGCAGATGGGGCAGTGGTGGGGAGGGGGCACCGCAGGAGCTGGTATGGTGCCGGGCGGAGTGGGTGCTATGATGTAGGCACTCATGGTCCCTGCATGCAGCAGCAGTGAGGTGACAATGTCCAGGAACCTGTCCATCTTCCTAGGGTGCTCAGCACCCAGTTGCTCTATAGTTTGATTCAGCCACTCCAACGCCTCCATCTGCCTCTTGTGCTCCCATTGCTCCTGTCTCCATTCCTGGTGCATTTCCACCACCAGCTGCCATCCCTTGGCCTCTGCATGCTGCAGGGCCCTCTCCGTGGCCACCTCCATGCAGTCGATGGCAGCAGTCATCCACTCTCCCTGCTCCGTGCTGGTCCGGATGATCTCCTCTGCAAGGTCTTCCCTCTGGCGCCATGCCTATGCCCTGCACTCCTGCATCCACTGTGCTGGGGGCATGGGCTCAGCTGGTGGGGGCGCTGCCAGTTGCCATGGTAGTCAGACTCACTCACATACCACCTGTCCCGAAGTGGTGCTGGGGGTGACCATTGGGCCCCCCGGCACATGGGCAGGCACGGTCCTCCCCCTAGGGGCGCCCCTGTGCCCTGCCCATCCTCCCCTCCCACCTCCACCCTGAGCCACTGGGCCCACCATACGGGGGGGCGTGCGTCACCCACACATCCGTGCCCTTGGTACACCCCCATTCACCTCCCCCCTCCCTGCCATGGTTGCTCACCATGGTCCACCGGCAGCTGCTGCGGTAGTTCTCCACGTTCCCCCTCACCTGGTGATCCCACATTCCAGGGCATGTTTGCACCTGTTGGGGAACGAAGGTGGGGGATCTACATTACCCTTGCATGGACCTGGTCACCATCCCACCATAGCCCCCACTCGCTGGCACTGGGGGCTGGTGCCCCCCAGTCAGCAGTGCTTGTCCCCCCTGTTCTGTGCCTGGGCAGGCCCCCATGCACCCAGACCCCCTTCCCGCATTCCCTGGTTCCTGGTGGCCGTGGGGAGTGGTCCGCGCTCTGTGGCCCCCACCCTTGGGAATGACCCCTATGGTCCGTTACCATCCCAACGTCTTGCCTACCCTCTATGTCCATCTCGGTGTCCTCCGGAGCTGGCTCCTCCGTGGGGATGTGCTCCCCCTACGTCCACTGGCTGAGGATGACCAGTGTGCCGGCCTTGGATCTGCCCACATCGAACTGCGGGCGTGGGCTCCCAGTGTTGGTCCACGAGGGGGGCCTGCTGCTCCCTGAGGTCCTGGGGCATTCCTCTGGGGGACTGGGTCCCCAGAGTCGGCGCCTGTGGGCAGGGCTGCCAGGGGTGGGGGTACATCTGCCCATTCCCTGCCCTGGACCATGGCACTCCTCACAAGCCGTGGGGTGACTATTGAGCCCTTCGTGTGCGGGATGTGATCCAGGGCATCGTAGTAGGAGGCGGTCCGTACTCCATGTCTGGACTGCCGGTTATTGTCTTTTATGGCCTTGTACCCCCTCTTGAGCTCCTTAGCCTTTGAGCAGCATTGGGCCGTGGTCCTGTGGTGCCCCGCCGCCTCCATATCCCGCATGATCTCCATGAATACGTGCTCATTCTTCTTGTTCACAGCTAGCTCCATCTGGTGTTCCAGGGACCCCCAGATCCTTATGAAGCCCTTGGTCTCCTTGTGCCCACATTGCCCCCCTCGCTGGTACCAGCGTGTCCCGCGTGTGCCCTTCTCCGGCTGTCTGTTCCAGGGTGCCTCCATCCCCTGGCCGGTTGTCCCCTCTGGGGTGAGCTGCTCCAGCTGTTGCTGCTGCTCCTCCTCCTCCTCCACCACCTCCTTCTCCTCCTCCCTGCCTCGCTCACCCTCCACTCTCCTCGCCCTTCCGCCTGCTCCATCCTGCCATGTTCCGCTGCTGCTGTGTGCCCTTTAAATCTCCCTTTCTGGTCTGTGTGTTGCTCATTGCCTGGCAGCGACATTGCGTGCTTTCGCCATGGCTGGGGTTCATTTTGTTTGATCCCGCCTGGTGGTTGCCGTTCAGTCATTACGTTTGGCGGTTTCCAATGGGAATCTCTTTGACCACAAATCCAGGGATGGTCCTGTCCTGATCTCCGGAACCATGGGGTGATTTCAGATGTGACGGGGTGCCTATTGGCCCATCACGGAATCACATTTTGATTCCCAGCCGGAATAAAAACGGCCCGTGAACAGACGAGCCGGCTGATTCTGGTGGGGAATCTTGGGAGGGGGCGGGGCTGTGTGGCACAATGTGTGGCCACAAATTCCCGCCCCCCCATGCTTCCCGAGCAGCCCACCAGCCTGGAGACGGGCGGGCACAGCTGCCAATCCGGCCGCTGCGCCCGATTCCGTCCCGGGGTCTGGGCCACGGCCTGGAATCGGCGGCGGTAACAGATGTTACCATCCACTGATTCTGGGCCATGGTTCAATTAACCACGCTTTCAGAGATGGTGTCCGGACCATCCTTGAAAGCGTGGTTATTTTGCTCACCACCGGTGGTTCACCGTGGTGAACATCTGGCAGCGAGCAACCAGACATTACGGGACCATTCACCACCACAGGGGATTGTCCGTGGTTGAGCGTGATCTCATTACGTCTGAAAATACCCATGGTTGGTTTTGACCCCTATGGGTGATTGACTGGTGAACATCTGGATGCTGCTAATCAGACGTTCACGGCTCTTTGGCCATGCTGCGGGATTGTCTGTGGTTCATTTTGGTTGATGTTACATTTCTTGTAACATCTGAAATTACCCAACGTTAAAAAAAATAAAATGTCCTTTCCTAGCTTGTCTTCCTCTCAGGCATAACTGTTCAGCTCCATCTAGGTCCTCTCCTCAGACTGACCAGCCAAGTTCTAGGAAACAGAATTCTACCTCCATAGAGATGTAGATTTTATTAACAATTTGAATCATTTGGGCTTCACACTCTACTCCTTGTGTTCGTACTCTTGGTTGGGAGTGGGTAAGAGATAACAAAGTGTTACCAACCTCAATGATGAATGCTAATGTAACAAACACAGAAAGGAAACATGAAAGGCCATAAATCATAAAGTTGCAAGGGACATCAAAGGTCATCTAATCCAACCCTCCACTTTGATTCAGGAACTCTGCAGTTACAACCGGAGGTGTAGTTAGGTAGGAATGGGCCCTGCTGCAGAAAATGGAATTTGACCCATGCTGGGGCTCTCAACCCCAGTGAGCATATGAGGGGGGTGCAAGCTCATGCCCCCCGGTGCATTTGCACCTTCTGCGCCTAATATAATTGCCCCCATGGCTATAACATCCCCAACAGATGTCTGTCCAGCCTCTGTTTGAAAACCTTCAGCAACAGGGAGCCTTATGTTGTTCATTTGTTGAGACATATTAACATCTTTAATGGTCTGAACTCCTCTCTTAAACATTAAAATTGCACATTCCGTTTCTCCCACATAAAAGTGACAGAGTCATGAGAGAGTTGCAGACCATTTTTAAACTATGGCCAGTAAAGCTTTTCCACTACTCAGTGCCATCATCTATTGTGCACATGTTTTCAAGCTCTTTAGAAATGTTCTTGGCACTGGTTTGTATATTTCTTCTCTTGTAAAGTTACCTTGAGTCCTGCTCTGTAAGGCCCAGAGGATTCCTTAATAACCTCTAAAAATGACCTAGGATAGCTTCTTGCAGTCTAGTGACTTTCAGGATCAATCATTTGTCTACCATCACAGTGAAAAGTAATGCTGTGTGTCCTGTGAAGAAGTTGGTAACTTCCTCTTTTTCCCCTGGTGTAACACCGGTTATTTTGAGACATGACACTACCATGGGTGGCCATGCTTTGACCCGCGCAGCCACCCATGGTGCCATCACATCTCAACCAGCTCACCACGTACTTCCCTGAGCCAGAGCTGGAGTTTCCCCCAGACCATGACAGTTTTTAGCCCAGGCTGTAATTCGGACCCATTGCCGAGTCACAGCCTGGGCTAAGCACTGCCATGGTCCACAGAAAGCATCTCCTCCCTGGGCCCAAGGAAGCCATCTTATTTATTTATTGAGATTTTTTTTATTCCACCTTATCCCTTAGGTTCAGGGTAGAGAGGCCTGGGATACAGAGGGCTGTCACATGTGATGGCCCACTCTACCTGATCCTGGTCCGGGTCTGAGGTTGTTCCAGGTGGGCGTTGGAGCCTCATAGGCCACTGCGCCCACCTGTCATGAAGGAGAGTGGACTGCACTCAGCAGCTCGGGGGTTGGGGCCGTGCAGACACCCCACCCCTGATTCATCTGTTTGGCGGACGAGCCAGATCCTGCCCAGGGTGATCAAGGCATGACGGCATGGTGCGCCATCATGTTTGAAAATACCCACAGTGTTTCCCAGATTTTTTGCCTGTTTGGCCCCAGTTTGAGACACATAGGATGAAAACAGACGTAACACTAACTTAACTTTAACACCACTAACATTTCTTATGCATGTTGCAGGACTGTATTGGTGCCCTATGCAGCCTTGCAACATGCATAAGAAATGTTAAAGCAGTGTTAAAGTGGAGTTAAGTGTTATGTCTGTTTTCATCCATAGTTTTGTGACCCCAGACAGCAACAAAGACATTTATATCCTGTATCTGTGAGGTACGTAACCTTATCAGCAGCTGCATGACTCTGCTCGGGGTCCTGACTTGTAGTTTGGGAACCTATAATAGCTTCTAGCCCTAGCCTCATGATATAAAAGATATATGAGACATCCTTCCTATCTTTAGATATGGGGAAATAGTCACTAATGCTGAAATCTGAGAAGTATAATTTTGGCATGAAACTCCCATCTTGGGAACAAGAGCAAGTGTTTCTCTGGTTGCTGTCTAAAGTAATGCAAAGATTGCTAAATGTTAGAAGTAGAACCCAATTGACAGATTATTGGGCAGGGAGCAGGCAATGCATTCAAAGTGCATGATAAATTCATATATTTTCATAAGAGAGATTCAGTCACATTTAATGGTATTTAATGTTCCTACATGAATAAACCGTAAGAAGTCTGCTACAGTGGCAATATCAAAATCTTGTTGCTAAACACAACTGTATTATGTGCCACTGCTGAACCATCTCTCTCTACTATGCTGTCATCAAATTCCATTTGTATATTTTGATGCTATGACAGTAAATTCAGAAAACCTGGTACTCCAAAATTTATAGCCATATTATATTCTAATAAATCTTCCAACCAGAGAATCCATTGTCCAATATTAATTTTCTTTATGCCAGTTCCCAGAGCAATCCTTTTAATTCATTAATGCTCTGGATAGCACCATGAAGCATAGGAGGGACATTGTCAGCGGAGAATTCAGAGTGGCATCAAAGAAAAGGTCCAAGGAGAATATTATTGTAATGTATCAGTTAAAGTAGCAGTATTTGATTAAGAGGAGGTGGCATTGGCAGAGACCACAGTCTATGGAAATACTGGGGTCTGTGAAAGAGACCACCCAAAATCTCATACTGGAAATATTAAACAACAACAACAGACCAATTGTCCACCCGGATATGTGTCCACTGGCTCAGCTGAAAAGCACACTTTTTGACAGCCAGATTTTCAAACAAATTCACCTTCCACTTAGTCATCATGGTGAGCTCTTCTGAAAACAAGTGACACAGAAGCCACAAAAATAATCTCTTTTGAAGGTAGGTAATACAGAGGGAACAACTGGAGATCTCCACCCTTTTGAAAGTCTGGTTCATATTTTGGTGTCTAAGTGGGGGACTGAATGCTTTTGAAAATCCTAATTTGGAGCCTTGAAAAACTGGCCTGGAGTTCTTTTTCTACTTCCACGCACCCCAAAAATCTGGTCCCATACTGATGGACAGAATCCAATTGAATCTAACCAACAGTTTATTGTAGCATGCGTTTTTAGATGCCTATAACAATGGATCTATGGCAGGAGTGAAGAATTAGTGGCCCATGGGTCAAATTTGGCCCACAGCTGTTTTTTAATTGTCCCCTTTCCGGTTCCTGGATATGACCTGTTGATCTAGTCCCTAGGCTCAAGCACTGAAAAACTGAGCTCAGGGCAAGAGAGTGGAGATGGGAGCATGCGGTCTTGCATTAATTATCTGGATCATTTCCTTTCTTTCACCACCCTAAGCACATCTCTTTGTTTAGCACCCTGCCCCCACACAGCATATACTAATTTCCTAAGTGGCCCATGGGAGGGAAAAGGTTCCCCATCCCTGATTTATGGACTCTGTATGTTAAAGCAACATGAGGCTAACTCTGTAAGTACATCTGAGAATATAGTGGTTTCCCTACTTTAGTTGAATGAATCAACCTGCTTCAGGTGTGAATATCTTTGCTGTAGTTCTCAGGCTAACTCTTGCAATGGGACAGTTCCATTGAGTAAGTAAGATGAGAATGATTTTACTCCTGATGTATTCATTCATTCATTCATTCATACATACATACATAACCTAGACAAAAAACCTTCGTTTAAGAAGCTTGTTAAGGAGGCATTACAAATTATACTCAAACATTAACATGACAGTAAATTGTATGTTAAGGCAACTTTATTAAATATCAGACCAATCTATACATTTTTCTTTTCTAATTCATTAATTAAAAAATTGACAACTGAAATTAAGCTGCATATTTGTGGTATGGTGACTGAACAATACTTATACGTGATGAGGAATGTATACAGTTTAATTTCAGTTGTCATAATGTTTTTTATTAATGAATAAGAAAAGAAAAATGTATAAATTGGCCTGATATTTTATAAAGTTGCCTTAACATACAATTTACTGTCATGTTAACATTTGAAGATAATTTGTCATGCCACCTTAACAAGCTTCTTAAACCGAAGGTTTTTCGTCTAGGTAATTTGCCCTTCTTTTGAAACTTTATAGTTTTTTTAATGCATAAGCTGGCCCCAGACACAAGAACACTGCAGGTGCACACAGGCCCTCACCCATCCCCCCACATCCCCCACATGGAGCAACCTGTTTTTTCCACAGGTTTTTCTATGCAGTGTTGATGGGTGGAGGTGCGCATTACACAGGAGTGCACAAGCGACTGCTTCCATATGAGACGCACCCACCCATGCCACTACGTGGGCACATCTCGTATAAAAGAGGTCACATACTCATTCACACACATGCTCTCACCTCTCACAAACACAATCATTCAGACACAGTACACGCATGCTCTCATCTCACACACTCATTCAAATTGATCACACACACACTTATTCATACACACTACACACACATGCTTTCACCTCAAACACTCATTCAGATTGATCAGTCATGCACACTAGACCAGGGGTGTAGCTGGGGTGAAATGGGCCCCTAGCCAAGAAGTCAAGATGATCCCCCCTCTTTGTGTCCCGCCAGCAGGCCTAAGGGTGCAGCCCAGCTCGGCAGCCCTGGGGGCACTGCTATCAAACACACAAGACACTCAAAATGCAGCCAGCCTATTAAGCGCATTATGCCATGAAAGGATATAACCATGGCCCTATAATACATACATACATACATACATACTCACTCTGATCAATGGCCATATCACAAAACCATTGTAGTGGTTGTATCTGGAAAGGGAAGCATGAGACAATGGGTACTTTCAGACATGATGCTAACCACCCTTTAACCACCCTTGGTGGTTATTTATGCATGTTGCAGGGCTGTATTGGTGCCCTATGCNACCCTTGGTGGTTATTTATGCATGTTGCAGGGCTGTATTGGTGCCCTATGCAGCCCTGCAACATGCATAAATAACCACCAAGGGTGGTTAAAGGGTTTTTAGCGTCATGTCTGAAAGTACCCAATATGATGCCAGGATTAGACTATATTGAATGTGTCAAAGCTTTGGTTTATCTAATTATAGACTTAACAAAAGTACATGTTCCGTCCGGCTCAGGAGGAATCCTTAAGATTCTTAATTTGGCTTTGATTTCCATTGCAGTGTCCCCTCTGAGCCATGGGTCAGAATGGTATTTTATGCAATTTGTTTTACCTGTAAACTAAACACAGTGTCATGTGGCTGCCCTCCAAAAACCCAGAAAGCAAATGGCAGGACACCGAGGTTATTTACATAGAGGACCTTTGAGAATACAATGGAGAGGTTATTACTGGTTTCTTTCACCATCTGTCAGTCTCCTAAACAGTTCAAAATTAACTCAGTCAGGTATTTCCCAATCAAACCATGGTCCGCTGTGCCAAAAAACGGTTTTCTCCCTGTGTTGCTCACCACCGAACCAGGATTTAGTGCAGCCAATATTGTACACCTCACTTTCCAATGATGAATCTGGAAGCCTTTGTGGATTATTTATACAGAGCATCTGCCCTTCTAATTTACAGCCCTGTAGGATGAGGTTGGTTGGGAACAAAACAGAACTACAGTGAATCTGTTACTAGTTGGCTCCCACTTTGCTTTTCTCTTCCTTAAATAAAAATAAAAGCTGTGGAAATCTCCCACATGCACACCTGCCCATGGTCTAGTTTTGAGAACCCCTAGGGTACTGACCAGTTAGGTATAATTGCATGCGTGTGCCACCCACAGCCATTGCTATACCACATGCCAGATGCTAGGAAAAGTGGGGCAGAGGCTGGAGGAGTTTAGAGTGTTCTTTTAGTTATTAAAGAGGCAGCTGGAGTGTTAATGCATTACCTGCTGTGTTGCCATAGATTGTCTCATTGTATTTGTGTTCGCATGTCTGTCTATCATGGGAGCCTCCCTGAGTCTTCGTGGGAGGGGTGGGGATGAAATTTAAATAAATAAATAAATATCCATTTCTTGGGTGAACTCACATGTAACCCTGCTAGAATCCAATGTGTGTGGGACCCTGAAAGTTGTATAATGAGCCCCGGAATGCTGCTGCATGGGAGTGAGGCAATCCGAGTTCCAGCCCCACTTTAAACTCAGATCTGACGATTAGACTACTGGGCTATGGGGCTTCACTGCAGTACTCTGGATTAAGTGGCGTATGGATTGCAGCCTTAATGTTTTTCTTTTCCATGTTCTCCTCGCTGTTGTCTCTTGAGCTGATCTTTCATTCTTTGGTAATAGTCAAGACTGTAGATGAGACTCTATGGAATGGACATTTCAGATTTGTGTGGCCACAGGCTAGTTAATTTTTGCCATCCCTGTCTAATGTGAACAGCCATCCTGATTATTTAGGGAGTGGACATGGTGGAACGAAATGCTTTCTTACCAACAGCACGTCTGTGTTATTCAGGCATTCCCTAATTTGCACAAAGATCCCATCATAAGTGTTGTTACTAATATCTTAATAAGCATTTATTACAGAAATGATGCTCACACATTTGTATTTCCAGGTAATTCCTTCCATTTATTTCAGTCACTTCTGTATTTCAGTTTCCTCAATATTTGGTATGTCTCTTTAGCACTAATGCACACAATTGCACACCAAACTGTTGCACAGCAGTGCATTTGCCCTAGTAGCCATAGCTCACTAGCACTATTGCACAGCAGCTTGGTGAACAATAGCACTAAATAGTGCCAAAACAAAATACGGAATACCAAATGGACTGAAATACCAAAGAGGCCAAAATCACCAAATCAAAAATAACCAAGATGGATATTTGTTTCCATAAATGAAGAGGGAAGTGAATAGCATTTCACATCTGCTTGGGTAGAGCTGATTCAAAGTTGGCAAATTCATGGTAGCATTTGTTTTTTTCAGCTCTAGCTGTTACTGTTATTGCATGAAAACATGAGCTTAGACAGAAACACAGGGTGAGTGGACTGACCAAAATGACGGAGGCTGAAATTAATTCACTCATGCGTAGAGGGCGAGCACAAGGTAGAGCATAAGGCAAACAGCAGGGGAGTAAAGGTGACTCTAGCTTACTCCCGGGCAGGAGCGGAGGCATAGATACGTTGGAATAGACTAGTGTTGAAACTCGGTATTCAAAAAAATTATTCTGTTTTTACCAAGTGTCTTAATATTAGACTCCAGTTTTACCCAGTAACTGAGGAATCAGCCCAGTAATTGGTCCAGTACTCGGTACTTGGGTAAATCCTTGAATGGGCAACATACAGGACTTTTCCTGGTCCTATATAAGGGAACTCGGTACTTGGTATTTGGAAAATACTCAGTACTTGGTTTTATTTTACTGAGTATTTTACTGAGCATCGAGTATTTGGCCAAGTTACTGAAACATTTGGAGCCGATCCTTGGAAACTCAGAAATACTCAAAAATATATTTTTCTTTACTATTTGGTGCATCCGACGGGACCTTGGTGCAGAAGATGGAATGGGTGGGGGAGTCACCAGGGAAGGGGGAAATGGAGAAACTGGGTGTTGCAAAGGGACTGTGGGGGTAACCAGGGTGGAGGGGCAGACCTGTTGAACCAGTGCAGCTGCCAGGAGAAGCTGTAGCCCAGCCTGGCAAGCAGGGCCAGCAGAGGGAGCAGGAGGAGCAGGGCACATGAGATGGGTGAGGTAGGACAGGACTCACCTGGTGCAGGGAGGTGGGGCAGCGCAGTATTGTGCAGCGAAAGGGAGACAGGAGCAGGCCACCCACCTGTCCAGTGCTGCCAGTCCCCAACCCCTTGCATCCCAGCACACCTGACCCCTTAGTAGGTTCTGCCCCCCACAAACTCTAGACATGGGGGCAGGGCAGCAGCAGATGATGCAGCTGTACCATGGCGTGTGGACCAGGCTGATGGGATCCAGTGCAACCGCACTGCCTTTCCCTATTATAGTGATGCTCCTGGGCAGGAGTTTGCAGTGAGCTCGTGTAGGAGGGTTTAACAGTGCCACAAAGAGCACTGTCGCTGTGATGACAGTGGGCCGCGACATACCATTTTCAGTCTCAATATCTGAAATATTCACAAACCCACTTAGCTGCACTGCAGCATGGTTGGGAGACTTGAGAGCAGGAGCATAGAAATTAAGCATAGGAATTACTGCTCTGCCCAGGGAATTACTGACACGAAGGCTGCATTGGACGGCAGCAGGCCAGTGAACACTATACATGGTGTAATAGAAGGTCCGTTCCTTCTTTCTGACCACTGTCGACTACCCCATCTGTCCTGCAGATTGCTAGCCAAAAGCACTAAGATAATTAGCAAAGATTCTCGTTTCAAAGACTCGGTGGCACTTGGAAATGTAGAGTAACGTTTTGCCTGTCTCAATTAAAAAGTTAAACTTGTTTTAGTAAGACACTTCTGGCATTTGTCAGTTAAATGCCATTTACTCACTGCCTTCAGTTTTGGCATCAAAACTTTTCAATATGGACCGTTTGTATTAAGTCTTGGATGCAGCCGGAGTGTACAGAACACAAGTTCAGGGGGTGGGTTTGGGCGCAAGAATGGCTTTCACAGCCCGCCCTTGCTCTCTGCTGACACTGAGGATACATTCAGACATCCTTCTGCAACGAGAAAGTGTGTGGAGGAACATAATCACATTAGGGATGGGTGAACAGATCACGGTTCAGGTTCGGTCCAGTTTGGTTCGGCCGTTCGGTTCGGCTGTTTGTTTCATTCACCACATTCGGGTTCGGCCATTCGGTTCGGTCCTGTTCGGTTCAGTTCGGGCATTTGGAAAAAGGTTCTCTGTGTGAGGAATAATGGCCCCAGACCCATGACGGTGGGTCCTGGGGCTAGAGTGGCAGCTTCTAGGTATTGGCCACAGCCCTCCCTGCCAGTAACTTGGACCCAGAACACTGATGGTGGGTCCTGGGGCTGGAGTGACTGTTTCTTGATGCAGTGGAATGACATCGTCTCCGTGCGAGGAATGATGACCCCAGACCCATGATGGTGGGTCCTGGGACTAGAGTGGCAGCTTCTAGGTATTGGTGACAGCCCTCCCTGCCAGTAACTTGGCCCCAAAACCCTGATGGACGGGTCCTGGGGCTGGAGTGGCTGTTTCTTGATGCGGTGGAATGACATCGTCTCAGTGCGAGGAATGATGGCCCCAGACCCATGACAGTGGGTCCTGGGGCTAGAGGGGCAGCTTCTATGTATTAGCCACAGCCCTCCCTGCCAGTAAATTTGTCCCAGAACCCTGGCGGTGGGTCCTGGGGCTGGAGTGGCTGTTTCTTGATGCTTTGGAAAATCGGCTCTCTGTGCTAGGAATATGGCCCCAGACCCATGACGGTGGGTCCTGGACCTAAGGTGGCAGATTCTAGGTATTGGCCACAACCCTCCCCACCTGTAACTTGGCCCCAGTACCCTGGCGGCAGGTCCTGGGGCTGAAGTGGCTGTTCCTTGGTGCGGTGGAATGAAGGCTTTCTGTGAGAGGAATGATGGTCCTAGACCCATAACAGTGGGTCTTGGGGCTAAGGTGGCAGCTTCTGGATATTGGCCACAGTCCTCCCTGCCAGTAACTTGGCCTCAGAACCCTGGCGGAGGGTCCTGGGGCTGGAGTGGCTGTTTCTTGATGCTGTGGAATTATATCATCTCCGTGCAAGGAATGATGGCCTCAGACCCATGATGGTGGGTCCTGGGGATAGAGTGGCAACTTAGGTATTGACCACAGCCCTCCCTGCCTGTAACTCGGCCCCAAAACCCTGATGGCGGGTCCTGGGGCTGGAGTGGCTGTTTCTTGATGCAGTGGAATGACATTGTCTCAGTGCGAGGAATGATGGCCCCAAACCCATGACAGTGGGTCCTGGGGCTAGAGTGGCAGCTTCTACATATTGGCCACAGCCCTCCTTGCCAGTAACTTTGTCACAGAACCCTGGTGGTGGGTCCTGGGGCTGGAGTGGCTGTTTCTTGATGCTTTGGAAAATCAGCTCTCTGTGCGAGGAATATGGCCCCAGACCCATGATGGTGGGTCCTGGACCTAAGGTGGCAGCTTCTAGATATTGGCCACAACCCTCCCTGCCTGTAACTTTGCCCCAGAACCCTAGCAGTGCGTCCTGGGCCTGGAGTGGCTGTTTCTTGATGCTTTGGGAAATGGCTCTCTGTGTGAGGAATGATGGCTCCAGACCCATGATGGTGGGTCCTGGGGCTAGAGTGACAGCTTCTAGATACATATTAGTCACAGCCCTCCCTGCCTGTAACTTGGCCCCAGAACCCTGACGGAGGGTCCTGGGGCTGGAGTATCTGTTCCTTGGTGCGGTGGAATGACATCACCTCTGTGAGAGGAATGATGGCCCCAGATCCATGATGGTGGGTCCTGGGGCTAGAGTGGCAGCTTCTAGATACTTATTGGCCACAGCCCTCCCTGCCTGTACCTTGGCCCCAGAACCCTGATGTTGAGTTCTGGGGCTGGAGAGGCTGTTTCTTGGTGCGGTGGAATGACATCGCCTCTGTGCAAAGAATGATGGCCCCAGACCCATGATGGTAGGTCCTGGGGCTAGAGTGGAAGTTTCTAGATACCTATTGGCCACAGCCCTTCCTGCCTGTATTTTGGCCCCAGAACCCTGGTGGCAGGTCCTGGAGCTGGAGTGACTGTTTCTTGGTGCGGTGGAATGAAGGCTTTCTGTGAGAGGAATGATGGCCCCAGACCCATAATGGTGGGTCTTGGGGCTAAGGTGGCAGCTTGACCACAGCCCTCCCTGCCTGTAACTTTGCCCCAGAACCCTGGTGGCGGGTCCTGGGGCTGGAGTGGTTGTTTCTTGATGCTTTGGACAATGGCTCTCTGTGCGAGGAATGATGGCCCCAGACCCATGATGGTGGGTCCTGGGGCTAGAGTGGCAGTTTATAGATACATATTAGCCACAGCCCTCCCTGCCTGTAACTTGGCCCCAGAACCCCAATGGCAGGTCGTGGGGCTGGAGTGGCTGTTTCTTGGTGTATTTGAATGACATCACCTCTGTGTGAGGAATGATGGCCCCAGACCCATGACAGTGGGTCCTGGGGATAGAGTGGCAGCTTCTAGATACATATTGGCCACAGCCCTCTCTGCCAGTAACGTAGGTCCCAGAACCCTAAGCCACAGGCAGGGACCGTGTCTATTTCTATGTTCCGTATAGTGCCAGGCACATGGCTGGTGCTATATAAATGTTTATAATAATAATAATAATAATTAATTAATAATAACCCTGATGGTGGGTCCTGGGGCTGGAGTGACTGTTGCTTATATATATATATATATATA
>QEPC01001904.1:1109540-1121618 GCA_003113815.1 Sphenodon punctatus | reverse complement strand
GACGGGTGATGGGTGGGAGGTTAGGAAGGGGGGTGGGAGGGTCTTTTAATTCCAAAGTCATGTATTTTGTTTTTAATTTTATATTGTTATTTATATTCTGATTTTATTGATGCTGTTTTATATTTTATGTCTTTATTATGTTGTACACCAGCAGCAGGAGGGGGTGGCCTAGAAATTGAAGCAAATAAATAAATAAATTCTAGGTACACCAGTTGTGTCAGATTAGGCAGGCCAAGCTTAGTAGTGTCTGGACCTGGTGACTTGGTACTTTTTACAGTCAGTTTTTTCTTAAACCTCTTCTGGTGCTGAATCCATTTGTGTCAGTTCTTCAGAGTACTCTCCTAAATAAATATCAGTGCTGTGCGTATCTCCCCAGCATCCTTTGCAGCATATATATACATATATCTTAGGACAGACAGACAGACAGACAGCCCGTGGGTGGAGATGGGTGTGTGATGAGTGGAGAGAGGTGTGCGCCGGGAGCACACATGCACAAGCACCCACCGCCTGTGGTGTTTACCTGGGTGCACACCCAGCGCACACCACCCACCGCTGGCCCATTCGCACAGATGCCCCCCCCCATCGCACACCCGCTGGAACACCCAGCGGTGGGTGGGACCATCCATGTGAAAACGGCCATAGATATCCTGCAGAGGAGGCAGAACTGGCTGGGAGTATATATATGCATTCTGTTCTCTTCCCCCCACTCTCTCTCTCTCTCTCTCTCTCTCTCTATATATATATATATATATATAAAATAATAATTCAATTTTGCATCTTTGGCAAGTTACTTCTCAAATTCCTTCTTTGCTTTATTATAGATGTATATTTAGCTTGCCAGAGTTCATGCTCCTTCCTATTTTTCTCATTTGCACCTGATTTCCACTTTCTGTCTTTTGGGATCTAATTGTGTCCTTTTTCTCAACTGTTTAGCCATGATGTCATTAGTTTGGTCTTCTTATTGTCCTTTTTTAAAAAAAAGAATAAAAATGGATTGCACATCTGAACCATCTATTATGGTGTTTTTAAGTAATCCCCATGCAAACATTTGACTCTTGTAACTATTCTGTTTAATTTTGTCATAATTAGCATCCTAACTCTTATATTCGCTACAGATCTTTCATGAGAACAAGAAAGCCTATAGTAAATTGATTAGAGCAAAGAAAGCGCATTATTGGACAGAAGGATGGAATAAGATGCTAGAAGCAGCAGAAAAAAGGGACTCTAGGAAATTCTGGATTTGTATTAATGGTTCTGTTTTCCAGACACCATCTCAATCCTTATATCCTGTTCCCTCACATACATGGGAACAGTATTTCCGTGAATCCTTTTTTAATCCTGCTGCCCAAGAGTGCTCTCTTGACGAAGCCTTAGTACTTGCTCCAGAGTGGCCCCCATTGACTAGCGAGGAATTGATATTTTATATTGGTTCCTTTAAATGCAACAAAGCTCCTGGGCTCGACAGTGTTCAGAATGAATGCATTTGGACCCACCTTGATTGGTGGGTTCCAATGCTTACAGCCCTATTTACCGCGGCAAACACAAAGGGCATTCTGCCAGCAGCTTGGGGTACGGCAATAGTGATTTCAATTTATAAAAAAGGGTCTTGAGCTAAACCATCTAATTATAGGCCAAAAAGCCTATTAAGCGTAGTTAGCAAGTTATACGCAAAAGCGCTACTAGTAAGACTAACTTCCTGGATTAAAGAGGAAGCCATATTATACCCCAAGCAAGCTGGTTTCCAGCATTCGCGCTCTACAGCTGAACACTGTCTTATGTTGCTCCATATGATAGAGAAATATAGGTCAAGAACCATCACTTTTTTGTGGCTTTTCTTGACTTGCATGCAGCCTTTGATACGATTAACCGGCAGTTGCTCTGGGACAAACTCAGGGATACCACACTAGATCGAAGGCTTCTTTTGTTAATTCAAAAATTACATCAGAATACCGCCTTGAAAATTTGGGTGGGTAGGGAAGGTCATTTATCTGGTTTGGTAAATACAAATGTGGGGGTTAGGCAAGGTTGTGTCCTTGCCCCCACTTTGTTTAATTTATTTATTAATGATTTGATACCAAAAATGGCGAATCCCTTATTCCACCCTTCTAAACTGGCAGCCAGAGCAGTGGGATGCTTGTTGTTTGCCGATGACCTAGCCCTGGTGTCCCAAACCAGGGTTGGGATTAATAGGCAACTCAAGGAATTTGCTATTGTCAGGTTAATAACTTAGAAATTAATTATTGAAAATCAAAGGTGGTGGTGTTTTCGAACTCTAGGAAGTTTCATCGCTGGGATATTGAGGGGAAAGAAATCCAGCAGGTTTCCCACTTTAGGTACCTGGGATTGTTATTTCAGGCATCAGGCAGATGCTCAACCCATGTCCAATGGATTCTGTCAGACCTACAATTAAAGCTATAGTCAAATATTTTTGCAATACAGGTAGATTGGCGGTAGTACCTGCGTTGCAGGTTTGCAACGCAAAAATTCGCTCTAAACTTTTATATGGGGCTGAACTTTGGAAGCCACTCACAAAGCTAGTCTGGGAGCTGTCTCTTATACACATCTAGATGTGTATAAGAGACAGGTACAGGGCTGGGAAGTAGCACTTAAACTATGGTTTAGGATATTTAATCGTGCTCAGATGGGCCTATTGCCCTTTTATAGTGAAGACAAGTTAAAGGATTCTTGGGCCCTGTCTCTGACCAACTTTCTGAGACTTTTGGGTATTACTGTGGAGGCCTTGCAAAACAAGTCCTTTGGGCTGGCTAGAAACTTGGTTTTGACTAGACTCTGGGATGTTTCTAGACAAACCGACATAACGTCAGTGAGGCAGACATTACACTTAAGAGAATATATAAATTATCTACCTGATCCGGGCGAGATTGCCCATTATTTGAAAGCAAAGGCTACAGCACATGGGAAATACCTGCTGATGTGCGCTCGGATGAACACTCTTCCATCTGCTGTGATGCAGGGCCGTATATCGGGGATAAACTTTGAGGACAGGTTATGTCCATTTGATTCCGTAGAAGTTGAGTCTGTCCAGCACATTTTCTTTGCCTGTCCAATGTATAACTCCACCAGAACCCAATATCTTTCTCCCCTACTGGTGAAATATCCAGGAAGGACTCCCTTGAATTTGCTTTGGTATGCTCTAAACATTCCTGAGTTTATGCAGGACACTATAAATTTTTCGATACAGGTGTTTCTTATTAGAGCTAGATTCATGAAATCAAAAACCTTGGAGGATGCACTGGAGGAAAATCATGACACATAAGTAAAGATTTTATGGCTCAACCTTGTCAGTTTCGGGGGTATTTGCCAGTGGATGCACGAGTTTCTTGTAAACTCTTGGAGGGTAAAAGATAATTTTATTGTTAATTACCATAAAAAATATATGCTTTTATATACCTGGTCAGGGTATTCTATATGGACTATTGGATTTCCTTTAATGTTGTTTTATTTTGTATATCTTGTATGTGTTGACTGCTATGGCCAATGGCCACGTAGAAATAACTAACTAACTATATAGATGCCCTTTTTGAAGATACATATTATAATAGGGGATGGATTTTCCCCCTTCTATAAGGCTATTATTTATTTGAATTACATCATTGTCAATATGGGTTTTTATTTCTTTTATGCCTCTCTTTTATGTATTTTATACTATTTTATATATTTTATGTATATTTTTAAATATTTAAATTTTTGTAAGCTGCCTAGAGCTGCTTAGGTAGGAGAGGCAGGATATAAATGTTGCAACTAACTAACTAACTAAATAAATATTACCGAGTAGCTCAGCTGCAGCTACCTCTTCAACCAGATTTTGTGCTCCACTCAGGTCAACTTTTGCTCAGCCTGGACTTGGGTTGAGTAAGTGCCACATGACAGAGAATGTCCCATTTTGACTGACATGTAAGAAAGAACACTAAACAACAGGTAGAGGGGCTGAGATTCTTTCCCAGACACAGTTAGGAAAGTGGAGAAAGAAGAAAGAGAGGCTGATAAAACAGCCAACAGATGGTAGTAGGAAGGAGTAAGAAAGGAGACTAGGAGAGAAGGCTAGGAGAGAAGCTCTCACGCTGAATAGAATCGTAGAATCACAAAATAATTGCAGCCGAGCATTGTTTTGTGTTACTGTACTGACGTATGGTGACATGGACTAGTGACACTGCAAAAATTGCAGTGCAGTCATCAAACACCTTGTCACAATAATCAGTTATTTTGTAGATCTCTGAAGTAACTTTCCTTGACGAGCAGTGTGATCCTCCATCGGCTTTGCACCAGTGCCAACCCCCATCGGCTTTGCACCAGCCCTTAGTGCCAACATAAGTTCCATACACTTCAAATAAGCATATATCAATGCTAAGGGCTAGTACCAGTTAGGGTTGCCACCTATGTAACTTTTTAAGGAGCACTTATGAAAAATACATGTTGCAGGCCCTTAAGAATTTGCATAGGTGGCAACCTTAGTGCCAGTACAAAGTAAGTGGAGGATTGTACCTAAGTGAATTTCCAACTCTTCATGGCTGAGTGTTACTGATTTAAAGTCCTTGGAGGTGTAGCATTCCGACTGTTGTGAAAAGGATTTACAACTCTGCATGAAAACTAATCACTGAAGGTGGGACAAGCACTAAATTTAAAGACTCTACCTTTAGCAAAGGCTTTTTTGAAATGCAAACCTTTTTCAAACAAAGTTTCAGCTTCCCAGACTTAGCATCCAGTTTTTGTATGTAGTAGTTTTTAGTCCTACAATTAACAACCCTACTGACCCGGGAGCAGCTGCTAATTTAATTGCTCTTTTTTTTCTATTTATAGGTCTAAACCAGAACTTAACATCAGGACCAACAAGTAAAAGTTACAAAAGGATTGAGTCCTTTTACAAACTTATTAAGGCGGTTTCTGGGAGAGGGGAAAGGGGAACTGAATGAGAACAGAATCAGACATTTAAATGAGCTTCTACAAAGTTACTACAAGCTCCCTTACTGGAGCTTGTACCCTACAAATGCAAACCTTTTTCAAACAAAGTTTCAGCTTCTCAGACTTGGCATCCAGATTTTGCATGTAGTAGTTTTTAGTCCTACAACTAACAACCCTACTGACCTGGGAGCGGCTGCTAATCCAATTGGTCTTTTTTTCTATTTATAGGTCTAAACCAGAATTTAACATCAGGACCAACAGGTAAGAGTTACAAAAGGTCAGAGTCCTTTTACAAACTTATTAAGGGGGTTTTGGGGAGAGGGAAAAGGGGAACTGAATGAAAACAGAAGCAGACATTTAAATGAGTTCCTACAAAGTTCTAGGTCAGTGGATCCCACATTCTGATCCACAGACCACTAGAGCTCCTCCTCAAGGCCTCCTCCTCATGGCAAGTGGCCCATTGAACCAGCTGTGGTTACACAAAGAGGCCTTTGGTCTCTATTGGTTTCAGTGTTGTTCCAAATTCTGCAGGGGAGGGAGGTCAGGAGATGATGATTATGCACATATGCTGATAATTCTCCCCCAAGAGATGGTGCTGGTGTCAGTAGGGAACAAAACTGCCTACCTTGTGTAGCTATGGCCAGCATGTAGTGGGTAAGCATACACTGGGAAATGGTCATCTCTGGTGAGAAATTTTAAGGGCTGACACTAGAATCCTAGAATCACAGGCATGGAAGGGTCATTGAGTACAGCCTCCTGCTCGGTACAGAATAAACCATACCTAAATCACCCCAGACATACGCCCATCCAGCCTCTTCTTAAAAACCTCCAGTGATGGAGAATCCACAACTTTCCTGGGTAGCCCATTCCACTGTTTGACTTCCCTTACAGTCAGGGATTTTTGCCTGATGTTCAGTCTAAATCTCCCTTTCTGAAGCTTGTACCCATTGTCTCTTGTCCTGCCCTGTATAGCAAGAGAGAACAATTGTTCTCCCTCCTCTTTATGGTAGCCTTTCAAATATTTGTAGACTATTATCATCCCCCTTTTGTCTTCTTTATTCCAACCTGAATATATCCATATCCTTCAACTTCTCCTGATATGATTTGTGTTCCAACTTCCAAACATTTTAATCATCTTTATTGCTCTTCTGAGTACCCTCTCCAACATTTCTATGTCCTTCTTAAAATGGGATGCCCCAAACTGAACACAGTATTCCATCTCGGGTTTAACCAGAGCAGGTAGAGTGGCACAATGACTTCCTGTGTTTTGCATATAATGCTTCTGTTGATGTGGCCTTCCTTCTGAGTCAATGATCCATTGGCTCAGAAAGTTTGGGAATCAATGCTTTAGGGAGAGAATGTGTTGGCTGTTCTTTGTAGAGTGTAGCACTGGCGTGGTGAGGAGAAATGTGTTCCCTGGAGCAATGAGCAGATTCTCTGATACATTCACAGAACATAGTGTTCCACCAGGAGAGACTAAAAGCCATAGGCAATACGTATATCTGGAAAAGGGAGAAGATTGGAAAGGAAAAGGCAGAAGGAAAAAGACATGAAAATGGAGCAAAAGAAAAGAGGAGGAATAGTTCACTTATAAAGTACTAGGGATGAGTGAACAGATTGCGGTTCGGGTTCGTCTGTTCAGTTCGGCTGCGTTTGGTTCGTCCGTTCGGTTCGACTGTGTTCGGTTCGTCCGTTCAGTTATATGTTTTTTTGGTTTTTTCATGGGTTTTATATGGTTTTCTTTTGTTTTTTATTTGGTTTTTTGTTTCTATATGGGGTTTTTAATTTTTTTTTTTAATCTAATATCATATATATATATATCTACACTAAATCTAACTATTAACTTAACTATTCTAAATGCTGTTAACTAAATGGATTATCTAATAAGTACACAGACCTACTCCTACAAACACTAAAACTAAATCACTAACGCTATCTCTATCACTGAGCTAACTCCTACAACTCTCTACTATCTATCTATCTATCTATCTATCTATCTATCTATCTATCTATCTATCTATCTATCTATCTATCTATCTAATATCCATATCCAAATATACATATATATGTATATATATATGGATATATATGGATATATATACATCCATATATCCATATATATGGATATATATATGGATATATATGGATATATATACATCCATATATCCATATATATGGATATATATATGGATATATATGGATATATATACATCCCATATATATGGGATGGGGGGGAATCACAAACAGAAGAGGAGTCTGTAGTGAAATACATACATTACATACTCAATGAGTCTGTACAGTGCATAACACAAGGTTTCAGTTTATGGTTTAAGTTTCATTTCAGTACAAAACTGAAATGAAACTTAAAGCAATCTAAAAATCCTACTCAACGCCTGCTGTTCAGGAACAGTGACTAGCTCAGAAGGTGTTGGGAAGGGGGGAGGCAGATAATTAGTTTCGTTTCTTGCAAGCCTCTCCACTCCTGGTGCCTGGAAGTCTGCTCCTCAGTGACTGACACCTCCCTGTCATGTTTGACCTTCCAGTGAACCTTTTTTTGCCACCCAAATTCATCCGAACGCGATCCGAACTGACCGAACTGTTTGGCCATTACACCGTTCAGTGTTCGGTTTGTTCAGTATGTTCACGTTCGGGTTTGTGTTCGAGTTCGGTCATCCGAACAGGCCGAGTTCGGGCCAAACTCCGAACTGCCGAACCACGTTCGCCCATCCCTATAAAGTACTTCCAGACAAAAACTGTGATAATGTGGCATTATGGTTGGAAGTACATAACAAATTACATTAACAGGAAGTTGCAAAGATCAGAAATCCAGGAAATTCAAGGGAAAGTTAAACTGAAAAGAAACCCAAGTATGTTAAAGTGTAGGGATGCACAATTAGTGCACCCAAACCACCTTCAGTTGTTTTTTACCTGACACTTCCATTTTGGCCTGTGGGGGTGTCAGGTAAAAAAACCACCACAGGTGGCAATAGGGCTGAAACGGCAAGCTGCTGCGGTAACTTTTTCTGATGGAAAAAGCTCTTCCGTAATGAGTGGCATGGTGCAATAGAGACGTTCATTTCGCTTCTTTCATTCCGCTACTTCTGCCATTCCGCTACTTTCAGTCCACTACTTCCACCAGCTGTAAAAATAGCAGAACAATGTTTGTTCCAACAGTTTCTATCTTCCGCAATTTCCACCAGCACTGCAAAGTAGCGGTACAATGCTTGCACAGACAGTTTCCAAGATTGTTCCAAAAGTTTCAGAATTAGCGGAATGTCAAGGGAATTGGCAGAATGCCGGTGGAAAAGCTGCAGAAAGTCACGGGCAATTCTGAAATAAAGGAATGGAAAAAGGAGTTGCCGCTTCCACCCTAGGTGGCAACCCTACAATTAAATGACAATATTACCTTCTATTAGCTCTGTTAAATGGAACATTCTCCTTTGACTCTCTGGACTGAAGAGCCATTTCCTGCATTACACAGGCCATTGCCCCTTTTGTATGCCCAATTGCAGCAATTGCACATGCAATGGTAGGCGTATAATTAACATACATGCACTGCGTACACCGGTGTCATTACTCCTTTTCTAAAAAGAATTACTCCCATGCACCAGAAATCAGGAAAATAAAGGTATTTGATGCTTCCCTTAAGTCAGCAGTTTTGTTTTTCATTAACCTTTCTGTAGCAAAGTAATGAACTTGTTGGGTAGTTTATAGCTGACTCGAATTCAGATTAGTACCTGAAGAGAAAAATTAGAGCCTGAGAAGACAGCCCTGGGAAATCCCCAGCGGACACATAGTGTTGATGAAACTAACCAGCCATTTCTCTCTCTCTCTCTAAACACATTCATCTCCCACGAAAACACTTGACTCTTCAGAGAGTCAGTTAGAAGTCCTGAAGTTCTAGCTTTTTCTCTTTTATTTAGTATTAGCCTCTACCTATAGGTTCATTTAGCTGACTACAGTGTAACTCTTTGTTCTTCATCTAGTTTCCTTCCACCGATGTTTTCATGACAGGCACACATAATACACTCTACCTTTTACCATCCAAAAACAAAAAAAAATGCACGCAGAGCATGCTATATGTGGGAAAGAGAAGTTGGTCCTGGGACTGCAGACTAGGATGACCATAGTGCCCATCTCTTATTCCCAAAAAATACCTCCCCCCCCACCTCCAGTCTCCTCACTAAAGGGGAGTGGACGGACTGCAAGTCCGTCTCCAGCTGGTGCCCCAGGTTTGGGTGGTCTGTTCTGCTGGTGGTGCTCTAGGATGTTCTGGAGCATCACTAGCACTTCGGGGCCACATGCACACCTAGCGGCATCCAGCCTCCTTCTTTCTCTCATCTTTCTCTCTCACGCACAAATACCAATTTAAAATTGCATCCAACCAAACAAAACTCCAGACCATTTACCAGGCAGAACAACATGGTTTCAATATATCAAGCACCATGGGGCCATTCTTTGTCTCCTAGTCTTGAATGAACTATTATGATCAATTAGTACTTTCACCTAGGCGTGTGTAGAATGCACACTATTCATTTTCGGTTTTGTTTTAGTTTACAAAAAAAACCTTGTTTTCAGGGGAGTTTGTAAATAATGCTACTGTTTTTGTGTTGTTTTTTAATTTTTATTATGAATAATAATAATAAATAATCATTGTTCATGTGCAAAATCACTGCCAGGTTGGGTCTGCACATCTGTGTCCCTTTTCCAAAATGGCACCCGCAGCATTAGCACCATTTTGGAAAAGTGAAGCGGCTCTGTACATGTGTAGACTGGCAGCCTTTTTCCAAAATGGTGTCGACGCTGCTGGTGACATTTTGGAAAAGGGTGCACATGCAGAGAATGGTCCAGTGGCCATTTTGCTCATGTGCAGTGATTTTATTTTTATTTTTAAAATTAAAAATTAAAGAAAATATATTAAAAAATCACTGTGCATGCACAAATGGCTGCCAGCACCATTTTGGAAAAGGGCTGCACATGCACAGATCAGTCCTGGTAGATATTGCGCATGCGTAGTGGGTTTTTTGTTTTTATTATTTGTAATAAAGTAAACCAAAAATAGAGAAAATGGATGAAGGCAAATGACAATTGTTTGCTTATTCATCTGTTTTTGTAACATTAGTCATGAAAATGAATGGGGCTTCATTCGTTTTTTGTAACTAACTAAAATATGAATTGCCCACTCCTGGAGCGCTTTTAGACGATCCCGCTGACAAGCGGGATCGTTCAGAGGTGGAATCGGGCTCAGAAGAGCATCAGACCCGGTGTAGAGACTCAGTGCGCATGCGCACCCTTCTGCGCATGCGCACTCAGCAAAATACCCCGTGAAGCCAGCACAGCGGCGATCCGCGTTGGACGGGGCAGGATCGCCTGCCCGGTCTGACGCGGGGAAGAGCCGGCTTACATGTAAGTTTGCTATTTAAACGAGCGTAAAGAAACGTGGCTGATCAAAGAATCAGTCGCGTTTCTTGTCTCGTTTAAAAGCAGCCCTAGGTTCACATCTTGTACGCACTAGGTGTAGAATATATTCCAGTTGGAGATGAGTCCAACAACAACAACAACAACAACAAAGAGATTCAGTGTTTAATGTCCCTCAAGGTTAGGAAGCTGCCTCTCATTTTGAAGCTGAATCCTTCTAACTTCAAATTCCAAACACTGGATCTGTTTTTCCTGTGTAGGCAGGCAAGACTGAAGAGCCTCCTTTTGTCAGATGCCCTTTTCTCATGCACAGGGATCAGGTCAGCTGTCAAGGTTGTATCTGATAGGGATGGGCGAACAGGTCACAGTTCGAGTTCAGTCATTCGGTCCATTTGCCACGTTCGGGTTCGGCCATTCAGTTCGTCATGTTCAGTTCGGGCGTTCGGAAAAAGGCTCTCTGTGCAAGAAATGATAGCCCCAGACCCATGATAGAGTGGCTGCTTAAAGATATTGGCCACAGCCCTCCCTGCCTGTAACTTGGCCCCAGAACCCTGGAAGAACCGTGGTGGCGGGTCCTGGGGCTGGAGTGGCTGTTTCTTGATGTTTTGAAAAATTGGCTCTCTGCGCGAGGAATGATGGCCCTGGACCCATAATGCTAGGCCCTGGAGCTAGAGTGGCAGCTTCTGGATAATGGCCACAGCCTTCCCTGCCTGTAACTTGGCCCCAGAACCCTGGTGGTGGGTCCTGGGGCTGGAGTGACTGTTTCTTGATGCTTTTGAAAATTGGCTCTCTGTGCGAGGAATGATGGCCCCAGACCCATGACGGTGGGTCCTTGGGCTAGAGTGGCAGCTTCTAGATACATATTGGCCACAGCCTTTCCTGCCTGTAACTTGGCCCCAGAACCCCGATGGCGGGTCCTGGGGCTGGAGTGGCTATTTCTTAGTGCGTTGGAATGACACCGCCTCTGTGTGAGGAATGATGGCCCCAGACCCATAACAGTGGATCCTGTGGCTAGAGTGGCAGCTTCTAGATACATAGGTGTTCAAGGTGTTGGTGTTGATATATAAGGCCCTTTATGGTCTGGGCCCCTCTTACCTCAGGGACTGCCTTGCCCTCTGTGCCCCAGAGAGGCTCCTGCAGTCAGCCGGGGGTGCCTTCTTGGAGGTTCCCCGCATAAAGTGAGGGGCCACAATGAAGAGGGCATTCTCGGTGCCTGTGCCGCGCCTTTGGAACTCCCTTCCGGAGGAAGCCCGCCTGGCCCCAAGCCTATTGTCATTCCGGCAGTGCTGTAAAACCTGGCTGTTCGCCCAGGCCTTTGGGGGTGGGGAGGTGGGTTAGGGTTATGGTTTTTCGCCCCCATCCTGTTTTTACTGTTTTAACTTCTGGATCTTTGTTTTCTAAATATTTTGGTTACTGTTGATTGTTTTAAACTGTTTTTATAGTGTTTTTATGTATTTATATTTTTTGGAAGCTGCCCCGAGCTGGTTACAGGAGGGTGCGGGGTATAAATTATAGAAATAAAATAAATAAATAAACATTGGCCACAGCCCTCCCTGCCAGTAACGTAGGCCCCAGACCCGTGACGGTCGGTCCTGGGCCTGGAGTGGCTGTTTCTTTTTTTATATATATCTATCTCGACACTAAATCTAACTGCTATTAACTATTCTAAAACCTATTGAACTAAATGGAATAGCCTAATAATTAACTACAAAGGCCTTATCCTACAAACACACTGTATCT
>QEPC01001904.1:1094269-1106069 GCA_003113815.1 Sphenodon punctatus | reverse complement strand
AAACCTTAAACTGAAACCTTGTGTTGTTTGTGATTCTCCCCCATCCCATCTCTCTCTCTCTAAAGAGAGAGAGAGAGAGAGAGAGAGAGGACAGTAGACAGTTGTAGGAGTTAGCTTAGTGATAGAGATAGTGTTAGTGATTTAGTTTTAGTGTTTGTAGGAGTAGGCCTGTATACTGATTAGATAATCCATTTAGTTCATAGCATTTAGAATAGTTAATAGCAGTTAGATTTAGAGTAGATAGATAGATATATTATTAGATTAAAAAAAAAACAAACCCATATAAAACCAACAAAAAACAAATAAAAAACAAAAAAACCCATATCAAACCAAATAAAAAACCAAAAAAAACATATAAAAAACAACAAATACACCCATATAACAAAACATTTCCCAAACAGCTGAACCCAAACCGAACAGCTGAACCAAATGCAACCGAACCAAACGCAACCAAACCGAACAGCTGAACCCGAACCATGATCTGTTCACCCATCCCTACATTTCAGGGCATTTTTTTTTAATGGTGATTTGAATACAGAAAATAAAAAGGGCTTTTTTTGAGTTTTATCCAAACCTGAATGCACAACCTTAGACCTTAATAATAATAATTAATAATTAATAAGTTTATTGCATGACCAGGGTCATTGCAAGGACAAAAACAAACACAGGTAAACAATCATTTTACAAATCAAAAATAAATCAAACCTGAGTAAAATTAAAATACATATAAAACTTATTGCCAAAGCCAGACAAAAATTTGGGATACTCTTGCCCATCTCTGAACTTATAACAACACAGATTCACCCCCAGTTCCAGCACTACGGATGGGCAGGTAAGTCAGTAGCATAGTAATAAAGCCCCATGGCCAATAGACATAATGCTTTGCACAAAGCCAGCCCCAAAACCAAAAACGCAAAACACATACCATCAGCAACTTAATATGTGCTTATGCTCAAAAGATATCATAACCATGGCCAATAAACAGAAGTAAAAACCCACAATAAAAAAAGAAATGCTTTCCAGCAGGCGGAATAATATCTCAAAGCCGAAAACCTAAATGCCTGGTAGATATTCTGCAGGACGCAGCCATAATAATCATAAAGATAGCAATCACAGAAGAGTAACACACAAGGCCTCATCACGGGGGGCCATATCTTTTTGCTGCTTAATTTTATTTGCTAGGCTCAGAAAATAAGCAGCCTGCTGTGAAATAGTTGTGGAACGTTCTCTGAGCATAAAAATTAGGAAGAATTCCTCAGAACGCCCCGGAAGAAGGGCCAGCAGCGGAGAAAGATATTTCTCCCATGGTGAAGCATAATATGGGCAATGCAACAGAATATTAGACAAGGAATCCACTGTATGCAGTGGACAGTGGCACAGGCACTCTGCCAAAGGAATATGATTATATCTACCGGCAGTAAATGCCGATGGAAAGGCGTTACACCTGGCCAATAGAAGCAATCTCGTAGAATTTGGAGGAAGCCCACAGTCCAAAAAAGGCATGGGGGAGACAGTCTCATTTGCCATCCTAGGGTAGAGGCCATGGACTTTACTAGCACCAATTTCAGCCCAGACCTCCTGCCACGTGGTGTCCAGTAATCGGTCAAGTACTAGTTTCCTGGCCCCTTTAAATCCCAGCGGAGATAAGGCCTCGATGGCAAAGCCCAAATGTCTTATTTTTCCAGTTACCAAGCCCAGCCAAAGGTTCGGGAATTTATCACTCATGACCAGCTGAGCTCAAGGGGCATCTATATTGAAATGGAGGCGGAGATAATACGTTATAGCCCCTTGCTAGACTTTAACCTGGAGTGGGAGCAAACCACACTCACAGCAGAGAGCTTGGCTCGGGGATCTGACAGGGGCCATCAAAATTGCCTGGGCCACGCCTGCTTGAAATTTCTCCAGATCCTGCAATTTACCTAAGGCCCAAAAAAGAGCCCCATACAAGAGCTGGGGAACCAGTTTATGAGTATAAAAGTGAATTGCAGGTGGAACTAAATGCCCTCCCCTTGACCTAAAGAAGCTTAATAGATTATATTTCAGCTTCTTAGCCCTGTTCAGAGCGGTTTGGGCATGCAGGTTCCAAGTCCCACTTGCTTGGAACAACAATCCCAAATACTTGTATGCCGGGATCTAGGCTATCACCTGATTGTCCAACCACCATTTATGAGTAGTTCTTTTCCAGGAGAATTGGACAACTTTGGACTTCTCCTAATTGATTTCAAGCAAGTTTTCCCTACAGTAGTTTCCCAAAACAGCAAACAAATGACCAAGCCCAATCTGGGAGAGTGACAACAAGACTGTGTCATCTGCATACAAGAGACATGGGATGTCAGTGTCACCTACTTGGGGGGCATGACTAATGGTGCCTGCAAAGGCCTCCATAACATCATTTAAGTAAATAGTGAAAAGGGTCAGGGCCAGGAAACAACCCTGTTTTACCCCTCTCTCAACGGGGATACTATCTGATACTTCCCCCCTGACAGTTTAGCCTCACTATAATGGAATTGTTCCTATGGAGATTTACAATCAGGTGCAACAGTCTAGGGTCCAGATCTAAGGTCACAAGTTTCCTCCACAGGTGATCTCTTGGGACTGTATCGAAAGCTGCCCTTAAATCGATAAAGGCAGCATACGGGGATTTGGGGGGGTCTAGCATATTTTTGGACTAAATGGGTTAGACCTTAATGGATACATGAAGATCGATCATAAAAGCTTCTGGACTTTTTGATGTGGATCTTTCTCTTCCTTTAGACCCAGGTAGTTTCATCATTTGATCATTCTGACAGTAGTTGAATGATGGAGTATGTCCCTCTAGTGCTCCATCCCCAGACTTGTAACTTAGTATTTCTTCAGCATGGTTAGCTGCCTTCCAATGGGATTGGGCTTCTGGAAGTATGTTACACCTGTACTTTGTATTCTGCACTGGCCTCCAGTAGCTTTCTGGTCACAATTCAAGGTGCTAGTATTGACCTATAAAGCCCTACATATCTATAAGACCAGCTCCTCCCCTGTACTCCATTGCAATTCTTAAGGTCAGCTGAGAACAGCCTCTTGCTAGTTTTATCATTTCGCCAAATTCATACTGCTAAGGCCCACAGATGGTCATTCTTAGTGTCTATCCCGCAGCTCTTGAACTACCTTTCTCTGGAAGCTCACCAAAGCTCAGGTCTGAACAACTTCTGCTGGCAGTACAAGACTTTCTTATTTGCCCAGGAATTCAGGGGGGCGGGGGGGAGGGGATAGATAGACTATGGAGAAATGGGTGTTTTGTGGGGGGCAGGGGGACAGTTACATTGACATTGGATTTTATTTTATATTTCTGGTGTTTTATTTAATATTATTTTATGAGTTTTTATGTGATGCAACACACCCTGAGCCACCAAGAGGGGGGTGGGGGGTGGCTTTTATTTGTTTGTTTATTTAAATAAATAAATAAATAAATAATATCTTGGTTCAGGGGGCTGGACTTGATGACCCTCTTCCAGCCTTGTTATTCTCAGACCATGCCAGGGCAGTGCTAAGATATTGGACTTAGACCTGGAAGACCAGGACTGAAATCCCATTTTAGCCATGAAGTTGCTGGGTGGCCTTGAGCAAGTCACAATCTTTCTGTCTCACTTCCCCATCTGTAAAATGGGAGCAAACATGACCTCCTTGAGGGCTGTTGTGAGGGCGAACTAGATAAGGATTGTAAATTCCTGCCCTGAGCTCATGGGATAGGATGGGTTATAAATCTAAATAAAATTATTAATAATAGAGGCCATCTGGGGTCAAATCCAAGTCTCCCACCCCTTGTTAAGCTATTTGTCTAATCTTCTAAAACTACAGTCCTGATGGAACTGATCCAGAGGAAAAAACTATAGAAAGAGAAAAATTGGGCTTGTCAAATGCATTCTCTTTATTATATAATACCTTCCTTTTACATGTTCTTGCTGCTTGTCTGGGAAATAGTTGTCAAGAAATAACAGATGGCAGGGAGTAATAGAAGGGAGAAATGCCCAAATCTTGAAAAAATGCACGTTTTGCATCCCTGGTCCTAACCCTTTGAGGGACTGCTACCCGTTTGGCTAGCTCTGCGCCTCTTTCAATGCATGCCTCACTTTAGTCACTTAATTTCAAATTTGTATTGTTAGCAGTAGATAGATAGATAGATAGATAGATAGATAGATAGATAGATAGATAGATAGATAAAACAATATATATTGTTATGGGAACATTAGTGCTGAAAACTATCTGGGGGTTATTGACACATTTTGTAATTTCATTATTCACAGTGTGTTCCCATGGGAAAGGAATTATAACCTTGAGGTCTGAGGGGAAAGTGTCTGTGGGTTTAGCCTGATGACTGAGAGGCTGCTATGTAAGACCCAGGCTCCACAAGTAGGGGAAGAAGTCGCAGCATCTTGCTTCCATTTCCAAAAAGGCTGCAAGTCTGCCACCTAATGGATGCATGTGGGATACAGTAAGAGCAACGAGGTAGACAAGAATCTGCTATTGTTGCTGGGCAGACAGGTGGAGAAGATATCCTTTTATGAGGGATGGGACTATCGGTATCAGATTAATCCGATAAGGCAGATAATCGGCGATATCGGATTAATCCGATAATGCCGATAATATCGGTATTGGCATATTGGTTTTTTAACATTGTCGATTTTTTGGAACTTTAACATTGTGGCCATTTTAAAAATAGCCGTAACGTTAAAGATCCGAAAAATCAGCAATGTTAAAAAAACAATATGCTGATACCGATAAATCAGATATCGGATTAATTCGATACCGATAAAACCGGTAACCGATAATTCGCCGATAGTCCCATCCCTACCTTTTTATACAAATACCCATATATAATAATGATATCATCTATTTAAATTTGAAAAAGTGACCACAAGCAGGGCTGACACTAGGTAGCTGGTTGCCTTTCACAGAGAGATCATTCTGCCTCTACAGTTCATGTCCTAGCGGAGAGTTTGCTCTGTGTCTGCGTGTGTTCCTGCTACCTGTTGTTCAGCCGTTCAGCATGGAACAGGAGCACTGCACCCTGCCCACAGCTCCAACCCCAGGGTTTGACCCAGAATCTCTGGCCAATCTCTTCAGGTCAACCAGGGCCCCCTCACTAACTGAGAGAAATCAGGGCACTCAGTGGTGGCAGGGGGCAGTTGTGTTGGGAAAGGGGTAGGCCATAGGGACATTCCTGCCCCTTTTTCAACGCTATCTTGCCACTATGAAGCGTCATGACATCAAGATGCACCATAAGGGGTGAGATTAGGGCCATTTTTACATGGACGGAGGTGGGTGGGGGGATGGGTGTTCTGGCATGGTGGGTGGAGGGGTGTGTGTGTGTCCCTTTACATGGACGTACACCCACCTCCACCCACTTCCACCAGCGGAGCCTCCTCCATCTTTTCAGAGGGCTCCATGGGTGGAGGTGGGTGGGTGTTGCACGGGAGCGCACACACAGACTCAGGGCGGCTCACAAAAAAATGCATAAAATACAAATATAAAAATAAATTAAAACCCCCAAACTAAAAACACCCCATTGCCTTCCCCCGCAATCTTTCCCTGTCCATTGTGTGCCTGGCCAAATAAAAAGGTCTTACACTGACTCCGGAAGACATGCAAACTAGAGCTCAGGCAAGCCAGCCTCCAAGGGAAGGGAGTTCCAAAGCTGTGGGGCAACCACTGAGAGTGTCTCTCCGTGGGTCCAAGTCATATGAAACTGGATCAGCGATGGAACCTGCAAGAGGGCAGGCTCGACAGATCTTAAGGGCTGCAAAGGAGCATAAGGAGAAACACAGTCTTTCAGATATGTAGGCCCCAAACCATTTAGGGCTTTAAAGGTCAAAATCAGAATGCTATAAGGAGACAGTGCAGACTCTTAAGCACTGGTGTAATGTGCTCCCGGTGACCCATCCCCATCAAGAGCCGACCTGCCACATTCTGCACCAGCTGCAGCCCCCAAACAGCCTTCAAGGGCAGTCCCACATAGAGCTCATTGCAGTACTCCAGCCTCGAGGTGATGAAGGCATGGATGATGGTGGCCAAATCCACATTGGAAAGAAAGGGACGCAGCCTTCTCACCAGATGGAGTTGGTGAAAGGCACCTCTTGCCACAGCCGCAACCTCGCAGCTGAGCATCCAGGAGCACCGCAAGGTAGTGAGGGGAGGCAGGACCACAACAATGATGGGAGTCCCAATCCCCTCAAGGCCACAGGGGAAGCCAACCATCATCACCTCAGTCTTGACTGGATTCAGCTTCAGATGGCTCACCCGCATCCAGTCCCTGACAGAAGTCAGGCACTGGGTAAGCACCGAGACTTCAGGGCCTGGGTCAGATAAAAAGGATAAGTAGATTTGGTGTCATCTGATTATTGAAGACAAGGCACCCCAAATCTATGCACTCTGATGAGGGAACACCACCCATATCCAAAATGGCAGTGATACTATTGCCGCCATTTTGGGTAAGGGCAGTGGCCATTTGTGCATGTGCAATGGCTTTTATTTTTTTAGATTTTGTCCAATTCCGATTTGAAATTGGCTGAAATATTGCCGGTTCTGGTTTTCAATAGAAATTATCTATTCTGATCAAAAATCAGAACCCACGAAATTTCAGGTTCGCCCTTAACCTAGACACTTCAGGCCTGGACTTGCACAAGGCTGACTTCATTGGGCCTGAGGCCACGGTCAGGCCCAGTTCAGTTGTAATCAGTCCCATATCCCTGGTCTTATAACGAAGGGCTCTAGATAGATGCCCACCCAGGGTTTTTGGAATGGCTGTAAGAATTGTGGAACCCCTCTTTGCGCCCTGCTCATCAGAGTGTCCAGTCCATCCAATGGAGAGGCCGGTCTAGTACATGGGTGGATTTGGCAAAGCATACCAAGTATATAATTCTCTCTCCTTTCTGCAGATGTGATTTTGCCAGTTGTCATTGCTCTGATAGTAATAACCATCTCTGTGTTCGTTCTGGTGGCCCTGTACCGAATGTGCCGGAAGACTGCTCCAGGTATTGGTTCTACCTTTTTTTTCTTCTGCAGATAGAAAGATTTTGATATATACTAAAGACACACTATTGAGGTTGTTGGGGTTTCTTAAAAAAAAGATATTAGGCCACAAGTTTAGCTGTAATCTGGCAACTAATCCTCCTGAATTAAAATATTTGGCCCCCAAAGAGAAAGTCTGTCTGTCTTCATGAAGATCAGCATGGAGAGAGGGTAAGGAAACAAATGACACCACCTGCTAGTTTGTAGAACACACAAACACACAATATTTATGCTCCGTTTTCTGCAGCAGGTACCCAGCAGGCAGCTGTGCTCACAATCTCAATGAATCCAGTGCTCAGAGGGGAGATATTTGGAATTATGCGAGGTGAAGCAGAAGTGGAATTTGTTGTTAAACAAAACCAGACATTTTGATTTTAACTCTGTCCAAAATACAGGAGGAAATATGGGGGCAGGGAGGGGAAATCACTTTTCCTGAGGTATTTTGCAGGACATGGAATGAGAAAATGTGGGACGGAGTGGTCAGCTTAGTCAAATGCCATGATCAAGACAGATGGAGAGAGGGACAGACAGACAGATGGATGGATGGTAGTTGCTGTGCTGGTACAAAACGTGAAAGGTGGAGAAAAAGTAGTCCAGATGATACCTTTTATTGGACCAACTGTCCTTGGTGAGATTGTGCAAGCGTCCAAACTCCATCCGTGCGAAGCTCTTACACAGCACATTGTCACTGACTGCTGCTGACTCGTGTGCATCAAACAGGGCTCATACGGCAAGGCCCAGCAGAGGTGCAGCTGTTGCTGTGCTAGAGAGTCCTCAGTCCTCAGCAGCTCCCTAAGGCTGGCAGGTAACTGGTTGGCCATGGGCACAGCAACCAAGAAGCCAGAAGAAGTGGAGCATACTTTGTGTATGTTCAGAAGGATGGGAGGGAGGAATGTTTCCCAGCTGGGGGCTGGAAGCTTTATGTCTGAAAGCGCTCCACTAGTACAAACACAATTGACACATATAAGGATTGAGCCAGTGGTAGACTTTTGCTGGCTACCTCCCTCCAACTTTGGGACGGTGAGACAACTAGCCTGTTGGTGGGATTATCCAGTGAAATGTGGGACAGGGGGTCAGCCTAGGAGGAAAAACAGCTCTCCTTTTTACACAAACCCCATGCTGATTTTTTTTCCTTGCACACAGGAAAAGTGTGATTTGTCACAAAGATCTCGAGGGAAGCAATATTCCCATGAATCATGAGCAATTTCAAAAGCCCGGTTCATGTACTACCTATCGCTGTATTTATAATACAGTGAGGCCCAAATGGAGAAGCAACCTTTCTACATTGATTTTTCCCGGTATACTAAAGTTCCATCCAGTTCAGAGGCAAACACTTGTGTTATTATGTTGGACACCTATTTAAATCATTCATGTGGTCTCTAGTGCAAATTAGCATGAGCTGGCAGCTCTGTGCAAGGATTTAGCAAGAAAATTCACAGCAACTGGAAATGTGAAGCTCCCATAAGGTATCAAAGCTGTACATCAGGATAAGAAGAATGTCCCAATGAGTTTGGCAAATGACACTCCATCCATCTCCTCGGTTTTGAAAAAACTGCAGGGCTTCCAGACAGGAATTAAGGCTAATGCAATGGGGGCTACAACTCTATTCCCAATGGGCAACCAATGCTGGCCCTATTTATTTTGCTGTCCCCATCACCTATGTGGAAGAGAGGGCACACTAGAGGTGGGACACCGGGGAGAATACTGGATACCGGTTTTACTGGTATCGGATCTCCCCAGTACCGGATTTACTGGTATCGGCATACCGGATTTTAAACATTGGCCGCTTTACCGTTTTTTTTACATTGCAGCTATTTATTTCAATGGCTGCAATGTGAAAAAACCGGTAAAGCAGCCAATGTTAAAAATCCGGTACGCCGATACCAGTGATTATTGGATTATCGGATTAATCCAATACACCCGATTATCGGGTGTATCAGATTAATCCAATACCAATATTCCCATCCCTATGCATGGGGGAGTCAAACCCAGTTCCAGGGGAGTCTGTCCCAATCCACATCCCCGCAGCAGCAGAGAGAGGGAGAGGTGTGCGCGAAGTAATGGTGTCATTTTACTCAGCACTTGTGAGACTTCATCGGGAGCATCGTGTTCAGCTTTAGACATCACACTTCAAGAAAGTTGCCAACAAATGGGAGAGAATTCACAGGGGAGCAACCAAGTGGATAAAGGGCTGGAATGCTAGTCATGTGAGAAAAGGCTAAAGGAATTGAGTATGTTCAGCTTAAATGAAGAATAAGTGCAGGAGAGGAGACATGATAGCAGCTTTCATATATCAAAGACTGTCAGACAAAACATCTCCTCAAGATAGAATTGCAATGCTGCAACCTTCAGCATTGCAATCACCACAGCACGTGCTGCACTCTCTATCCCAGACAAACTCTGAACTGCTCCTGCAGACTGAAGCACGCTTTCCTAGGAAACCCTTTTTATTCCAAAGACATGTATTTATTCCAAAGATATCCAACGACCAGGCATAGACCTACTTCTTTTCTCTCCATGTGCATTCCTACACAAAGGGCTTACGTGCTCTGTACAGCCATGTATAAACTAATCAACTACTGCACCACTGAGTTTGCATCCCAACTGTAGCATTTATTTCAAGGAGTGGTGGGACATTACAGAACTCCTCATTACAGCATCATAATAATATGAACTTGTTTCTTTTCCAGAGAGACAAGAGAATGGAACTGAACAGTAAGTAAAGTCATTGCTCTGCATTTCTTTTCACTAAGGCACATGGCTGTTGAGGTCAAGGATGCCATGATATCTGCATGTGCTTCTTTTAATTTCCTCCATAGAAATAGATGAGCAAGTTAACACCTGTAAAAATACCCCAAAGGGAAAAACTCAGCTTAAGACAGGAGGTTTGCGCTCACTATAGACCAGTACCTTGCTAAACCTACTGTACCACCTTGCTGCCCTAGCTTCCAACTCCTCTCTTGTAGCTCTCTGTGCAATCGGTTGATAGTTGGGCATCCTCTCTGCCCTTTCCCCTTCATGTAGTGTCCCAAGGCACAGTTAATTGTCTCCACTTCTTCCTACCTGTTCTTTCCTGCCTTCTTCTTTTGAACTCTTCTACAGCTTGCTTTCCTCTGTAATTGCTCTCCATTGTCAGGGTTTGTGAGGCCATGTGCGAAGTCTTGGTGCGTGGCCTAATTTGCATAATTAGGCCCCAGCTAATTATGCAAATGTATAAATTTACATAAAACCTATTCCCTCTGGACAGGAAGGATTCCCATTCTCCACCACTCCAAGCAACCATGGAGAAGCACGGCCTCCCAATGTGCCCCCCACCTCCCCAGCCGAGCATCTACCACCACTCCCCAGGAGTGGTTCCACTGCAGGGGCAGCCAAACAGACAGTGAGGCAGGCACAGAGCGACTGACTGCATCCACTGCCTTACTGGGGAGGAGGGGGTGAGCTTAGCCAGCCTGGCCTCCAGGGCCTGTTGCTTCTTGCTGCTGGTGGCACCTGTGCCTTGTGTACGTATGCAGTACGATCAGTCCAGAGGTGCTGCTATCAAACACACCAAACACCCAAAATGCAGCTAGCTTATTAAGTGCATTATGCCATGAAAAGAGACATATAACCAGTTCAGTTGTGCCCCTATAATCAGTTCATGCTGCCCCCACCCCATAACCAGTTCATTTGTGCCCCCACCACCAGAGTAACTTTGACACCGGATTAGAAGCAGTAAGTGAGGGGCACAAGGTTATGGAGGCACTGTCTGGTTGATCTTTCTGGGATGAGTTTCAGGAAGTGGCGACGGCTGATGCGGTGAATATCCTGGGGTCTGTCAGAGCCATTAGTTGTGAACTAGATCCGTGCCCGTCCTGGTTGGTGAAAGCCTCCAGGGAGACCTTGGGGACAGTGCTGGCGAGGGTAGTGAACGCGTCCCTTCGGCAGGGGAGATTGTCACCCAGTCTCAAGGAGGCTGTGGTGTGCCCCCTACTGAAGAAGCCATCTTTGGATGTGGACACACTCGCCAGCTACCGACCCATCCCTAATCTTGCCTTTTTAGGGAAGGTTATTGAACAGACAGTGGCACTGCAGCTCCAGGTGCATTTGGACAGTATCAGTTTCCTTGACCCTTTTCAAACTGAGTTCCGCCCTGGCTACGGTACTGAGACGGCCTTGGTGGCCTTGGTGGATGATTTCCGCCAGGAGATTGACTCAGGATGTTCAACCTTTGTGATCCTGCTAGATCTCTTGGCCGCTTTTGATACCGTGGACCATGGGCTGCTGTTGAGATGGCTGCGAGACTTGGAAGGTCTAGACAGGACTGTCCTTGGATGATTCCACTCATTCCTCTCGTGTAGAAGTCAGCGGGTGGTGCTGGGGGCTGAAACATCTAGCCCCCGGGTCTTGACCTGTGGCATTCCGCAGGGTTCCATTCTGTCTCCACTGTTGTTCAATGTGTATATGCAGCCCCTGGGGGAGATCGTGAGAGGGTTCAGGGTGCGATGTCACCAATATGCTGATGATACTCAACTGTACCTCTCATTTTCAACTGACCCAGGTCCTGCTGTCTCATTATTGTCCCAATGTTTGGAGGCCGTGGCGGATTGGATGCGGCAGAGCAGACTGAAGCTCAATCCCGATAAGACAGAGGTGACGGTGGTGGGAAGGGCGGGGGAGGTGCTGGCCCCCCTGATAGGGGGGGTTCGCCCTCCTGTTGCTCTTCAGGTTTGGAGTCTGGGGGTGGTTTTGGATTCGGACCTCTGTCTGGATCGGCAGG
>QEPC01001904.1:1059109-1093366 GCA_003113815.1 Sphenodon punctatus | reverse complement strand
AATAACTTCATTAAGAAGAGTTAGTGAAATAGCAGCCATAATAATCTCAGAACCATATTTGCAGATTTATTTTCCAAGACAGAATAGATATTGCTTTACATCCTAAATTCCTACCTAAGATAGTATAAGTAAGACAGTTGTGAGAATGTGGCCCTTTTTCCACGGACCTCTCCCAGCCATGAACATGCAGATTTCTGTGTGTTCATGGGTGGGGGAACCCCATGTGAATGACGTGGTGCACGCGCCCATGGTGAGTGGGGGTACGTGCATGCCCGCCTAACATGCATCCCCACTCACCTCCCCACTCGTCCCCATGCAAGGAGCAACTGGGGGAAATGGTGGTTACTATGTGGGTATGGATGAGTGGTGGGTGAGTGGGGATACGTGTGCAGCCATGTGCATGCCCCATCCATGCAGTGGCGCGCCCACGGACTCCCCCCCCCAGTGGAGCCATGTAAAAATAGCATGTGAGGAGCCACTCGAAGAAGAACAGAAGGTTGCTACCTTGTAAACAATGTTCTTTGAGATGGCTCCGAACATTCTCACAACACACACCCTTCTAGTCCCGCATGGAATTTTTTCCTTATATTTCTAGAAAGCATTGGAAGGAACTGTCATTCTGAGAGGGAGAGTGCTTTTTATACTAGAGGAGCTCAAGACCATCATGTGGCCTATTATTTGAATAGGGTGAGCATACAGAACCCAGTTGTGAGAATGTTTGGGCCATCTCAAAGAACTCTCTTTACAAGGTAGCAACCTCCTGATCAGCACATGGGGAGGAGCTGTTTGTAAACAAACAGCATTATCTCCCAGTCCGATTGGGTGTCCCTGCTGCTGCTGCAGCGCTACTAGGAGGGGGAGGCAGGTGAGGGATGGGATCTGGAGCCAGGGAGGGGAGGAAGAAGAACTTATTGGTGAAGCTTATTGGGGGAGAAGCTGACTGCAGCCTGCTGCCCAGCCAGGCAAGTACGGGGCCCCAGCTGGCTGCGGGGCCATGCGCAGCTGCACATGTGGCACATGCCTGGGGTCGACCCTGTCCTTTGTTGCTCATTTTTGTTCTCCTTGATTCTGACTCCTCTGCCCAGAGATGCATCGTTCCTTCCCCTCCCTCCCTCCCTCACCACCATCAATTGGCATGATACCAAATATAAAAGGAGACAGAGACAGCTGAAGATTACATGCTGCTCAAAGACCTGTAGCTAAAGGGGGAGGGGATTTGGGAGTCACTGTCCCACCCCCTGTACATTATTTTGCACACACACTCATCCCCACATAGAAATAAGTGTGTTCCAGGTTTTCCCCCTCAGTTTCTTAATCTGAATAAATCACCCCCTTATCATGCCCTGAGCAAATGTCCTGCTTGGGATGGGAGGAGTGCCCAGTGTGGACGCTGTAGGGCTAAGAAATGTGTTCTTGCAGCTGACCTGTGTGTATTTTCAGTTAAGAAATTCCAAGATGAGGCTTAGGGGCTGCTTCCTGAGCCAGAGGCCCATAGACCAAAGTTATTCTTTGGCCACTTGTTTTAGGGACACTTTTTTTTTTTTTTTTGCCATCAAGCATGTTTACAGTGGATTATTGGGGTGGATCCAAAGTCATGCAGCTTCTCCCACTGGTTTTTTATTCTGCATCCCTCATCTGGGAAAATAATTTAAGCCTTGTTATTGAAACTAGGGATGTGCGAACGTGGTTCAAAAGTTCAGAGTTCGGACCGAATTCAAATAGTTCGGTCGACTGAACCGAACTTTCGAACTGAACTCAAATTCGACCAAACTGTTCGGTCGAATCTGAACCAGTCCGGAAGGCAAAAAACCCCAGTTTTGAATGTACAAACTCAGTTTGGAAGTTTGGAATTTGACCAAACTCGAATAGTTCGGTTGACCGAACCGAACTTTCAAACCGAACTAGATTTTCGAACCGAACTGAATTTCTGAACTCGGTTCTGTTTGCACATCCCTAATTGCAACCAGGTCCAAAATGGGGACTCTTTGGGGGCTCCAGAAGCCACATGCAAGTCAATGAGATTGCACAAAAAGCTGCGGTCACCATGTATCATTTTGCACAATTATGCTCTTACTGCTTTTCCTGCATTGAGAAAACAGGATGCTAACTCTCAGCTTAAATGTCTCTTAACTAAAACAGGGCCCCATCTGATAAAGAGAGTGTGAAACTTCTTTCTGTAAAGACAACTTCTCCTGAGACTGGTAAGTTTCCTTAGTGCTTGCTCATCACTGATGGTAGATGCTGGAAAGCAGAGGATTTTTGATGAGACAGTTCATTTAAAAATAAACATCAGTTTTTGCCAATTCAAAGTCAACCGCAAATGATTCCGTAGAAACAGCCAAACAGTGACTCAGAGTAAATGCAAATTCTGGCGTTAATGAAAGCTGGTAAGTAAAATTACATGAAGCTCAGGAAATTAAAGCTACAGTAGTAACCAAAACAGATAAACAATCATAAAAATTACTATTGTGCATTTGCCACAGACTCATTTGATATACATCTTAGTTCCATGATCTGAATCAGGCAATTTCCATAAGTGCCAAGTGATAAAATAGTATAGATATAATATAGATTGTATTCTAGACTGTGTGTAAGAGTGAGGAGGGGAGGATTTTCTTTTAAAGGATTTATTTGTTTTGGGAAAATCTTTTCCCAGAAAATGTTAATTTCCACTGCTCATTGCTTAAAGATACACTTTTCTCAAATTTGGCACCAAATTGAGATTTCATACATAAAAAAAATCAAGCTTTCAGAAAACCCAAGATCAGCTGAAATGTATCTTTTATTTCTTTAAAAATTCCAATCGCAACAGTCCTTGTGTTGGCAAATCAACGTTGGCCTGAATTTCTGGTAATCCTTGTGTTGTGACATCGAGAACCTTCAAAAGATACTGACTGCACAGATTTTTCACTGTCACAACTAAGAGCAAGACCAAATAAATTAAAACATCCTGATCTATAACTTAAGGAAATCAATGGGTGCCTCCCAATAGACTGCAATGAGCTTTGGAGCAGACCCAAACAATATAAAGAACAACAAATTAATGTTTCAAACTTCTTTCAGTTTCAATTTATGATACATGAGTCTCAAATCAATACTGCCTCTTTAAACATCAATTAAAGAGTATTTTTTTAAAAAAGGAAGTGATATAAGAGTCTTGTGCATCACAAAACACCTGTGTGTCTATTAATTTGGTCACTTACACACTTACCTAGAGTAAACTAATAATTTCTTGGCAGTCCTGATGAAACTGAGAGAATTGGGGTACTGTTGTACTGGGCCCCCAAGCTCAGGAAGGCCAACAAAAACTTCAAGATTTTTCTTCTTGATATACATTAAAATGTGATGACTCAGGCCATTTTTACACGGACACCACCCACCCATGAATACCCATCACATGGGTGGGAGAGCATCCGTGTAAACGTCAATGGGTGGGTGTGCATGCTCCCGTGACCCACCCACCAACACCCATCAACACTCACAAAGCAGCCAGGAAGGAGCCAGCATGCTCCTTGGGTGGAGATGGGTGTTCAACACCCACCCATCCGTGTTAACCGCAAAACAAGCACACCCACGGGAAAGGTCCGCCAAAACCACAGAGACATGGCTAGAGGCCCCGCAGGAGCCTGCAAGCAGACATACCCACCGGGAGAGACACCCAATGCCCACCCTGGAGCCCTTAAAGGAGACGTGAGCGTGGACATGGGTGTGCCGGCTCCCAACATGTCCGGAAGGAAAGCAGCCAATAAGACAAAGGGAGCCAGTGCCACAACACATGCAGGAAGGGGCAGGGTAAGCAGAGGGACCCCGGGACACTCAGGGGAGGGGGCCCGGGCCAATGGCACCGGGGGGGGGCAGAATGGCTACTGACAGCACACCCTTCCCGACACAGGGCAGAGGGTGCAACACAGCCCCGGCACCACCCGCATCCCCGCCCTAAACCACAGCCATAGGGAACAGGGAGGAGAGCACTTCGGAGAGCAAGGTAAGAGCGAGGGCACCCACCCAGGAGAGGGAGCCGACAAGGCCCAAGCACACGCCGGGGAAATCCCAGGCAGGCAGCTGACAACTACACCGTTCCCACACACAGCAGAGCACCCAGACCCAGGCACACAGCACCACTGGGGAGACAGCCGAGGAGGGCCTCCATGGCAGTCAGGTAAAACAGCAGGAGCCCCCCAGGGGGATGGGGGGGCTAAGTAACACCCCACAGATGCAGCAGGGGTGCAGCAGGTCAACAGCTCACCCCCATGTAGTCCCCTAACAGGAGACCACCTGCTCCACTGCCACAACAGCCACTAGGCGGGCCCCTAGCTGCCAATCTGGACAGTCCCTCACATGCGGAACCCAAAAGGGCGAACCCTGGTCCAGGCAGGAGACCCTGGACTTCATACGCATGCAGGGGGCCGAAAAGGTCCAGTACAACCTGGTGCATAACTACAAGACCAAACAGGTTTATGAAGCCATCACACAGGAGATGCAGCAGTCGGGGTACAATAGGGATGCCACCCAATGCATTTAGCAGGTAAAAGACTTGAGGTCTGGATAAAAAAAATCTCAAGTCCGGCCATACGATGCGCACAATGGAGTTCTAGGATCAGCTGGAACAGTTCCACCCCTGTGCTGTCCCCGCCATTTGTCCTTTGGTGTTCCCGGCCCCCCTCCTCGCTGTCCCCTCAGTCTGACCCTCACTGTCTCTTGGGTGGGGTTGTGGCCTGTAGCGCTGCCGTGCCCCTGCCTGGCTTCCATCATCCCACCGCCTCCCACCACCATACCTATATCTGTGTGTACCTACCACCCATCAGTCTCCAGGTTGCCAGGCCCCGGGATGGCCTCGGGTTCCTCCACGTCCTCCTCCAGGGCCACCACCACCACCTCCTCCTCATGCATCTCCAGGTCCCCTTGAGCTGCGCGAGTGGATACAGTCTGCCAGTTAGTATGTGCTTCCCGGCTGGGGTCCTTGCTGTTGTTGTCTCGGCCCCACTCCCACTGCCCTGTGGTGTTCCTCTTACCTGGATCATATTCCTCCACCTCCTGGGGGGTGTCCCTGTTGTCGGTTCACTCCCCGTGTGCCTCCTGTCCCTGTAGGTTCTGACCCTGTGGGTTTCGGGGGCACATGTGGAGGGTGATGTGTCCTGTAGCTATTTCCAGGGACACCTCCTCCACCTGTAGGATGGGGCTGTCCCCTCCCACAATCTGGCCTCACCGGGGCTGAGGGCTCCCCCTGCTCCGGTGGTTGTGGCGGGGGTGTGTGTGTGTTGTTAATACCCTCTTTCTGTGCTGGCGAAGGCAGTGCCATGGATGCAGGAGGCCACGATGTCCCCGTCCATGCAGAGGAACTGATCCAGCTGATCCTGAAACTCCATTGTGCATATCACATGGCCGGACTTGATATTTTTATATCTGAACCTCAAGTCCTTTGACTAGGAGGTCGCTGACATCATGGAGTGCCCTGTTCACAGTCGCTGCCCCCACGCTGAACTGCTCACCCATGCTCCTGCAGGTATCAGGGGTTGCTAGGCACCACACTGCCATTACAACCTGCATACCCGGGGGTAGGGGGCAGTGCATGTTAGTTTCGTTCCTGCGAAGGTGTGGGCCGAGGATCTCAGTGATCAGGGTCAGCAGGGAGTGGGTTATCCGGAAGTGATAGATCCACTCCTTGTTGGTCCAGGTCACAAGCATGTTCTCACACCAGTCATTGCTCTGTGACCATGTTCAGACCATCCATTGCATTGGTAGGGTGACCCAATGCCCATACACGTTGAGGGGCAACCTGGAGAGGATGAGGTGGATGTGGTGCGATGCTGCCATCTCCGCCATCACTTGGCACCTGGCCTTGATCCACCATGTCCATTGAACCGTTACCACATGGTGCAGGTTGGCTGTTCTCTGGCAGCGTAGGCCATGGGTATACCAGTGGGGGGCTGGGCGAAGGAGGTCAGCCATCTTTTTGAACACCTGCACCAGGAGACCAAAATATGCTGCCAGGATGGCGATCAGGTCATCCCGTACGTGAGGGGTACCCACTATGGGCATCATGCTCCCACCACTGTGACCTTTCCCCATGAACCCAACTATGCACACAATGACTGCCCACCAGCCCCCAACCCAGCAACCCACCCTGTCCTCAGGTACCCTGAACCAGCTAGCTGCCCTGAGCTGTCACCCCTCACAAACACCTTCACACCTGCAGGCAGCACTCCACGCACCCAACACCACTCACCCACAAGCCCCATGGTCACACACCCTTATGCGCCTCTATCAGTCTCCACACACCTCCGCTTCACTTCCTCCGCTCCCTGTTGCTCTCACTGCACTCTCTCTGCTCCACAACCACCTCAACCAATACATCACGCCCTAGCAGCCAATCTGGCTCCCTTATGTAGACAGTTGATGGGTAGCTGGGCCTCAGCAGCTGGTGCAGTGCTGTGGGTGCGGTATGCACACCTGTCTGGGGTCTCTGAGATGCTTCCCCTGTGCATTGGCCAACAGCTGTATGCTAGGGCGATGTATTAGCCTTCAGCGGGTGTCCGTACCTGTTACATCAGATCGCCGTGCCGACTCAGTCCTACCATGACCCTCCTAGCTGTCTGAGCAGCTGTACCATATGGTGGGTGGGTGGTATGCATCATAGGCCTCCCATTCCCTGGGATGGCTGTTGTCAGGCATGCAGTCATCCCGCTGTGCTGTGAACAGTTATGGCGGTCCCTTGATGGTTTCCTATCCTTACCTCCCCGGGCCTTGTGCATCCTCCCTGTGCCTTATTGAGTGGGGATGGGTCCGCCCTGTGTGTGGGATAGTGGTCCTCAGACCCACTGAGTCCAGGCGCTATCATCTGGCCAAAGTCACCCTCCAGATAGCTGCCAGCTGTGGCCCCATCCGAGCTCAGACACTGCAGATCATCATCCACTTCGGTTGCACTCCAGCTCACAACCCTTGTGCAGGCCATGTCCAACTGTGGAACAGGCCATGGAACCGTAGGGGAGGAGTGGATGGTGTGTGCCACCATGCTTCTGGTAACCCTGTGGCAGAGCAGCAATGTCCAGCTGTTGGTGAGTGGCCCCCATTCCGTGGGTGATAGCTTCAATCTCCTGTCCTGTTACATGTTGGGGCACACCTTTGGTGATCTGGAGTGCCAGAGGTGTGCCATGGAGCTCAGTTTCACGCCCCTATGCTGACCTGACCATGGGCCCCCACCCTCCATTGTTCTTCTATGGGAACCCCAGGAACTTGCTGCTGTTCACCAGTTGGTCAGTCATTAGAAGTTCGGTCTGGCCCTCCAGGCTGGTGGGCTGTATGTAGCGAGCTGCTACGGCTGTGTCCTCCTGCATGTCCGTGGAACTGCTTGCCCTCGATCTGCTTGCCAGGCCCACCTTAGTGAGTTTGGTTTGCTCCCACCTGATGTTGGTGGGCCCTTCCTGACCGGGCATCCCACAGTGCTGGAGAGGGCTGCCTTGAGAGCTGTAGTGAACTGTTCAGATGTCGGAGCAGCTGCTGCCACAGGACACCCCCTCCTGTCTCACTTCATGGTGGATGCCCATATGCATGCTCATGGATACCGCCGGGGCCTCTTCACCTGGAATGGTCTTGTCCCAGGGGCTCATGTTCCCCAATCACCTGGCGCCAGCACCATGATCCTGCAGTTGCTGTAACCTTCACCATGGATCCCCCCTCCCTGTGATGAACTGACGCTATTGCTCCCCCTTGGCAGTGCTACTTGCTTCCTTTCACCTGCGTGACCCATCCGCCTCCCCATCTGTCTACCTGCTGCCACTTTCCTGCCAGATCTGACTGCCAAACCCTCGGACCTCGTGGACCAGTCAAACTGCTCCTTCCGTGCACCCTGGGGTGCTCGTCCCCTGTCCCTGACATCTTCTCTCCCTGGCCGGTGTAGCATCATATGGATCCCTGTGCCAATAAACGTTGGCCTTGTATAGCTGCCTCTGTTCTCTTACTTTGTCTGTGGGCCCGTCCCCCCAGATATTGTTGGTGCTGGTGTCATGGGTGTGGTTTGTGGGGGTCGGGCCTTGGGGGGATTGGAGTGCTGTTAGGGCTGGATGGTTGCTCCAACGGGGGCACCTTGCCATCAGCATGTTGGGCGTGCTGCTGTTATGGCTATCCATACCAGGTGTGTGTGTGGGGGTGGGGGGTTAACTCAGAGCTCCGGTGCTGTGCGGTGCCCATGCACCTTGCGGGTTCTTGCAGCTCGTGGTTCATATTAGCTGGGTGCTATTGTGCTGCAGGGCCCTACCTTTCACCCCCTTCAATTAGCCTGGGGGTTTGGGGTCCATGGATGGTGGGGCTATGGGGGTTGTGGATGGGCACTGTGCTGTTCTGTCGGGGTTGCCCGTACCGTACACCCATGTGCATACATATGGGGGGTGGTTCCTAGCTCTTCCGGGTGGGATGTTACGTGGTATGGGCTCTTGACTCTCTAGTGTGTGCTCCCTCTGCAGTCTGTCACTTCCCGGATTGTTGTTGCTCTCCCTAGCTGTGTTCCCCTGGCTCTGTGAGCCCCATGGCATGTTTCAGGACTTTGATGTCTCCCATAGTGGCCTTGCGCATGGCCGGCCATGCATTGGGGCTGTGTGGTTCTGCATGGCTCCGGTTCCCTGTTGTCCTCACCCTCCATTTCACCTGTCTCATGGTCTGTCCCTGGCTGGCTCTGACCCACCCCCTCTTGGGCGGTTTTGCTTGCTGCATGGGGCAGGTTCCCTCCTTCTCTCCGTGTGCTACTGTCCATTCCTATTGGACTGGGCTTGCTGTGGTTCTGACCTCATGGTGCGCTGTGTCTACCACCCCCTATTGGTCCCCCATTCCTACTCTTGGAGCTATGGAGGGGCGCCGTAACTGGAGGGTTCCTGACCGTGAGTCTGGGCAGTCTCCCCGTGCACTTCCTTGGGGTCCGCCACTGGGTCGGTGGCTGGGAGGGCCCGGTGGGAACAGTTGGGCTGTTGTGAGCTTTCAGGTGGTGACCAGGGTGCTCCCTGTCATTGCCAGCTCTCTGTTCCCATCTGCTGGTTCCTCTTCCCTTCTAGCTGCTGTGATTGTGTTCCTGACTGTGCTGCAGCTGGGGGAGATGGCTGATCAGCTCCAGTGGGCAGCTGCTGAGCTTCGTGCTGGGGCCTGGGTCTACCAGGAGATCTGTCCGTTAGCCCTGTGTGTGTGTCTGTCCCTCCCCCCATCATATATGTGGGCTCCCTAGATGTTGCGGTCTGTGGCCTGCCCTACTGGTGCGCTCCCTATCCTTCTCTCCATTAGTGGAGGCGATTATTAACGAGCAGACCAGGGAGCAGGAGTTGGTAGTGCAGCTGCTCCTGCATGTGCTGCAGCATGTACACCTCTTGGACCATGCCCAGGCAGATCGCTGGAGCCGGTTCTGGGGTTGTCGGCTCTACTGAGGACTTGGATCTGCCCCACCGCCCCACCTTGTAGTCACTCAGTGTTGGTGTTTGGTGTTTGATGTGAGTCTGTTGCTCTAGTTGGTTGATGAATAAAATTTGGTTTGCTTGGTTCCCCCTGGTGCCTGTGATCTCCTTTCCTCTGTTGTACCCCTTTATGCGGGCAGTGTCTGGTTGGTGTGGAGCGGTTCTCTGGCAGGGCATGGGTCCTTTGTTCTGTGTTCCCCTCTCCCCGTGGCTGTGCTTCGTATCTGTGGGTCCTCTTTGCCTTGGTCCCTTGGTACCCTGTCATCTGGGTCGTACCTCCTCCGCTGTTTGAGTGGGTTCCTGTGTCCCCCCCCTTCCCTGCTGTGATGTGGGGCTCATTCTGAGTCCTGTGCATCCCTGCCTCATGTTTGTTGGGCTACTGCTGTGTCGCAGTCATCTTGTGTTTTTTGGGATGCGCCTGTCCGCTCTGTGCCCTCCGCTCCTGGCTCTGGCTTGCGCTTTGGCGCCTGCCACCCTGCTGTCCTGTTCCTGGCCTGTTGTTCCTGGATTTGGGGGTTTCTGTGGGTGGTGGTCCGTAACAAGGGGAGGGTTGGTGTGGTCCCCACCCGTGTTGGGGCTCACCTGTTCTTCCCAATGACTATGCTCAGTCCAAGCCCCCCTGACCCGGTTGGGGTCCCCTTTCTTCCTCATCCTCCTGCGTTTCCCTGTGTGCATGTGTGCACTGTGTTGTGCCGGTGTGGTATGGGTTCCGAGGGGTCCGTGGCACCTGGCTGTCTGGCCTGCGACTCGGGGCTTGACTGGGGCTGCTTCTTTGTATCTCATGACATTCCGGCTCCCTCCTTCCCCGCCCACTTGGAGTCTGGCAGTGTAGGGGCAGTGCCGTGTGCTGCGACTTTGTTTGCCCTCTCTCAGCCATGTTGTAACATAATTGTGCTGGGTGTGGTTTCCCCTCTGTTTGGTGTACAGGCAGTCCATGTAAACATTATGGGTGTTTGCACGGCATGGTCCTGGGTGGGTTTGTGCCCACTGGGTGTGTGCTAGCCCCTCCCCTTCTGTCCCACAACCCCCTGCGGTGGTGTCCGTGTAAACATCTCCCTGCTCGGCACCCATGGGCGTTCTCTGGGTGTGTTCACTCACCCATCTCCACCCATTGGGTCCGAGGCAGCATCCATGTAAAAACAGCCTACATAATAAATGTGAGTAATGTATGTGTAAATAAAGTACCAGTATGATCTCCAGAAATTGATTTCAGAACATATGATGTGGGATTGGGAGGTAAGGGATCCCCAATTATCCAGATGACCACGTCTCCAAATTTCTCTCATTGGGGCTGCTTGCTGCGTGAATGAAGACCCTGTTCTGTTTTTTGTGAATTATCTGTGAGCAGGAATTATTTTTCATTATTCATGATTGTGTAAATGGTTTTTGTAAACATAATTCCACCAGTGGGTTAACGAGCTTGTTAACTAGTAGCCAATATGATTGAGCTTCAGCTTCCCTACTGGGTGCTACTTAAACCCACAAAGAGCTTTCAAGGTGGCCCAGTAAAGGCTTCCAGCAGAAGTAATCATGCAACTACTTGCTGATATGAATCTTTGTGACTTTTCCTGCAGTCATTTCAGTTAAACAAAAGCTTGCTGCTTCCAAGTGTTTGCAGGGAGCAAATACAAAGAGTGGCAAATACCCTGTAAGCAAACTAAGATTATTTTTTTTGTCTGAGTGAATATTTGCTGTATTTAAGCATTAATTGATGAATGACCATGTTCTGCTGTATTCATCCAGTCCTGCTTATGTCACTCAGCAATCCCTTACATTGCAAGAAGAGATTTCCCTCATAGATGTGCATGACAATTTATGATGTGCTGCACTTGATTGTGTGTTGTAAATTATTTAGCTTAACTGAGGTCTGAATGAGGGGATTGGATTTAGGAATTAAACTCCCATCTTTTTATAGCAGTAGCAGCTTTAGAATTTGCGGGACTTTGGGCAAAAAATTTAAATGGGCCCTTACATTTTATCAGTGGATCCACTTGTCCCCTAGAGCTGGGTACCATAATGTTTGACTCCGTCCATGACAGTGCTTGCCAATAGGTGGTCTACAGTCCAAATCTGGCCTGTGGCATCTGCTTCTATAGAGCCTGGTTCCCTGCTGTAAACAGCCAACTCAGCCTGAGCTGCTGGAGCAGTACATTTGGTCAAACAAGCCCTGGAGCAACATGAAGTGAACATATATTTGCATCGATTTGTTCCCCAGAACATATCCAGGGAACTCCTCAGCAGACTTGCAGCAGAGCAGCTGAAATCACACCAAAGATTCAACCTCAGTTCACCAGCCAGGCTTTGTGCTTGTCAGTTTCAGCATTGGGGAGCTTTGCTTTGTAGCTGGGAGCTTTGCCTTGTCAATTTCACCAGCACTGGGGCTTTCCGGTTTCACCATTTATGCTGTCACCCAGTGGACTCCCCCTGTTGGTCAGAGTCTAGAGCGTGGTGGAATAAATATTTGTTCATGCTGCTCTGTCACAGGTTGCCGAGTACCACAGGGTTGATTTCCCTCATGGTTATCATAACATGTAGAGCCTCAGTTACCGTGTGTGTGTGAGAGAGAGAGAGAGGGTGGCGGAAGGGGGATCATCATGGCATAGCAGTACATGCGTGTATTTCATTTTTAATATTTTCTTTAAGAGTAGACGTAGGGCCTCTTTGGCCACAGGGGCCGTAGGTGGTTGTCTATCTTGTCTATGCCCAAAGCCACCTCTGTCTGATAGGGCTAGAGGTAGAAATAGGACTTCATGGTCCTTCTGAAAACTACAGGAGGGCCGTAGGACTGTGATGTGTGGTGCAGATCCAGTTCATGTTAATATTACAATTTGGGATTCAGATCTAACTGTTGAACTGAGGCAAAACCTCCTCTGAGAGTACTGTTAATGTGAGATATTCACTCCCTCATGCTAGTACAAGCAGTTCGTACCAGACGAACCATGGCCATTGTCCTTGTTTAACGCACCCCCTATTGCCATCATTCACAATTAGAAACCTTACAAGAAAAGGGCCCACAAGTCTCCACCCCACTCCATCTGAGGTTTCCAAGGGGTAGTGTTGGCTCTCCCCCCCATTCCCTGGGATATTCTGTGGGTTATGGTAACTTACCCAAACCACCTCATACACATGGTAGTAACGATCGGTAAGATCGCTCGCTACTTCCTACAGTGAGGATCTGAGTTCCACAAAACCTAGCAGATACCATAGCACTGGGGAGCACTGCGCTGACTTGGCAGCCACTGAGTTGGATTAGGCCCCATCCTATCTGACTAAATGGAGCAGCAATCATCTATTCTAGTTATAATGCTGTCAAACCAGGTTTTGGTATACAAGAAATTGAACAGAATCATAGAGTTGGGAGGGGTCTAGAAGGTCATCTAGTCTAAGCCCCTGCTTGGGTGCAGGATGGAGGTGGGGAAAGTTTACAGTGTATTTATTAGGAAATTGAATTTGAAACCTTAGGGTCATCTTCAGATGGACAGGCTAACCCCAGGGTTGTCACATCACGGGTATCTACCTCACTTCCCAAGAGTTCACATCCCTGTTCCACTGCTTATAGAGTTCACATGAATACACGGTTTCAGCTACCCCAGAGTAAGTGTTCTTCTGATATTAGGTGACATCATGATCACACTAAACACTATCCTGTTCTACACTGTCATTTACCCCTGAGGAGGAAAACCACCCCTAACTTTGAATACAGTACTCATACAGATATTTGGGGGCAGTAAAAGCAAAGTGAGGGGTAATCACCCCTTGAATAAGTGCCCATATGAACAACTATATTAGGCTATTTTTATTTTTTCAGTTGTTATAAAAAGTTGCACAGAGCTTCTATCCAATCCAAGATTTCTTAACCAGACACAGGACCTGATTCATCCCTCATACCTAGTTTATACTAGAGGCACTTCATTGGTATCAGTAGAGCTACTCCTGATTTGAAACAGTGTAAATGATAAGAGAATCAGACCTACTGGATTTTGAGACAGACAGACAAAAGTTGTAATCCACAAACCACTTAGGGCTTTAATAGGACTACTCCAGAGTAAGTCGTTTGTGGATTGGGGCCAAAGTGCACATCTGAATCTTCTATGAGTTTGAGATCACAGGTTGTCGATCATAATTCCTTGCTTGGTAATCTCCTTATTGAACTGTGCTGAACTAGGTTGTGTGTTTGCTATACTTGGAAGATATCTGAGTCATAAGCACTTAAGGAACATTATTCTCCCCGCCCACTAACTCAAGTTAATGTGATTCATATTTAATACACCTACCGCTTTTGTAGTTGGAGATTTAATATATTTCCAAATTACATTTCTACAGGTATAAAATTCATTTTTTCCCTTTTTTTATTTCTTTCAACAAAAACCAGGCTTATTCGTAGTCTTTATTAGGACAGCTCCTACTCACACAAGTAGTTGCATTTATTTTAATGCATCTCTTCAAGATTTATTGACTCAAGTGAGGCCTGAGGGACTGAGTGGACAATTAAGCAATTTGGGATAGCACGAATCATGGAAAACTAATTCAGTCAGTGTTGCACATACTAAAAACAGCTATGCTGGGTAGGAATTCTTCTGGAGCAACAGACTCTTTTATTTTATGTGTATGTTCTTTTTTGACTAGATACAGCAAATACAATTAATGTGAAAAGGAAAATGTAGTATAAGCAGCTGCATTCTCAAAGAGATTTTAAAATTCTCAAAGAGATGTCTTCAGGAGGTGTGGAGACTATTTAAAAACACCATATTGGAAGCCCAGATTAAATGTAGTCCACAGGTTTAAATAGGTAGCAAAAGGAGTTGGACCAGACACCTGACAGCATGGCTAAATTGTGAGGTGAAGAAGGCTAGGGAGGCAAGGAAACCAAACGTCTGCTATTGGTGAGGCAAAAGAGGCTGTTAGAGCCAAAATGAAAAACTAGCTCTAATGAGGAAAATAAGAGCATAAGCACTGGCAGATTAGTTGTAAATGTTAATAAGGCAGGGCAGGCCAAGAGAAAATTTGAAGAGAGACTTGGTAAAGAGGCAAAAACTAATAATATTTTTTTTAAAAGTACATCAGCAAGAGGCCTGCTAGAGAGTCAGTTGGGCTATTAGATGACCAGGGGGCAAAAGGGGCACTCAGGGAGGATAAGGCCATTGCAGAGAAGTTGAATTAATTCTTTGTTTTGGTCTTCACTGTAGAGGATGTTGGAGAGATACCCACACCAGTACTAGAGCAAACTGACAAAATAAATAGTAACAAACCACGGGGACCAGATAGTATATACCCCAGAGTTCTGAAGGAACTCAGATATGAAATTGCAGACCTACTACTGGTAATTTGTAACCTATCAGTAAAATTTGCCACTGTATGTGAGGACTGGAGGGTCACGAATGCAACACTCATATTTTAAAAGGGCACCAGAGACGGTCCTGGAAACTACAGACTGGTGAGCCTGATGTCTGTGCCTGGAAAAATGGTGGAGATGATTATTAAGAACAAAATTACAAGGCTTATTGATAAACATGGCTTAATGGGGAAGAGTTAACATGAATTTAACAAAGAGAAGTCATGATACATGATACATGTGAGAAGTCATGTCTCACGAATCTATTGGATTTTTTTTCAGCTTTCCTAAAGTCTAAGGAACACATTTGACTATACATACATTTACTTTTTCCTTAAGATCATGAATTCCAACATTTCATGATCACTTCCCCCCCAAAGTTCCCACTAGTTTCACCTCATCGACTAAGTCTTCCCTGTTGGTTAGGATCAAGTCTAGGATAGCTGACCCCCCTCATTCCTTCCTCCACCTTCTGAAAGAAGTTACCAGCAAGGCAAGGCAAGAATGTACTGGACGTTTCTTGCTTAGCAGAGTTTGTTTTTCAACAGATGTTGTTTTTATTTCTTTCACCTTTTATTTTCACCCAAATCCTAAGTTTCAACAAGACTGCCATGCTCACTCTCATGGATTTCTGTGTAGGTGTATACATTTCTAACATATAATGCTACCCTCCCCACCCCCCACCCCTCCTTTTCTGTTGCATCTGTTCTTTTTGAACAGATTATATCTTTCAATTACTACATTTCAGTCATGAGAGTCATCCCACCAATTCTCAGTAATACCTATTAAACCATATCTACCTTCCTTTGTTATGAGTTCAAGTTAATCCTGTTTATTTCCCATACTCTGAGTTAGTGTACAGACATCAAAGAACATGAGACTCACACCCTTATTATCTTTTTCCAGGGGTGTACTAGGCCCCGCTAAAGCTCTCCCCAGTTCCCAATGTATCACACAAGTCTGCATCTTCTGTACTTACCTTTGGGCTTTTGTCTCCATTCCCCACAGGATCTAGTTTAGAGCCCTCTTGACCAGATTTACTAGGCTCCTGCCAAACATATTCTTCCCAGTCTTTGCGAGGTGCAACCCATCTCCTGCCAAAAGTCCTTCATTACAGAAGCATAAACCATGGTCTAAGAAATCAAACCTCTCTCATCAACACCATCTGTGTAGCCAGTCGTTCACCTCCAGTATTCTTCTCTCTCTACTTAGGCCTCTATCTTCAACAGGAAGGATAGATGAGAACACCACTGTGCCCCAAGGTCCTTCACCTTCTTTCCCAGAGCCTCGTAGTCCGATGTGATATGCTCAAGACTGTACTAGAGCTAGGGGACACTCCATGGAACTAACGAGTAGCAGATTTAAAACAAATACAAGGAAGTATTTTTTCACTCAACGTACAATTAAGTTGTGGAATTTTTTGCCAGAAGTTGTGATCACTGGGTTTAAGAGAGGGTTGGACACGTTTCTGGAGGATAGTGTCATCCGGCCCTGCCGCCGGGGCCGTGTAGTGCTTGTTGTGACTCTCTCCCCCCCCCTCCCCACTTTACCCTTCCTGGAGTTAGTGTTACGTGAATGTGCGTGCCTGGATGAGTGCGTGAGTGCTTGTGAACGGGTGAGTGTGGGTCCCTCCTTCTCCCTCTACCTGGGTATACCTCTGCCTCCTCCATGAGCATCCCCCTCCCTTGCCCCCCTAGTCTGGGCCCCTTCCCAGTCTTCCCCCACTTGCCTAGCACCTTTCTTCCCACCCCCTTCCCTGAGTGGGTTGCGACTGTGATTGGGGTGAATGGTGTGGGCCTTGTCCTCCCTTTGTCCTCCGTGCCCTATAATGATAGGGGCCTGGTCTCTGTGAGACCCTGTGGCCCAACTTCTATCCTGATGGGCAGTTATCCCCCATCCGTGCCAGCCCAGGAAGGACTAGGATGCAAGGCGTGTGGGTGTCATGTGACAGTGTGTGCCCCGCCCCCCTTACCCACCTGACAGATAGGTCCATTAGCAGCTATTAGCCAGGTAGGTTTTGTGATTCTGCCCTCTTACTGTCGGGACCTGGGAGTGGACAGCAGGGAATGGATTGCCCCATTGTGACCTGATGGGTATTTTTTCCAAGTGACTGAGATTGGTCACTATCGGAGACAGGTGCTGGGCTTGATGGGCCATTGGTCTGACTCAGTATGGCACTTCTGATGTTTTTAACATCACTAGTCTCTGCCAGTAGAATCATCACTCAAATGCTGTTCTCTAATGTTCCACTCAAATCCCCAGCAAGATGACCTTCCTAATTCCTCCTGCAGTGGAAGCTGGATTCTCGCATATTCTACTGTATGTGCATATTAACGTCCTGAGAGGGAATCTGGAGACAATTAATCCCACTGATTGGTAAAGAGGCTGTAGGCCTTGCACTTGAAGGGATGATTACATGGATAGCCTGATGATGCTGATGCCACAGTACCTGACACAACTGTCTGGAATAAGTACCTATACAGATGTGTGTTGGATCTCATAAATCAATACCCTGTGAATTTCCATCCTTGTTCTAGTAGGCCACCATTTTGGGTTCCCCAGAGAGTCAGTGTTCCCTTTCAGCAATTTGTTCTGTCAAAGACATTTAACCACAAGTGTGTCCTTAGACATTATGACCGCACGCTGCTGCTGGAGCCATGACAGGGGAAGGGAAGCAGCTGTCTTCTTCCCTTGACCATCCAAGAGTGTAACAGCCTGGTTCCTGCTGTGATGAACATGTCCACTAAACCGAGCAATGGTGCTTAAAGAGGTGAGAAACTCTTGTATTGTCACTCAGAGTATTTCCTGACTAGGGGCTTTGATTCGGAGGCCCCTGATCCTGCCCAGATTGACTTGGTGGGCATGATTCAGTGCTAGGCCCTATTTTGCACTATGAGTTTTCATTCTAATTCCGTCTTTTTCCTTTTCAGGGTGACAGTCCAGAGGCTGCTTCATAGAAAAGCCTCTCCTATCAGGCAGGACAGCACGTGACTTCCCCCAGGCCATTCTCTTTCCTTTCTCTCAAAGCTGTGTCCCTTAATTTTAATGTTCAGTTGTATTCGTCTGTGCTTGATGATTTCCCCACAGAAATGGAGGAATAAACTCCCCATGAGTCCCTTTGTGCCACAATATGTCTTTATTTTATGACCCCCTCTCTTAGCACATGTCTGCCCCCAGAAGGGTGTGCAGTCAATTCAAATGGTTCACCCCTGGAGGCAAATGGAACCAGAATGGTTCCTGCTGGCTCTCGGGGAGTTACCCTCTGACCTCGACGACCATCTCATCGATGACCTCGTCGCATTATGGAACACTCTGCTGACTGAGGTCATTGATCGGATGGCTCCTAGACATCTGCTGCCCAGGCGACAGCACCGCAGGCCCCTGTGGCTTTCAGAGGAGCTGCGAGTGCTGAAGCGAGAAGGGCAGCAGTTGGAGCGACGGTGGTGTCATTATTGTACTGAAGCTGACAGATTGCGGCATAGAGCCAGTTTACAAGCATACGCTGAGGCTATGAGGGCAGCGAAAAAAGGCCCTCTACCGGGAGTGCGGGCTTTTACCCCTTCGGGTGGGGGTCTGCCAGGGGGCTCTGGTCTACTGGCTTCGTCTCCTTTTTGATCTGGCTGCCCCATGGTCGCTATTGGTACGAGCAGATAATTCTCCGAATACTTGGCTGGCCTCTGTGGAGAATAAAGTTAATCTTCTGGGCCTTTCCCCCAAAATCCTTTTGCCACTTGGATTTAAGGGGGTGAGGAAGTTGCTGATCGAACGATTAACGGATGTTACATGGCAGGAGGTGTGGGCCGAGCTGGATAGGAGTAGAGCATTGGGTCCGTATTATCAGATGGCCAATAAGACTCGGTCACCAATGCCTTTCTTGGATTCAGGTATGATCCCTTCGATAAGAAGATTGCTTTTGCTTGCAAGGCTTAATGCTTTTCCATCTGCCTATTTAGATGGCAGGTATAGGGGCATTCCCCTGGCAGAGCGCCTGTGTCAGTGCCCGATGAACTCAGTGAAATCTCTAGCCCACATCTTATTGATTTGCCCTTTTTATGATGGGATCCAGGTGAAATATTTGGCGCACTTATTGGCCCCCTTTCCAGGACGTACAGAGGATTTTTATATTGCGTACCTGCTTAGTGATCGTTTGGCCAAAATTTCACAAGCAGTGGGCCTCTTCCTGAGTTTGAGTATCAAAACTAAACAAAGAAGGGACTTAGACACTAGCAGCATGGTACTACTGTGATCAGTAGCCATGACCCTAGTACTCTACATCGGTTTCCCTAGTGCCTGACTTGTCCATACTGGGTGGGGTAAACAGGAGGTAATCTTCCAATAATGGTGTATTGGTAGAATAAAAATAATGGTATATTGATCTCTTGGTTGAATTCCGGTACTTATATGTGATTTGTCTCGGAGGGATGACTCTGGAATAATAACTAAAAGTGAGGTGTTTTCCCCGAGGCTTACAACCAATGGAAAGCTGGGAAGATATAGCATTTTGGATATTACTTGTTATTTGGTAATTTTAGCAAAGTCTGCCCTGTGTGGGCATGGCATATAGTTGTAAATGCTGTATGTTGTACATTTTATATTATTTAGAATTTATATTTACTTTTGTAAGATTTTAACAATTGTGAGAGTAATGTGATCAGAGTTTTGCAATGACCAAGTGGTCTCGCAATAAAGTTATTATTATTATTATTATTATTATTATTATTATTATTAAAAGCTTTTTTTGCTGCTCTCATAGCATCTGTAAAATCTCGCCCAGCAGAGCTTTTCCAGGTGGTGCAGGGGCTGATCAGTCCAGTCTCCCTCCACCCTGGAGTGGAGTCAACTATAGCACGCTGTGATAGATTTGTGAATTATTTTGTGGATAAAATCGCTCGTATTCACCATGATTTTGACACTGCAGTTATTACACTAGGCCAACCAGAGGTTATGGAAGTCAAGTCACACCTTGTCCGGTTTTATGGGATCAATTTTAGTTGGTGACACCCGCTGATGTGGTCGGGACCCTTGGGGTTGTTAGGGTTACCTCTTGTGAATTAGATCCATACCCGTCTTGGCTAATTAAATCTTGCAAGCAGACAATGGCGGGGGTGTCAATGCCTCCCTTCAGGAGGGCAGAGTGCTGGGCTGTCTCAAAGAGGCAGTGGTGCGGCTTCTGCTCAAGAAACCATCGCTTGACGTTGACTCCCTTGCCAGCTATCGAGCTGTTTCTAACCTTCCCTTTTTAGGGAAGGTTATTGAGCGGTTGGTGGCTCAGCAGTTGCAGGGGTATCTTGACCGCATCAGTTTTCTTGATCCCTCTCAGTCGGGATTTCATTCGGGTTATGGCACGGAGACTGTGCTTATGGCCTTAGTGGATGATTTGCATCGGGAGATGGACTGGGGCCATTCGACCCTGTTGGTCCTATTAGATCTGTCAGCTGCCTTTGATACAGTTGATCACAAGATGTTAGTGACGTGCCTGTGGGACTGTGCAGGGGTGGGCAGGACTGTTCTTGAATGGTTCTGCTCATTCCTGACTGGGAGAACCCAGCAAGTGGTACTCGGGGAGTGTTTTTCATCATACCGAGACCTCATGTGTGCAGTCCCTCAGGGTTTGGTGTTGTCCCCCCTCTTGTTCAACGTATATATGCCGCCTCTCGGTGAGGTATTCAGGAGGTTTGGTGTATGGTGTCACCAATATGCTGATGACACCCAGCTATACCTGTCTTTTTCAACAGACCCAGACCCCGCAGTCTCAATGCTTATTCGATGTCTGATGACTGTGGGGGATTGAATGAGGGCTAATCGACTGAGGCTGAATCCTGACAAGACAGGGGTGATGCTCGTGGGTAAGGTGATGGAGTAAACGGCCCCCATCATTGATGGAGTCTGTCCTTCATTGGTTCCCCAGGTGCGGAGTCTGGGGGTACTCCTCAATGCGCAGCTTCGTCTGGATGCTCAAGTGGAGGCTGTGGCAAGGGGTGCCTTTCGCCAACTACATCTGGTACATCGGCTTAGGCCGTAGGTTTTTGACTCCGACCTGGCCACCATCATCCATGCTTTCATCACCTCTAGACTAGACTATGGTGACGCATTCTATATGGGACTACCCATGGTGATGGCCTGGAAGCTGCAGCTGGTGCAGAATGTGGCAGCCCATCTCTTGGTGGGACTGGGCCATCAGGAGCACATTACACCAGTGCTCCATTCTCTGCATTGGCTGCCGATAGTTTCCGAGCCCAATTCAAGGTGTTGGTTTTAACCTATAAATCCCTAAACCGTCTGGGCCCTGCCTATCTGTGAGACCGTCTCACTCCTCGGGTACTGGACTGACCCCTGCGGTCATCGGGTGCCCTTCTTGTGGTCCCCCAAGTCTTCTGGGAGGCCACGCAGGGGAGGGCATTCTCAGTGGCTGCACCGAGACTGTGGAACTCCCTTCCGGTGGGGGTGCGTCTGGCCCCGGACCTTCCCTCCTTTCGTAAAAGCTGTAAGACTTGGCTGTTCTGCCAGGCATTTGGCAGGAGAGATGGGTGGGGGGGGGGGGAAGGAGAGGGATGGGGAGGTAGTAACATGTTTTATAATTTTATGGTTTTAATTGTTGGGCTATATTGTTGTGAGCCACCCCGAGCTGCCTGCGGCAGGAGGGGCAGGATATTAAATGTTTTAAATAAATAAATAAATAAATATAAATAAATATAAATAAATAAATTTTAAGTTTGTACAGCACCTTCAACAATGGTGGAAGTACTGTACAAATATTCTTAGCTACCATCCTGCCCATTTCTGTTGAATTTGTAAGCATTTAAAAAAAAAATAATCTGAGGGTTAGAGCAGAATTCACAATAGCCAATGGGGACCAATGTTGGGCCTGTGAAGGGTGTCACAGCATCATGGGGTGATATGACCTCTTGATTTGCAGCTCTATCCAGAGACATGCACTCATCAGAGAATCCCTCTTTTGTAGCATCCAGGTTTTGGTCAGGTATTGAATGGTAGTAGCTGCCTCTCCCTTATCTTTCCTTTCTGTTTCACTCCACATCTGATTGTGCAGATCCCTGCTTCTAAAGTGGATGTGAAAGAGAGATATAACTTGACCAGACCCAATGAGATCAGGAGTTCAACAAACCTCTCAGTCTGTTTCCTGTTGTATAGTCCTATATTGCTGAATATGTTACTGGGTAACCCTTGTGCAACAAGCACTAAGTTCTTGGTTGCGGAAGGAGGCCATTCTTAAAACAAAAATGGCTTGAGCCCACCTATATACTGCCTCCTTCTGGCTCTAGGATACTAAATCTTAACCCTAGGTGGCGAACATTTGCAGTTTTATCACAAGTTTAGGATCATGAGATTTGCAGTTAAAACATGAGAGACTCAGTTTTATTAAAAGCAAGTTTCTAGCCCTCATGGTTGCAGATTAAATTTGACTGCAATGTGTCCCAAAGACTCAGAAACCAAAAGACCCATTCAAAAGCCACCATTTACTATTTTTATTAACCGTCTCATGGTTTTTAAACCATGCGCATGATTTTTGAACATTAGGAGTTAACAACATTGTCACCTTCCTAGCCATCATTTCTGCATACCTCCCTGTGCAAGCAACACCACACCAAGACTGGAATTACTCTGGAGTGTCAAACAAAGAAGTTAATAATTGTTTCCACAGTTAGCAGCCTATAAACAAGGGACCAAAAGGTTGGTGGCCAGCCATGCTACTCATTGCCATGCTCTTGCTTCTCCAAGTCAGGAGAGCACCACAGACTTCCCTCATGCCTCCTACTAACTGTTCCCTTTCAGGTAAGGTCCAGTCCAACAAGGTTCATGGGGTAGTCAGCTTTTACTTTTGTGAGTCATGTATCACAAGGCAGCTTCCCCACAACATTCCAACCCCCCAATAGGAACTCTTGGGATAGAGGGAAACACCCCAAGTGAGCTACATGCAGCCCAGAATCCTCATACCACTTTTCCCTCTAGAGATCCAGAGGCCTGAGGCTTTTATGTGCCTTTGCCCATTTTGCTGTGGCTGCATTTTTGTTTGGGCACTGCCCCTATGTTCATTGTTCAACTCCCTTTCTCTTTTCAGGGTAAAGATTCAGATTTGGTTTGTCTGCAGTTGCAGCTCTGCACTTAATTGAAACAGCAACTGTGTAAAACCTGCTTTAGAGCAAGAGATGTTTCTAACTTTATGCCATTGCTGCTGCTTTTTTTTTTAACCAAATATCATTTGCTTTGTATGTCTGACAGTTTTTCTGAATTTGCTGTGAAAAATAGCAGAGCTTTCTTTTTTAAAATAGTTACTGTACCTGGTGATTTTAGTGCATTTAGGGTTTACTTAGTACTTCAAGTTTGCCAGTCCCAAAATATTAAAAAGTAATGAAGAGGGTACCCAAAAACTAGGGATGTGCGATCAGAACGCGGTTCAGATCTTCGGCCATTAGGTCGTTCGGTTCGGGAACCGAGTTTGGGTTCGGTCGTTCGGTTCAAGAACCGAGTTTGGGTTCGGTTGTTTGGTTCGGCGGAGTTCGGTTCAGCCGAACATTCGGAAAACCGGTATTGATATCGATACTGATATCGATACCGATTTCAAAGATTTTATTTTCTGTATTGTTTGGCCCTGAGACACTTACATTTGTTATTTTTATGTCTTCATGACTTGTTATATTGTTAATGTTTGATTTTAAAAAGTTATTATAAAAGTTATATCTGTTACCAGCTGAGTTTGACCTTTCCAATCTTTTACCCCTCTGTGCTGCTTCTGGCAGGTGGCAGAATCTCATTGTAAGTTTGTATATACAGCTTGTCAGATCCCTACCTGACAGCAGCAGCACATGTAGTGTATTAGCCGCAAAATGTGCCAGCAGGGTCTCAACTTGCAGACAGCCTCCCAGGAGGACTGATGGGGATCACATCAATAATGGGGGGACATTGGTGGCCCTGGAGGAACATCATGTCTCCAAAAATCAGGCCTGTGGAGTTTGGGGCCTGGTGGTGATGGGCTTTGGCTACTGCTGCATGCTGCCACTCCACTGGCACGGCCCCTACCACCTCTGCCACGTGCTCCATTGCCCACCTTACGGGCAGCAGACCGGCCTCTCCTACTTCTCTTCTTGTTGTCTTCCAACCCAAAGAATGCACACAAAGATTTTATATATATATTTTTTATTTTTTTATTCAAATTTTGTATCTAATATTATATATATCTACACTAAATCTAACTGCTATTCACTATTCTAAAACCTATGGAACTAAATGGAATATCTAATAACACAAAGGCCTAGTCACAGAGGGATGGGGGGGGATACAGACAGCTCACAACAAACAACACAGGGCGGGGTAAAAAACTGAAATGAAAGCTTAATCAAACTAATGCTACTCTAAATAAATCCAAAAACAGGGGAAGGGAATCAGGGATGGAGTGGGGAGGAGGGGGAGGATTCAATGGAGGGTAGGGGGAAAGAACACAAGAATGGGTAAAAAATTAAAATAATGCCTAAATCTATCTAATCTAACCTAAATAAATGATACTAGGGAGGTAAATGTGTGGGATGAGTGAAATAGAAGGATGATGGCAATGGATTGAGAATACAAACTGCTGGGAGAGGGAGCCTTCTGAAAACGCCTGCTGACAGGATCAGTGACTAGCTCAAAAGGTGTTGGAAGGGAGAGGGCAATAACTTGTTACTTGCTGCGCCCGCCTTACCACAAGCCCCATTGGTTCTGTGCAGCCTAGCTCCCCCGTCCCTCATGTCCAATCGCAGACTGCCAAACCTGATGAGAAAATGGATGGTGATTGGGCAGGCTGGCTGCTACTCCAAGCCTCTGAACCTCTGGTGCCTGGAAGTCTGCTCCTCAGCTGCGCCCCTCCCTCCCCCCCCGTGCCTGCCTGTGCCTGGCAGTCACGTTTTTCCTGCTCGAACTTATCCGACCTCACCTGAATGTGGCTGAACTGTTTGGTCATTTTCGAGTTCAGATCGAGTTCGGGTTCGGTCTGTTTGGGTTCAGTTCGAACGTTCGGTTCAGTCATCCGAATGGACTGAGTTCAGTCCTAATTCCGAACTCCTGAACCATGTTCGCACATCCCTACCAAAAAACATGACTTCCTCTTCTAAATCAACAGATTTTAAAATAATAATAGATTTATGTTGACTGTTCGTAGTATGCTCCACACTGGCCAAATTAGCTAGGTGTTTTCCATAGTGCTATGTATTCCTGCTCTCCTGAATTGCTTAACTGTCCATAGCTTCTTGTTTGTCACCATTTTATTTATTTATTTATTTATTTATAATTTATTCACCACCCTTCCCACAATGGCTCAGGACGATTTATAATGAATAAACACAAAACAATAATGACAATAAAACAATAATAAAAATCATACAATAAACACTCTCCTCCTCACCCCACATTTAAGGTGTGTGGAAACTCCCTTTTGCATGAGTATATTAGGTGTGATACCTTGCTCCTTGGCCTCTTACAGGTTATAGGTTTTGTTCAATAACACTTACTTTAGCGTTTGGAAGAATTTCACACTGGAAGAATTTCACACTTTCCAACCCTGACTATGGGTGAAAACAGACATGACTTTAACACATGACGCTAACTCCACTTTAACACAGTTTTAACATTTCAATTCTTATACATGTTGCCAGGCTGTATTGGTGTCCCTATGTAGCCCTGCGACATGCATCAAAAATGTTAAAGTGGAGTTAGCGTCATGTCTGTTTTTTGTCACTTAATACGCTGCACAGCCCACTAAAGCTCTGCACTGACCTACATTTCCCAGTTCCTTCGAGCAACTGTCTTACTGGACCAAGGATTATGTTTGTTTGTTTGTTTGTTTTTATAATGGCCCAACTCTATTCTTTTATCTCCCCAGCCCCATTTTGTTTAAGGAAGAAAGCCAATTGTACAGGGAAAGATCCTGTATGTATCAGTCTGTAGTCACGTATCTAAATTTCTCTAGGGGACCTTGAACAAATATCCACATTGCTATGCTACAGATTGCAGAAACAATTTTGAATGAGTGTCTTACCCTACTTGCCATATCGAGAGCAGTACTGTGGTATAATAGTGGTGCCTGTGAAGCTAGCGGTGTTTTATTATTACTGTTTATTTGATTACAGTAGCACTTAGAGGCCATAGTCAATATCTCTGGGCTTTGAACTTGCAAAGAAGCCATGTCCTGCCTGGAGGAATTTGCAATCCAATTTTAAACAAAACTCTATAACGGCGTGTAACAAACAGCGTGAGGGAAGGTGAGAAGAACTACAATAATAATAAGACCGTAGTGATGGGAACCTTTCCCCTCCCGGGTGTGATCAGGAAAGATGGGAGGAGGAAGGAGAGGGAACAGATCATGGATCTAGGACATGCATTCACCCCTTATCTTTGAGTACTTTTAGAGAAGCACCTCCCCAACCACCCAGATATTACTCATATCTCAGTTTTACTCATTTTTCTAACTTTACTAGTACATGAAATGTATTTATTTATTTTTAAATTGTTTTTGTTTAATTCTCTTGGTTTATTCTCTTCTCATAGCTTTACCAGGTGTAAAGATTCCCTTGGATATAGGCCCTAGGTTGCTCCTTTGCATCTACGTGGCTTTCACAAACCAATTTCCCACTATACTACACAATTTTAAATGTTTCTTTCAGGTATATTATGCCCATTGATGTTAATGGAAAATATGTACTCTCTGAAATAAATGTATATGAAAAATGAACGTGTAATATGTGAACAGGAAAAAGGCTAGCAATGTGCATTTAATTCCATAGATATCAGTGGGATGTAAACATGTGCTTGGAATTGAAATCTGAATTTATAATTAAGCATAGGCTTCTTTTGCTGAAAAATGCTTTCCTAAACGGGGACATAGAGAGAGAACAGAATATCTAAGGGTAAAAACAGACGTGTGGCCGGGGCAGAATATCCTGGGCGATATGGCCTGGGTCAGGTCGGGGCGCTAACCTGACATGACCACAGCCAGGGAGCCATCCTGCTGGCCACATGGTCTGGGTATGGCTGGGAGCACAACAAACGTGTGGGTGTCCAGCCCTGCCTGTGCTATGCTCCATTGCTCCCAGTGCCCCTTCCCCCACCATGCCGGGCAGCCATGGTGGTCTATGAGTCACAGCCATGGTGGCCGCAAGACTGGGTATGCTGTGGCTGCACAGACACGCTAGCCCTGCTTGGCCCAGTCAAGTGAGTCTTAGCCTGGGCTGTGACCCCAAAGATTGTCCGGAGGTCACAGCTAGCCGCCCAGCAATCCCAGACCAAAATCTGGTGGTGCATGTTTACACGTGCTGCTGGGTCCTGGACCAAAGCGAACTCAAATCATGTGTGTGTTTTACCCTAAGTTAACACCCACTGTGTGGAGTAAAGTGAAGTAATTTGCCTGTACTGGAGTCCTGACAAGCTGAGTTAGGTTTTCAAACCAGACTGCTGTACTCATTTCTCCTTGTTTCTGTGCCTAATTGATCAAAACATCTCTTCTGTTTCCTAGGAGAGCACTTCTCTCAGGGGAAGAATAAAACTCAGCAGCATGACGTCGACTCCTCACACCTGGGCAATAAACGTGTATGTTTTGTGCTTTCATTCTGCTTGAAGCACCTTTCATTAATATAACTTAGCAGCAGCACTATTTAGTTTAGCTAAAAGCAAAAAACCAAAAGAGAGGGAGAACTTTCAAAGTGAGGATGGACCTTGAACCTGTTTTGCTTAAGCAAACTTTAATGAACAAGAGTGATCGAAGTAGAGTTTCAGAAATAGCGTAAGAATTCAGAGTATTCCATTGTTTGACTTAGATATTTAGCTAGGCATATACTCCCAGAAACTTCAGGTATTATCCAGGCACACTAGTGCTTGGATAGTTATGGTGAGTAGCACTCTCCATTATAACGCAGGAACATTCTATTCATTTAAAAAAATAGAATTATTTATGGTATATTTGTGAAAGTTTGCATAGAGGGTATCTAGAGTGAGAGATTAAAGCTCTGAAAATTTCAGTCATATTCGATGAAAATGAATGAGATACAGCTGATTAGAAATTGCAGGCTATGGAGCAGGGATTTTTTCCCCCCCCCCATTTTTCCAACCGTCTCACACCGAACAGCTTTGGATGTTTTCAAAGCCTGTCTGTGAAACGGACAAACTTTTAGAAAATTAAAGGCTGCCACCCAGGTCTGCCTTTGCTTATTTTTTTTTTAAAGCGGAATGTAGTTTTAAAGTTATAAACTTTTAAAACTCCACTTTAGGGTATGGAAGGGCTACGAGTCAGAAAGTTAAGTTTATTTAATGCATACGCAGATGTCCAGCAGAGAGGCGGGGGAGTTTCTCCTCCCTCTCTGCTTGTCTCCTTGGCGGGGCTTGGGACAAGTGTCCCCTGGGGTTTTGGGGCATCAGGGGGAATACCTCCCCCTCCCCAGTCACCTCTGAGCAGCATGTCCCACTGGACTCTGCTCGGGACCCATTCAAACCCCATGGCAGCATGTGGAAGGGGAGAGATGGGGGAAAGGAACTACATGCTTCCCTGTCCCTCTCCCCCCTTGCTGGCCAGATGCTGCAGGTGGGGCTTACTTCTTTGTGCAAGCTTTCAGGCAGGCTGGTGCCAGCTCCTGCACTGCCATTGTGCTGTTCAAAGGGTCAGTGGCACCGTGCATGTGTGCAGTGAGGCCAGCACCATGTTCCCACTCCAGCTTGCTGAGACTACATATTCCAGCAATGCTAGATAGAAAACATGGCTGCCACGTGCGTGCACCCACATGTAGGAACCAACGCCATGTTTTCTATCTGGAATTGCTGGGACATATAGTCTCAACAAGTCAGAGAGGGAACATGTCACCAGCCTCTCAATGATCACACGTGCGGTGCCACGAGTCCTTTGAACAGCGCAGTGGCAGCACAGGAGTTGGCAGTCTGGTACACAGTACTCAGCAGTACACACACACACCAGCAAACCCCTCCCACCCCCAGCTCCCATTACAAAACCTCTCCAATTGCCCGAGTCCCCAATCCCCTCACAGTAAACACCTTCCTTCCAAGCCCCTCCCCTAGTCCTCAGTCCCCCCACAGCAAACCCCTCCCTCTCCCCTAGTCCCCAATCCCCCCAAACCAAACCCCTTCCCCCCAAGCACCTCCCCTAGTCCTCAGTCCCCCCCACAGCAAACCCTTTCCCTCAAGCCCCTACCCTAGTCCCCAGTCCCCCGTGTTGCCCCCAACCTGCAGAGGAAGAGGATTGGGACTGAAAGACCAATGCAAAGTGTGGGACCATGGAGGCTAAGGCCACCATGCGGTGTACACGTGTGCACCGCATGGTGCTGTGCCATATAATAATGCGCCTTGTCAAAAATCCAGCGGATGGGGTTTAGACATGACATCACGTGCATGATTAGCTGCTTGCGAATGCTTTCGCGCCGCAGACTAAATATGTTGATTTTGATATCAAGGCATTTCGTCTGCAGCGTTAAATTTATTTATTTATTTATTTATTTATTTATTTCATCGATTTATATCTCACCCCTCCTGAAAACAGCTCAGGGAAGCTAACAATTTTAAAACATAAAAATACAATAATATAAAATTTAAAACAATCATAATAATATTCAAACCCAGGGCTAAGCACATGGTAAAACAATAAATAAGGGTGTAGGGGGATTAAAAAAAAAACCTAACCACCCTCCCCCCCCCAAAGGCCTGGGCGAACAGCCAGGTTTTACAAATTTGCTGGAATGTTAAAAGGCTTGGGGCCAGGCGAGCTTCCTCCGGAAGGGAGTTCCAAAGGCACGGTTCAGCCACCAAGAATGCCCTCTCCATTGTGGCCCCCCGCTTAACACGGGAGACCTCCAAGAAGGCACCCCTGGCAGACCGAAGGAGCCGCTCTGGGGTGCGGAGGGCAAGACGGTCCCTGAGGTACAAGGGGCCCAGACCGTGAAGGACGTTAAAGGTCAATACCAAAACCTTGAACCTGGCTCAGCACGCTATTGGCAACCAGTGCAGAGTCCGGAGCACAGATGTTATGTGCTCCTGACGGCTCGTCCCCGAAAGGAGCCGGGCCGCCGCATTCTGCACTAGCTGCAGCCTCTGCACCAAGAACAAGGGCAGCCCCACTTAGAGCGCATTGCAGTAGTCCAGCCTCAAGGTGACAAAGGCATGGATGAGGGAGGCCAGGTCCAGGCCGGAGACGTATGGGCGCAGCCTCCGCACCAGATACAACTGGTGGAAAGTGGCCTTTGCCACTACCTGTCGCTCCAGGCGGAGATCTGCATCCAATATAACCCCCAAACTCTGAACCTGCTGAGCTATAGGAGGGCAACCCCCCCCAATCAGGGGGGCTGACACCTCCCTCGCTCTCCTCACCAACATCACCTCCGTCTTATCAGGGTTGAGCTTCAGTCTGCTGTGCCACATCCACTCCGCCACAGCCTCCAGACACTGGGATAGCACCGAGACAGCAGGGTCTGGGTCAGTTGAAAAAGAGAGGTACAGCTGAGTATCATCAGCATATTGGTGACATCGCACCCTGAACCCTCTCACGACCTCCCCCAAGGGTTGCATATATACATTAAATAACAGTGGAGACAGAATGGAACCCTGCGGACTGCCGCAGGATAAAGCGCAGGGGCAAGATGTTTCAGCCCCGAACACCACCTGCTGGCTTCTCCCCAAGAGAAATAAGTGGAACCATTCAAGAACAATCCCGTCCAGACCCCCCAGGTCACGCAGCTGTCTCAACAGCAGCCCATGGTCCACGGTGTCAAAAGCGGCCAAGAGATCTAGCACAATGAGAAATGTTGAACGTCCTGCATCCATCTCCCAGCAGAGATCATTGACCAAGGCCACCAAGGCCGTCTCGGTGCCATAGCCGGGGCGGAACCCAGATTGAAAAGGGTCCAGAAAACCAATGTCATCTAGATGCGCCTGGAGGTGGATCGCCACTGCCCGCTCAATAACCTTCCCTAAAAAGGGAAGGTTAGAGACAGGTCGGTAGCTGGCAAGTGCGTCCATGTCCAAAGATGGTTTCTTCAGCAGGGGGCTCACCACAGCCTCCTTGAGACTAGGTGAAAACCTCCCCTGCTGCAGGGACACGTTAACCACCCTCGCCAGCACCGTCCCCAACGTCTCCCTGAAGACTTTCACCAGCCAGGATGGGCACGGATCAAGTTCACAACAGGTGGCTCTCACAGATCCCAAGACATCCACCGCATCGGCTGGCGTCACTTCCTGGAACTCCCCCCACAAAGTTGGACCAGACCGGGCCTCTGTTACCTCACGCTCTACCCCTACTGTCCCTAATCCAGCGTCAAAGTTGCTCTGAATCGGAGTTGTTCTGAACCCGAAACAGCTCCACTGGGCGTGACTTCACAGATGCTATGAGGGCAGCAAGGAACTCCTTCCTTGCTGTCCTCACAGCCTCAACATAGGACTACAAATGGGCCCTATGGAGAAGTTGGTCGGTGTCAGATAAAGTCTGATGCCAGCGTCGCTCCAGCCTTCTGCCTACTCGTTTCATACACCGCAGCCCCTCAGTAAACCAAGAGGCCCTGTGGTGACGAGACCGAGGCAGAGGGCATCTCAGAGCCACCCTGTTAATGGCCTCCTCCAGCAAGCTGCTCCAATGCTGGACCAGCTCATCAACCAAGTGACCGTCCAGGTCCAAGGCTAACTCCCTCAGGACCTCATAGAACCGCTGAGGTTCCATCAGCCTCTGAGGGCGGACCATCCTAACTGGCCCATTCCCCTTCTGGAGGGCGTGTGCTGAGAGACTGGCCTGAAAGAGATAATGGTCCATCCATGACAAGGGCACAGCCCTAACTTCCCCCACTACCGGCCCCCTCGCCTCAAAGCCAGAACCGAAGATCAGGTCGAGGGTATGCCCCCCCACGTGGGTCGGGCAGATGACCTCCTGGGACAAATCCATGGTTGCCATGGTTAAAGCATGTGCAAGTGGCTAATCATATGCATGACATCATGTCTAAACCCCGCCCGTGGGATTTTTGATGTGACCCATGATTTTACAGCACGGTGCTGTGTGCATGTGTAAAAGCAGTCTAAGTTGGAATCAAGTACAATATGCGACACTGTACAGCGTCTTTACTGCTTACATTGCTCGCAAGTTAAGGCAGGAACCTTAACTTGCAATTTCCATGACTTTTTACTGCGTGAGTGAATTTCCTAGAGCCTTAACTATCATTATAAACTGGAGGTTTGTTGATTATTGAATCTCTCTAAGTTCAGGTTGGTGTCATGCTGGGACAGGAAATTAAATCAAAATTTCAAAAGTAATTTGAAATTACTTTTGAATTTATCTGGAGCTGTGATGCCTCTTCTTGCAGAGATGCTGTCCTGAATAAGGGCTGTCCCTTAAAATATAGGATTTTTGCCAGCGCTACAGTCAGCATATCCTGGGGCCAGTGTAGCTGAGTGGATAAGCTGCTGTTGGACTTGGACCTGAGAGACCAGGGTTCAAATCCATGAGCTCACTGTGTGTTCTTGAGGAAGTCACTTTCTCTCAGCCTGTGTTCCCCATTTATAAAATGGGAATAATAATGGCCTACTTCACAGGGCTGCCATAAGGGTGAACTACATAAGGATCATGCAACATTTTGAACACTGAAGCCCCAGTCCAAACTCTGCATGCACACCATGTGCATACAGCACACACATGTACTGCATACACCATGTGTGCACTTGGTATGCTCACCTGGTGAATGCATATGCACTGTGCATGGTGTGCATGCAGTCTTAGATCGGGGCCTGAAAGTGCTATAGAAATGATAAATAACAGGCCTAGTGAGGCCCAATACTGTATAGTGCTCAACAAATTCTGATAAGTGCTGTATCCTCAGTCCTTAATGGTGGTGGAAGGTAGCACCTTGTAGGGTTGAACTGAAATCCTGTATTGTCTCACGGAAACTGGTATTATTTTTCTGGTGGTTGGAGCAGTTGGTTTATGATTTATGGGTCAAAATGTAATACTTTTAAGCTCTGGACACCTTCAGTCAGGCATCAATAAAGGCAACCCAATATAGGCAGCTGTAGTGAGCTCACCGCTCCCATTAGCATCAAAGGGAGTAGGGCTTCTCCCATACCTCCCAAAACCAGGCCTAAATGGGCCTTTGGGTATCTGACTTCAGGCCATCAATATTTGAAAACGTCTCAAATTTTTAAATATGAGAGCCAGTGTGGTGTAGTGGTTAAGAGTGCTGTACTTGAACTGAGAGGTAGGGGGAGGCAGTTCAAGACTCACCTTAGCCATGAAATCACTGGGTGACCTTGGGCCAGTCACAGTTCTCTCCACCTAACCCACCTCACAGGGTTGTTGTGAGGATGGAGAGTTGAGTTATTGTTGTTATTATTATTATTATTTTATTTTATTTATATAGTGCCAGAAGTATACCTGGTACTGTACAATCTATAGTTATAGACAGGTTCCTGCCCCCAGAGGGCTTACAATCTAAGAGAGACAAGGGAGGGGGAGACAAGGGAGAGGTGAACATTGGAAGAGACAAGAATACATCCATGAGGTTGAGAAGTTGCAGATGTACATGCTTAGCTAGTTACAGGGAACTACCTTAGTTAGTAAGTTAGTTATAGGACATTCTGGGTGGAGGGGAGAGGATGCAGTTTCACTCATGAAAAGCTAAGGAAAGCCTGACAGAAGAGGTAAGTTTTCAGGAGGGATTTGAAAATTGAGAGGGAGGGAGCAGAACAAATGTATCCAGGGAGGGAGAGCCAGGTGTGGGGGGGCATCAAGGGAGAAGGGGCAAGGATGTTTAGAAGTGAAAAGGGGAGGAGAGAAGCTCCCAGGCAGGAGTGTGGTGGGATACAAGATCAGAGAGATATGGGGGAGCAAGGTCATGAAGACCCTTGAAGATGAAGACCAGGAGCTTGTGCTGAATGTGTTCCCATAGAGGGAGCCAGTGCAGGTCAGAAAGGAAGGCTGCATGTGGTCAAAGCGATGGCAAAGTGGATGACTTTGACAGCAGTGTTGAACAGTGTTGACTTTGACAGCAGTGTTGAACAGAGATGACAGGGGTGAGATCAGATCAGGGGATACAAGTAAGACGGAACTTATAGTTGTCAAGGCGAGCTATGACTAGAGTGTGGACTAGGGTTTTTGCAGTGACAACAGTAACGTAGGGCCAGATTTTAGCAAGATTGTACAGAGCAAAACGACAGGATTTAGCAACAGCCTGGATCTGAGGCATAAAAGAGAGGGGGGGTTGGTTAGTTAGTTAGTTAGTTAGTTAGTTAGTTAGTTTAATTAATATTACAGGATAAGAAGTTAAATAATTGTAAGCCACCCTGAACCTAAGGGATAGAGTGGGATAAAAATCTATAGTAATTAACCAAAACAAAAAACTTAACAGTTTTTAAAAAAAACTTAAATGCACAAAACTTTTCTTAACATCCACAAGAAAACCCAAATTCAGTACAATTACAATTCAAAAAACCTCCCACTCCATACATTACATGGGGGGGGCGGGAGGTTGGGGCGGG
>QEPC01001904.1:1040425-1053014 GCA_003113815.1 Sphenodon punctatus | reverse complement strand
TGTGGGGTGAGAGGGGGTTTGGAGCAAGGTCTGGGGAAGTGCCCGTAGGCTAGAAGAGCAAAGGGGGGGATTCACACTACCTTGCCCTAGGAGCGCAGCGAGGCACCGGGGGAAAAACACGCCCTCAGGGTGGAATAGGGCTAACAGGATTAGTAGTCCCCAGCCTGACTCATCATCGGGCATCTGGGTCTCGCATGCCCTTGTTGCTGCGTTCCCTACACACACACGGGATTCAGGAAGGAGCGGGGGTAGGGGCGGAGAAGGGAGAGTGAGATTGGTGGGGAACGGGGGTGCAACAGCCCAGGAGGGGGAAGGCTGGTGGATAGGGCTTACACGCCAGGGAAGGACCCAGGCTAGGGTGCTCCCCGGATCCCCGTAGGGCGACACACTCACCTGCAGGCTCACGTTACCTATCACTCACGCACACACACTCTCGTTCGCTTCCAGACACGCTGCTCGCTCCTCCAGTCACAAGGCTCTCAAGTCACGCACAGAAAAAGGGGGGGGCCAGTCTCACGGGCACAAGGCTCGATCACCAGCAAGGTGGTCAGCCCTGCCATGAGCTTTTATCCCCCTGCGGGGGGTGTGGCCGCAGCCGCGCTGAGCGGCGCAATTGCGGGGGCGGGGTTGCTTCCGGCGGGGAGTTCTGCTTGGCCCCGCCCCCTGGGGCTGAATCGGAGCGCGGCGGCGTGGTTTCTGGTGGCCTGGCCGGCGGCCGCCTGTCAGGGAGTTCGGCGAGGGAAGCGGCAGGTGGATTCCTGTCGGGGACGGGGGTGCGAGGGCTGGGGAGTTCCCCTGGCGGGGCGGAGGTCCCTGCCGGCGCTGCGGGTTGCCGCGAGGCACTGGGGGGCGGGGCTTCGGGCCCCCTAGTCCTTACACCACCATTGCTGTCTCATTGAGCTGAGATGCAGGCTGCGAAATGAAGCCACCTTTAATTGGTTATACACTAAAGCCCATCCTGTGCAGGTTATGGGGCAGCCTCATTCCCATGTCTGTGACTCCTGTGTCATGCTCCTTCCCTTTTAGATAATGTATGAACTGATTCTTAGCAGAGGCAGGGAGAGGACAATGTGACCTACACTATTTATTTTCCAAGTGTGACACCTCTTCAGGGAGTAGCCTTTTCATGTGTTTCCCTGTCCATGCACTGCTGGCCCTCCTTTCACCTCTGGGATACTTCTCTTATTGGTCAGCTTCTCTGTTTGGCCTAGGGCGACTTTTCAAGCACCAATGAGAAACATGTTAGCGATTCAGCTCCAAGCTTCCAACGAAGACTTGAAAGTCTGAAATGAGGGAGAGCTAGGGAGCATGTTTGCTTCTTGAAGAATCCCTCTTCAGAGGGTACCAATTTAGAAATTACAGCCCAGTTAATTATCCCTAATTCAAGGGGAAATACAGGCTTAAGATGTCTAATTTCTTTGTCACTCTAGCCATATGCTCTTGCTCTGGCTATGAATCACATAAATAACAGTTTCAAGAGAAGGATGAAAAGGAGAAATGAATTAGATTCATCCTCCCCATCTGGCTAATCCTGTGTTGAGTGAGTCTGCGTGCTCCCCATCTCTGTGTACTACAAAAGGAATCAAATTGGGCCGTTCAAGTGGGGGAAAGTGGCTGCTCAGTATCATTCTCTCAGTATCATGGAGCTAGCTGTTCCATTGCCATAAAGCGCACGCTGCACAATTAGGCAGTGTGTCAGCTGAAAAGGAGTGGTCTCATGGGAGTTGCTCAATGTGAAATGGCTGCTACAGTACTGAACGTCTAGCACACACACACACGCACACACACACACACACACTGTAAAAAGGGGGACTATGCTAAAATGAGGAAACTAGCCAGAAAGAAACTAAAAGGGGCAGTGGTGAAGATTAAATGTCTGCAAGAGGTGTGGAGACTATTTAAAAACACCACCTTGGAAGCCCAGATTAAATGCATTCCACAGGTTAAAAAAGATAGCAAAGGTACCAGACGCCTGCCAGTGTGACTAAATGGTGAGGTGAAGGATGCTATTAGAGCCAAAAAGGCATCCCTTAACAAGCGAGTCCTAATGAGGAAAATAGGAAAGATCATAAGCACTGGTAAATTAGATGTAAAACGTTAACAGGACAGGTCAAGAAAGAATTTGAAGAGAGACTTACTAAAGAGGCAAAAAGTAAAGAGTCAGTAGGGCCACTAGATGACCAGAGGGTAAAAGAGGCACTCAGGGAGGATAAGGCCATTGCAGAGAAGCTGAATGAATTCTTTGCTTTGGTCTTCACTGTAGATGATGTTGGGGAGGTACCCACGCCAGAACAAGGTTTTTTGGTAGGTGATGAATCAGAAGAGCTGTACTAAGTGTGCAGTACTTGGACCAGGAGGTAGGGGGGGACCTGGGTTCAAGTCTCATCTTAGCCAGAAATTCACTGGTGACCTTGGGCCAGTCACAATATTCTCTGAGCCTAACCTACCTCACAGGGTTGTTGTGAAGAGTTGTGTTATATGTGAAGCGCTTTGAGTACCATGACAGGGGGGTGCTATATAAAGATAAAGATGACGATGATGATGATGATGATTAAATCAATGTGATTCTGGAAGAGGTTCAAGAGCAAATTGACAAACTAGACAGTAACAAATCATTGGGGTCAGATGGTATACACTAGGGATGGGCAAACAGAGCAGAGTTCGGAAATTTGGTTCGGTTCAGTTCGGTTTGAAATTCGAGTTCGGAAATTTGGTTCGGTTCGGTTTGAAATTTGAGTTCAGTTTGGAAGTTCGGTTTGGTCGACTGAACAGACTGAGTTCGGTCAAATTCTGAACTTCCGAACCAAGTTCAGCCATTCAAAACCAGGTTTTTTGGTGTGTGTTACCACCAGAGATGGGCGAACAGAACGGAGTTCGGAAATTTGGTTCGGTTCGGTTCGGTTTGAAATTCGAGTTCGGTTTGGAAGTTCGGTTTGGTCGACTGAACAGACCAAGTTCAGCCCGAACTCCGAACTTCCGAACCACGTTTGCCCATCCCTACTAAACACCTGAGAGTTCTGAAGGACGGAACTCAAATATGAAATTGCAGGCCTACTACTCATAATGTGTAACCTACTGCTAATTTGCCACTATGTCACAGGGCTGAAGGGTAGCGAGTGTAACAGTGATATTTAAAAAGGGGTCTAGATGCAATCCTGGAAACTACAGTCTGGTGAGCCTGATGTCTGTGGCAGGAAATATGGTGGAGATGATTATGAAGAACAGAATTGTGGGGTATATTGATAAACATGGCTTAATGCAGAAGAGTCAACATGGATTTAGCAGTCTCACTAATCTATTGGAATTTTTTGAGGGTGTGAATGTGGGGAAGGGTGAGTCAGTCGGTATAGTGCATCTGGATTTTCAGAAAGCTTTTGATAAGGTCCTTCATGAGAGACTCTTGAGGAAATTAAAAAGTCATGGGATAGGAGGCAGTGTCCTATTGTGGATTGGTAACCGGTTAAAGGATAGGAATCAAAGAGTAGGACTAAATGGTTAGTTTTCACAATGGAGAGAAGTAAATAGTGAAGTGCTCCATGGTTCTGTACTGGGACTGGTGGTGTTTAATGTGTTCATTAATCATCTGGAAAGGGGAGTGAGGTGATCAAATTTGTAGATGATAGAAAGTTATTTAAGGTAGTTAAAACATAAGCCGACTATGAAGAATTGCAGTAAGATATTGCAAGACTGGGTGACTGGGCATCTAAATGACAGATGAAACAAGTGCAAAGTGATGCACATAGTGAAAAACAATCCAAACTTTATGTACACAATGCTGGGTTCTAAGTTAGGAGTTACCACTCAGGAAAAGGACTTTGGAGTCACTGGCCGCAATCCCATGCCCCGTGGATCCCAGGTGCGTGCGCATACTCACAGTTTCCGCAGAGCAATCTGTGCCCGCAATGAGGATCCGTGTGGTTTGCACATGACTCAGCACATGTGCAGCTCTGCGTGGGATCTACAGGGCTTGGGATGGAGTGCACCATGGGCAATACATGGAAATCCTCAGCTCAGTGTGCAGTGCCGTCAAAAAAGCAAACAGAACGTTAGGAATAAAAGGAATATTAGAAATCAATATAAGGGGGATAGAGAATAAAACTGAAAATATAATGCCACTATATAAATCTATGGTGCGACTGCACCTTGAATATTGTGTGCAGTTCTGGTTGCCCCATTGCAAAAAGGATATATTAGAAATAGAAAAGGTACAGAGAAGGGCAACAAAAATGATAAGGGGTATGGAACAGCTCCCCTATGAAGAGAGGTTGGATAGGTTGGGGCTCTTCAGCTTGGAGAAGAAACGACTGAGAGGGGATATGATAGAAGTTTATAAAACCATGAGTGGTGTGGAACATATTAATCAGGAATGGTTATATACCCTCTCAAATAGTACTAGAACTAGGGGACACTCCATAAAATGAACAGGTAGCAGATTTACAACAAATAAAAGAAAAATATTTTTTCACTCAAGAATTAAGTTGTGGAATTGTTGCCAGAAGATGTGGTCAAGGCCAGTTGTATAGCTGGGTTTAAGAAAGGGTTGGATAAGTTTCTGAAAGATAGCTCCATTCTCAGCTATAAGCCAGAGGTAGGTTTGGGGAATGTAACCTCTTACTGTCGGGAGCTGGGAGTGAACAACAGGGAATGGGTTGCCCCATAGTGACCTGTTGGGGGCTTCTTCCAAGCGACCAAGATTGGCCACTGTTGGAGACAGGTGCTGGGTTCGATGGACCATTGACCTGACCCAGTATTGCGTTACTTAAACAAATGTGACATTACTCATGCAGGAGTCAGCACGTGTGGACTCAACACACATCTGAAATGTATAAGTAGCCAACCTTTACGTGCTGTTAGCACTCCTTCAGTGAGACTGAAACTCTATGAAGAGAGTCGTCCTTGTGAACGGTAGGGCAAAAGCTAACGGCAGTGTGAAATAGTTGTCTGATGGTGGCTGTGAGGGGATTAAAGGAAAGCTGATGGGTTTCCAACAACAGCTGGAGTGCCCTTTCTATTTTCCCTTTATTTGTGGACTTCAGAGATTTGAGGATCACTCCATTGCTTTTGACAAGTGCAGGACTGAAACAGCGAACTCACTCCTTGCTTTATTTTTATTTTATTTATTTATTTAGCATAAATAATATGCTAAATACGCAATGAGCTAGGTGCTGTAAATGTGTGTCATGATAGACAGGTCCCTGCCCCCAAGGAGCTTACAATCTAAAATAGACAAGGGAAAGGGGGCATAAGAAGAGAGAGACGTTGAGAGGCTGCAGGTGCAGGTGCTTAGCTTAATTAGAAGGGTGCATGCGGGATCCTGGAAGATAAGATGGTATAAGGAGAAGCATAAATGAGCAATCTAGAGGGGTCAGCTAGGGAATGCCTGACAGAAAAGGAAAGTTTTGGAGCAGCAAAGTTCCTGAGTGGGGACATAACTGGAAAAGAGAACAGAAAAGTAGGGAGGAGTAAGGCCATGAAATGGACAAACAATGAAATTTGCTCCAATCCTTCATTTTAAGCTTCTTTGAAGGGAGAAATGGAAACTTCCTAGTGCCAAGTGGACAGTCAGGCAAGCTCTAGCTGGCAGAGCCTAGAAATCACCTTTGTGCTCAGCTGTACTTCACCAATGCGCCCCTGTTGTCTGCTAATGGTTTACATCAGCACGTTTCCTTTCATGAACTGGCACATTCAGTGACATGAACGATTTGGGTGGACAATTGTAGCTCACCTCAAATCAATGCATTTGCTTAGTTTTAAATGGAGCTCAGACCTTGTTTGGATGTTTGATCAAATGTTGTCCTTGCAAAGTGAAAATTCAGCACATCTTAGAATAAGCAATTGAGAACAAATACTAGTTTTATTAGAACCTATTGAATTTTGTTTATTTAATTTTGGGGTCCCAAACCCTGTCTTACTTGTTTTCAAGTAAGTATAACTGATGAAGAATAACCTTAATAGGAAAGAAAATAATCTTGAGACTTTGCTGTCATTCTAGGTGTGAAGAAGCCCTGTTTCCCCACAGGATGCAGGATCTGCCCTGGCATCAAAGTAGCAAAGCCACTGGAGACATGTGGACCAACTGCAGCCTCTAGCTGACTAACGCACCATTTGTGCTAATTGTTCTGTTACTTGCTCTTTCTATGTCCTCAGCTCTCTCAATGGCTACCGAGATGTACTGTACATATTTATTATTTCTACCTATGTTAAATCAGCTAAATATTCAGGTCTGATGATAACAATAATGTAAAAATCATGTGCTATTTGACTAATGATGGTGTGTTGTACATTTACATTTTCTGCCTGTAAAGGAAGGGAAATCTTATTCTATTTTCTCATACTTTTTAATTAAAACAGTTGCCATAAATCATGTAGCAGACTACAAACTTTGGGTCTAATCCTTCAGCTAGTACTGGAGAAGTTTCCACTACGTCAAGGAGCTTTATCCTTTTGATTTCAGTGGGAATAAACACTTCACCTAGTAGTAAATGATGGCAGGCTGGGTTGCTTGAAAACAACTCTGATGTGGTGCTTTGTTTTCTGAGAAAGAGAAATTTTACTAATTAACAGCATGATTCTCAATCTGTTTAGCATCGACTCTAGTCCTTAGCATCGAAGCAAGCCCAATTTGCATCGGTGCTAAAGGCTAGCACTGACGCTAAAGAGGTTTGAAGATGGCGCTGCAATTGTGTACATTCTTGTGTCTTTTTAATACTGTAAATTGCTGCACATAGTCTATAAAATGCAAGCCAGTTACAAACAAATATATTCATTTTATTTTCAGCTTTCCCTTCACCACTCACCTGGCTATATCTCCTATACATAATCTGCTATAAATAAATCTTCCTATATGTAATCTGCGCTATATGATGCAGATTAAAAATGAAATTATAATGCTGCAGGATGCATTCATCAAAGAGATCACAACAGTGTGATAGTTCTCATTTTTCAAATTTCAAGAAATATGTGGAATTTCTGTTCATCGTTTATCACCTCTGGAAATGAAATGATTGTTTCTAGTGACAAAGGGGGACTGAATCTCACTGAGCCAGCACACATACACACATATATAAATGTCTTCCACTTTTCTAGAACTATAAACATTTGAAAATACTCATTTGAATGTTCACTACACCTCAAAAGTAGAAAAAGCAGATGTATTAGGAAGGACTTGTTAAAATATGAAAGTAAGACAGTTTAATGGTATAAACGCAGGACCAAGACACAGGAATTCCTGAATTCTCATTCTAGTTTCTGACCTTCATTTTTTGACCTTGGTCAAGTCACTTAATAATCTTTCCTTCCAGTTTTCCCTGGTTATAAAATGTCATTCAGGATACCAGCCTAGCAAACTCAGAAGGGTGTACTGTTTCTGTGGATGAATTGGGGTTTGGACAGCACATCAGTGAAGGGGCCGTGCTCAGGTGTTTGACTCGAGAAGTGCTCCGGTGTCAAGCATTCCCCTTGCTCTGTCTTCCTTGGATGATCCTGACCCTTTGTATTAGAGCAGAGGTGGGGAACTTGTTCCCTCCCAGGGGATACTTTGAAAATGAATACACACTCTGAGGGGCCACACAGTAGTTGGGGGCAGAGATCCATAAGTGGTGTACTCAGTAAAAGGAGTGTTGAGGTCACAGATCTGTGCCCTATTCTTGTTCGCATGCCTTCATCTCTGCTCCCTTACCCTGAGCTCAGTCTTTCAGTGCTTGGGGGTAGGAGCCAGATCCAAGAACTGGAAAGGGGTCAAATATAAACTAGCTGTGGGCCACATTTGGCCCCCGGGCCTGAAGTCCTTCACTCCTGTCTTACAGCCTCTGTGCTTAAGCTTAGGGGAAAGCACTGTGAAAAGCTGGGAACCAGTCACTGTACTATGGAGAGCTGCTTGTTGTCTTTAATGGTTAGGTGATAGTACCATTTGCAAGGGGTCATCTAGGAAACTTAGCAAATGAGTTTAAAGGAGTGGAAACATCTTAAGTGCCTTTACATCCACAAGGCAGGTGCCCTGTAAAGTTCTACATTATTATACCCATTTCAGCTTCTGAACTGCTGAAAGAATAGGGTGAATAGATCATCCAGTGTGATCCCCTAGCTGCTTGGCACCAATTCTAGCCCTTGGAGCTTATGTGAATCCCACTTGCTGCAATGGGCTTCATGTTGGCACTAAACAGCCAGAGTATTGCACCACAAACCTGAGTTTTCATGTACACGGCGAGAAAGTGTTTTGTTGCAATTCACACCCTGCTTAGAAAGATCAGTGAAGTTTTGAAGGTAAAAATCTCTGAAGATGCAAGATTTGTGCAGAAATTTTACTGAAATATCAAGATAATCTTACTCTAACAATAAAGTGCTGTACCCTTATGAAGAGTCTTTTCTTGCTTTCTCTCTGAAAACATACAATAAAATCCAGAACAAACACTGCTATTGGGTCTGATCCTGTGTACGCACAGAAGGTGTTTTTAGAAGGGCCTGGTAGTGGCCACCGCTGGACCTGCTCTGGGGGTGGCCAGCCCCGCATCCCACACGTACATCTCCTCCTGCCCTGGGTTTCTATGGACCCAACAGCTGCCATGGTTCATGGGCCACATTTCTGGAGCACTGCAAATGGAGCTGGTCCAGAACAGGTGGTACCTGCTCCACCTCTCCTCTCCCTCGCACCTGGGTGGCCCACCTATAAACAGACGTGCCACCTGGGAGTGAGGCGGAGCAGAGGTGTGGGTGCAGTCTGTGTAAAACACCCGTTCTATTGAGGTGTGTGAGTCTTTGTAAGACGGGACTATTGGCCAGAGTGCGGAGTCAGTGGGGCTGCAAACCTGGACACTACTACAGTCTTTAAGCCACTGCTGTCAACAGCTGGCCCTGGTATTTTATGTATGTATTCATTTTTGTATTTAATTGATTAATTAATTAATTTGAATGTATATCCTGCCCTTCCACGAAGGCTCAGTGCGGTTTACAAAACCAAAACCACAAAGTAGTAAAAATATAAAAATATAATAACCCCCCCATCCTAAAAATCCCTGCCCTCACCCCAAAAGCCCACCCAGTCAGCCTCTATCCCTGCCTGTTAAAAGCTCTGCCAAACAAAAAGGTTTTATACCACCTCCAGAATATTCTCAAGCTCAGACTCTGGCAGACCTCCGGAGGAAGGGTGCAGCAACCAAGAACACCTCTCTGTGGGCCCTCATTGCATGGACAAAATGAACCGGTGGTAGCCGCAAGAGAGGGCTCCTGGCCAACCACAGGGGCTACAATGGAGAATGGAAGGAAAGGCATTTTTCAGATATGTGGGACCCAAGTCATTGAGGGCTTTAAAGGTCAAAACCAGCACCTTGAATTGTGCCTGGTATAGGAAGCCAGTGCAGATAATAGAGCACAGGTGTTATGTGCTCACAGTGACCCACTCCTGAAAGGAGCCGGGCCACTGTATTCTGCACCAGTTACAGCTTCTGAATGGTCACTAAGGGTAGCCCCACGTAGAGTGCATTGCAGTAGGGTAGTCTCGAGGTAAAGAAAGTATGGATGATTGTGGCCAGATCCGAGTCGGAAAGAAAAGGCTGTGACCTAGTTCTCACCAGATGTAGTTGATGAAAAGCACTCCTGACAATCTAGTCTAGTTAATGGCAATTCTAGTAGTTCGGCTCCAGAGTCGCCAAGTATAGACCCAGCCCCCATACAGGACTGACTACAAGACACCCACAAACTCCCTGAACCCCAGTTCGTAGGGCTCAATCCTATTCCCCAGCACAAGGGGGCTGTGGGAACATCCAAGGGGCTGTGTAATGCTCCCCAATTATTATTACAGCTGGCCTCTTGGAATGTTGCGGGGATCTCAGCAAAGTTGAATGATAAAGATTGGGGCGAATTTTTGGCTGACTTTGAGGTAATTTGCCTTCAAGAGACTTGGGTAAAGGCAGACAGTACAATTGATTTTCCCCCCTTAGACCTCTTTTTACATGGGGGCCAGAAGGAGAAAGTTAAGGGTCGGATTTCAGGGGGATTAGCGATAGGACTAGCACAGCCCTGGGCAAAGTCTTTTTCCCCTCTTCCATCTTCCAGACCTGAATTCCAAGTGGGAACCCTAAGATTGGGGAAGGACCCGAATCACCAGATACTCTTGTTCAACATCTATATCCCTCCTAATTCCTCTCCATATTACAAGGCCGAAGTGTGGCCAGTCCTGGAGGATGAGATTTCTAAGGGCGTTTATAGACGATCCCGCTTACAAGCGGGATCGCTAAACGCCACCTGTTCCCCCCGCGCGGACTCTGCATGCCGTGTCTGCTGATCAGACACGGCGCAGAGTGCGAGTGAGTATGCGCGCCCTTCTGCGCATGCGAACTCGCGCACGGGACAAGGAAGTGCGGCGTAAAGTCGGCACTTCGGGAATCCGTGTCGGAGGGGACAGGATTACCTGCCCCCTCTGACGCGGATTAAAAAGCGGCTGCGGCGAGTAGACGAGCTCCAAGAAAGGCGGCTGATCAAAGGATCAGCTGCCTTTTTTGTCTCGTCTATAAACGCCCTAAGAGGGTGGATTCCTTTCCCCATGCAGTTATAGTTCTAGTGGGGGATTTTAATAATCACCTTAAGGATGGTCTTGCCCCAATAACAGTCCAGGATAAAAAACAGGAGGTTAGGTTCCAAGGAGTTAACTCGCATTCACAATTATCAGTCATACTGGAGAAATTTCTGTTAACTCCATTGGAAGAGGGTTCTAAGCATGGTCCATCCGCAGGGTTTACCTTTATTGGGCCTCAGGGAAGGAGTAAAGTTGACGCCATTTTTGTAGAGGTAGGATTCAGGGATTACTTTGGTGATCTACAGTTAATAGTGCGCCCAGAAAGCGACCACCAAGTCCTCACTACATATGTCAGAGGTCCTCCTCAAGATCTCACCCTGGGTGCACCCTTGAAGAAACTCAAACATCTTTCCCTCATTGAATGGGCCAACGAAATGCATAAGGTGTCTATATTAAGTGAGACTGTTCAGTTAGTACAGTCTTTAACCTTAGCATCAGATTCCGGTGCATCAGTAGCTGCATTTGAGAAAATCATAGAGGTCTTGCAACGAGGGTTTGTGGTACAAGTTAAACCACATAGAAGTGTCCTCTCTAAACCGTGGTACGATACTGAGTGCAGGCGGACTAAGTCTCTCCTAAAGCTTTTAAAAAAGGAATGGGCATCAGCCCAGGATGATCGATCATGGACTAAATTTGGAGAACAAAGAACTTTGTATCGCCGATTACTATTTGCCAAGAAGGAGGCATATTTCAACAAGAGTTGCATGAAGCTGAAGGTGGCCTCATTGACAGGCGACTCTAAGAGTTTGGGGGCTACTCTTAACAAAGTTATTAGGCCAAGAAATAAGCATATTGTTCAGCTTATCCCAAACAAAGTTTGGGAAGAATTTTTTGCTACTCTTTATGCAGAGAGACAGGTTGACATGGCTGACCTTTCGCCAGGAGCAACTGGTACTTCCTCCCGTCCATGGGGAAGAGAGGATTTCTCCCCAGATCTAATAGTGGATATTATCCAGGCCCTTAAACAAGGGAAGGCCGTGGGACCCGATTTTATATCAGCAGAGATCATCCAGGCCACCCCAGTTTGGTGGGCGCAAATTCTCTCAAGCTTTTTCTTTTTTATTAGCAAAGATGGCAGGATTCCATCCCTGTGGACTCAGAGTACCATAATCCCCATATTCAAGAAGGGCAGCACCAAGGACCCATCTTGTTACAGGCCCATAAGCCTTTTGTCAGCTGTGGGGAAAGTGTATGCCAGAATCCTCTTGGGTCATCTAGACAAATGGGCAGAGGTTGGTAACATTATCCACAGAGAACAATTTGGATTTCGCAAGGGGAAGTCTATATTAGATTACTGTTTCGTCCTCCAGCATCTGATCTTTAAATATGTAAAACTCAAGAGGGCGAGACAGTACCTGGCTTTTGTAGACTATACAAAGGCATTTGACACAGTCCCAAGGAAGAGGTTGTGGGAAAAGTTGAGGATTCTAGGTATAAACTATAATCTATTAAACGCAATACAATCCCTATATACCGGCAACGAGGCTTGAGTCAGAGTAGGAAGCAGTTTGAGCAAATCCATATCTATTGAAAGAGGCGTTCGGCAGGGATGCGTGTTGGACCCCCTACTATTCAGTCTGTACATTGCGGATTTGGCTATATTTATCCAGAAAAGGGACACGCACCCACCAAAGGTAGGGGATACTTATGTACGCATCCTTCAGTTTGCTGATGATTTGGTCATCTGTTCACAGACAAAGAGTGGCATAGAACGAGCGATTGAAAGCTGCCATGAATATTGTTCAACTAATGGTCTAGAAATAAATGTTTCTAAGACCAAGCTAATGGTCTTGGGCAGGGGGAGGAATCCTCACTCAATGAAATTCAAGCTGGGCACTATAGAAGTAGTACCCTCATTTACATATCTCGGGGTGACCTTTGCTAGCAGTGGTTCTTGGAATGTACATCTCCAATTAAGAGCTAGCAAAGCTGCCCAAGCTGCTCAGGCCCTGGGGAGGGCGGTATCTATCTCAAAAGGAGTGTCCCTCTCTACATTCCTTGAGGTATATCGTGCCAAGG
>QEPC01001904.1:1015184-1027899 GCA_003113815.1 Sphenodon punctatus | reverse complement strand
TTTATTTATTTATTTATAAGACTTCTACCCCGCCCCTCCTGCACGCAGCTCGGGGCGGCTTCCAACAATCTTTAAAACATTATAAAAACAATTAAAACAACCATAAATATTATAAAATAATTAATATACAGGGCAAACAAAACACTCAGAACCAAAAATAGGTGGGGGAATTAAAACCCCACCCTACTCACCCTCCCTCCCAAAGGCCTGGGCGAACAGCCAGGACTTACAGTTTCACCGGAATATTAATAGGCATGGGGCCAGAAATGGGAAAACAATGTTTAAAAACCCATGCATATGAGCAGGGCTTCCCGTGATCTCCCTGTCATTTTTTCAGCTCACTGCAGTTTCCCCTGTCACCTCCCATCTTGTGTGCAAGTGGCTTAAGGCTCTGATGCTCAATATGCTTTGCCAGCACAATCTCATTTGACGTTTTTACATGCACCTCATTGCTCCCAGATGCAAGCAAGGAGTTTAGACCCTCCCTCTCCCTCCCAGAAGTCAGCTGGGCACCATTGTAAACCATGGCACCAAGTGACTTCCGCATGTTTCATGACCCGGACTTGTAAGTTTTTTACTACCAGGAACTTACAGGTCCAGGTCACAAAACGAGCGGAAATCGCAGGGCACTGCTGTTTATAATGGCTCCCGGCCAACTTCCGGGAGGCAGGGGAGCATCTAAACTCTCTGCGTGTAAGTCTGGGAGCAATAAGGTGTGTGTAAAAACACCCATGGGATATCTCGCCGTATCAGCATAAAGATACCAACACTGGGGCTGATCCTAAACTCCTGGATGCATGGTTTATGCATGCATTTTGCATACGCGCTATCTTCCACTTTGCAGGGTGTGTGTGTGTGTGCAGGTTGCACATGAACTGTGTGTATTTCTCGCACACAGCACACAGGGATTAAGATCGATCTCACTGTGAAATCTCAGTAATTTCAATTTGTGATTACTAACATGCCGCTATAGGTATCTCCACTGGTGGTATTATTTATCATTTATATAGCACTTCCAGTGTTCAAAGTGCTTGACAATCCTTATTGAGTTTACTCTCATAATAACCCTGCAAGTTCACATTTTATTTATATTTATTTTTATTACTATTTTTTTAACAGACAGGGAACTGAGGCTGAGAACTAATGACTTGTTCAGTGAGTGCATGGCTAAGATGGGATTGAACCCTGGTCTGCTAGCTCCTTATCCAGTAGGCTATGCTGGCTCTCTCTACTGGTATGTCCTATACTGGTATATGTCTTCCTCCTACCTTCCTCACCCACTCATTTGTCTGTGTATTAATCAGGTACATACTGGGGCTGGCTGACTGGCTGTGGGCTGTTTTCCTCTCCCAGAAGCAAGACGCCTGATGACTGAGGACTGATGTCACCTCAGTATTACTACATAAGGGGATCAAGCTACATGGAGGTGGAAGTGGTCTCGAGTTGCTGAAGTGTGATGCAAAAGGGAGTTGGGTGTTGCTAGCTCATGACTGCAATGTTTTGCTACCCTGGAGGAGACACGGTTATGTTGTTGTTACTTGTATTGTTCCTACTCGTTGTATTTTTATGGGGGTTGTGTTGTGTTGTGTTGTGTTGTGGGAGGGGAAACTGGGAGGAAGATGGAGGGGTGAGTTTGGCAGGGAGGGAAAGGAGGAGATGGTTTGTGTGGACTAGTTAGGGTGAGACTCCCCCAGGTCAGAGATTGGGGTGGGGGGAATAGGTTAAGAAGCTTTATAATTTAGTTACAGCACCTCAGGGCAAGGAGGGCTATGCTGGGGAGAGGAGAGGGGATTCCTTCAAGTGAGAGATGGAGTAGGAAGGACGGGATGCTTGGAAATGGGGAGAGGTGAAATTTGTTTAATACACATTTAAGTGAAGAATGTTATTTAAACAGTTGTAAACTGCTCTGCGCCACTTTTGGGATAGGGTGTGGTATACGTCAATAATAACTATGGGTAATTTCAGACGTGACAGGCCAGTCAGCCCACCACGCTGAACCATGGTCTAGGATCTGTCTCGGATACTGGACAGGAATCAGTCCAGACGTCCATTAGATGTGCCAGCTGATTCCTACAGGGGATCGGGGAGGGGGCGGGGCTGCATGGCGTGACATTCGGCTGCAAAGCCCTGCCCTCCTACGCTCCCCTGCCCTCTGGGTGCAGTGACCAATCTGGCCACTGCGCCCGATCCCGCATCGTGGTCTGGGCCACGGAAGGTAACAAACATTACTTTCCACCAATTCTGGACTGTGGCCACCATGACCATGGTTTGGGCCCGATCCCACCACGATTCTGGACCTCCAGGCAGCCGGAGGTCCAGAATCGTGGTCAAAATGATTCCTGCTGGAGGTTGACCGTGGTGAACATCTGGCGGAAATCATTTAGACGTTACGGGACTTTTGGTCACCACAGGGGTTTCACTGTGATTGACTGTGGTCTCATAACATCTAAAATTACCCTATAACTAATGTATGATCTAAATCCTAAATGATGAGACTGTGGGGCAGGGCTATCTTTACATCATTTGTTTGCATGCTGCCTAGTATAATAGAGTTCTACTTAATGTTTGAGACTTCTAGGTAGTATGGCAATAGAAAATGAGTAATGTCTGAAGTAGCACAGCATTTCTGCCGTTGATGCCATCATGGCTTGGAGTTGGGTATATTTTTGCTGCATACCAGTCAGCCAGATGATTCATTTTCAGAAACTGTCTGATCCTCCCCTCATTTCTGAGGAATTTCAAATATTCCCCAGGAGAAATTTTCTAAAGCACACAAACTCTTCTGCAGAACACTCAGTACTGAGTAGGTTTGTGAAGGACTCTAAAAGGAGAGCCATTCAGTACTGTGCTGCAATTGTTCTTCTCTCTCAGCCTACAACTTAGTAGAGACTCCAGTGGTTATTTCTTAAATGTCAGTTATTAATTAGATTGGCTTCCCATAGATCTAATTTTACTAACAATGAAAATGGGCAAACAGGAAAGATCCTGCCACATACAATTTGCAATGGTCTGTTTGCAGGTCAGAGTTCTGGTACAAAATAGGGATGGGTGAACAGATCGCGGTTCGGGTTCAGCCGTTCGGTTCGTCTGCGTTCATTTCGTCCGTTCGGTTCGGCTGCGTTCGGTTCGTCTGGTTCGGATGTTCGGCCGTTCGGTGGTTCGGGTCGAATGTTGAGTTCGGATTCGGTATTCAGTTCGGTCGGGCTCGGTTCGGTCTTTAGTTCGGTGCAATTGAGAACTGAAAATGACATTTGGTTTTTGAAATAAAAGGAAAAAACTGACAAACATATTTCTGGCTATAACATTTTTGTTTCTTATTACTTTTTGATGAAATTTAGGGAGATTGTATCCCCATGGAGGGCACTAGGTGTACCAAAATTCGGAACTATTAGATAAAGGAAACCAATTTCAGAAGCAATTGAATGTTGTGATTTTAAGAAAAGCTCCATACACATTCATGGCTACAACTTCTTTATCTTGCATCCAATGTTCATGAAACTTGTGCATATTACATCCCTCCATATGCTTAATATTTCTGCCAATTTTAGGAAAGAGTGGATAAAGGGTCCCAAGGGTATAAGACATTAACCTGAAAATACATTTCCAGCTGTAACATTTTGATATTCCATTCTGTTTACAGGATATTTGGCAATAATGTATCAAATACCTTTCCTGCCATTTCAGCAAATGTACAGGAGATTTTGATAAAGGGACCCAATTATATAATCAATTGATGTTGTCCCTGTGAAGATCATTATTCAGATGAATATCAGCATATTCAGTGCCAGTCAGAGGCAGGCACCCTGCCTATTCGAGTTCAGTCCAAACTCCGAACTTCCAAATTCGAGTTCGGTTCGAACGTTCAGTTCGGTCGACTGAACTATTTGAGTTCGGTCCGAACTCCGAACTTCCAATCCGCGTTCACCCATCCCTAGTACAAAATTTCAGAGGCCTGTGAATGAATAGTGGTGTCAAAAATACATTGGGATCAGAAACATACCTGGTTGCTGTGACCAGACAGAGAAAGAGAGAGAGCAAGAAATTGAAGAACAATTTTTGCAAAGAAAAAAGTTCAGCAAGGAACCAATCAAAAGAGAGATGAATGGTACCAGTGTACTTCTCTTATTGCATGGTACCTGCCTACTGTTTCTCAGAGGCCAAGTAAACATTCTCCTGATTAAAACACTGACTGAGATCCACAAAGCACTTACTCCGGTGTAGCCTCACAGAAGCCTTGTGCAATCCACAAACCACTTTGGAATAGCCCCATTGAAAGCTTCCACACACAGTACGTGGTTTGTAGACTACGGTTACTGAGAATTAGAGGCAGGGCCCAAACCAAAACCCCTCGCTGTCACTTAGGGAAACTTTTATCTAACACAGGACCATCTCTGGTGAGGACAGATGTATGGATGATACAACAAACTGAGACCCACCTTCTCTCTCAGGACTGTGAAAAATGACAATGGTTTTACCCGGTTTTAGAACGGTTTCAACGGCTATCTTTGGCAATACTCTCATGGCACACCATGTTTATTTGCCAGTATACACCACATAACCATGCACTTATACTGAAAAGGTTTAACCCTTCATGCAGATCAACAAAGACAAAATGATATAGGTACTCTGGACTAAAAAATGGTTATTGTATTCCATAAATATTATTTAATATTTATTCCTTATATCTGCTGCAATGTGGCTTTGCAAGACCATGGTTCACTGAGCAGCTATAATTTTTGATATTTTCAGAACACACCTGACCATCTGCTGAGATGTACTAATGCAACTTGACACACTGTTTCAGAATCACTCATCGAAATGCATGTGTGTGGCATTATTGTGCTGGATATTGTTCATTCTCCTTTGCATTCCTCACATTTTATGTCACTCTTCTTGTTGGTGTCACATAAAGGACTAAGATACTATGAATAATACATCAGTGTAAGCTCTATAACTTGGTTAGCTTTGTTTTTCATTGCATTATATTTGTTTGTTTGTTTGTTTGTTTGTTTGTTTGTTTGTTTGACAAATTTATATCCCACCCCTCCTGCCAAAGTAGCTCAGGACAGCTAACAAGTATAAAAAAATTTTTTTTTAAAACAATGTAAATACAATAAATACAAAATATATAAAAACGTAAAATAATATAGTCTACAATGGGGGATGTCAAAAAATAAACAAAAGAAACCCCACCACCCTAACCCTCAACCCCTGTACCCTACCCATCTCCCTCACCAAAAGCCTGATGGAACAGCAGAACAGCCAGGTCTTGCATTGTCATCGAAAGGAGGTCTGGGACAGGCAGACATCTAACAAGGGAGTCAATGTCAAGTGATGGTTCCTTGGGCAGAGGCTGCACCACTGCCTCTTTGAGGCAGCTCAGCACTCTGCCCTCCCGAAAGGAGGTATTGACCACCCCCGCCAGCAACAGTCCCAATGTCTCCTGACTGGCATTAACCAGACAAGTCAGGCATGGATCTAATTCACAAGAGGTGGCTCTGACCGCCCCAAGAACATCCTCCGCATTGGCAGGCGACACCCACTGAAACTGATCCCACGAAATCAGACAAGACGGAGCTTCCATAATCTCTGGTTCTCCTAGTGTAATAAGCACAGCGTCAAAGTCGTGATTAATACGAATAATTTTATCCATGAAGTAATCAACAAACATGTCACAGCGGGCACCGGAAAATTCTGGTTCCAGGCGGAGGGAGGCCAAACTGACCAGTCCACCCCCTCACCACCCAGAAAAGTTCCAATTGATGAGACTTCACAGATGCTACAAAGACAGGAAAGAATCCCTTCTTTGCTGCCCACACACCCACAGCATAGGTAGCTCACAAACTGTCAGCTTCAGCATGCAAACGACGCCACTGTCGCTCCAACTGCTGCCCTTTCCACTTCAGTTGCCACAGGTCCTCCATGAACCAGGGAGGCCTGCAGCACTGACACTTAAGGGGCGGTCGCCTGGGAGCCATCAGGTTGATGGCCTCAGTCAGCAAGGTGTTCCTAAAAGCAACGAGGTCATCAAGCAAATGGTCATCAAGATCAGAGACCAACTCCCCAAGAGCATTCCAGAACCTCTCTGGTTCCATTAGTCTCCAGGGGTGAACCATCTGAACTGGTTCTGCACCTTTCCGGGGGCAGATATGCACTGAGGGACAGGCCCACAGGAGGTAATGATCCATCCATGACAGTCAAGCATGCAAAATTGAAAGGATCCACCAAGCCAAGCCTTTGTCACCGGGAGGGGGGGGGGAACACAAGAAGGGTTCCACACACTCTTTTCACTCGCTGGGTATCTCCAATAGCGGCTCTCTCAGCGTGGCAACACCGGGGTTTTTCTATGCCCGTCAGGATAGTGTGTTGGCCGTTACCTCTAATGAAAGAGAACAGGCCGCTATCATCATAGGGCGCATGGATTGAGAGAGTCCGCACGATACCCCCACACTCCGTAGCACACACACGCACGGGATGGAAGGAGGGGCTGGAGCCAGGTGCGGGGGGATGCCTGTGAGGGAAGAGGGCCTGTCCCCAGAATTGCAGGGAAGGAGGCAGGGTCACGCACACAGTGCTCCCCAGGGAGGGGGTCTACCCCGGGCCTGGGGTGGGAAGGAAGGGGACTCTCACACCTCTCGCACTCGCTACTCACTCTGCACTCGCTTCAGGCACACCAAGGGATTTCGAGGGTAGGAAGTCACGCAGCACACGCTCCACAGGTTTCCAACAAGCAGGGTTTACAGTCTCCACAGTCTCCACACAAGCGCAAGGGGGCCGGTTTCTAACAATCACCAGCGTCGCTCTAACTGCGGCGCTGGCTTTTATGCGACTGGCCCCGCCCCCGTACGTGCCCGCAGCCGCTCTGAGCGTCGCGGCAACGACGGGGGCGTGGCCGAGGGCGTGGCTGAGGGCGTACCCTGCTCGGCAGGGGGAATGCTCTGAGCGGCTTCTGGGGGCGTGGCCACGGCCCCCGCGTCGGCGGCCGGTGCGGCGCTTGCGGGGGGCGTGTCCCACAGCCCGTGTTGCGATCTTCCGCTCTGGGGCCCCTGACGGGTTAGGGATCTGCGGGGCAGGCGGCGGCGCCTGACAGCCTTGTATTTATGAATTATCTCATCAGAAATCAAGCCTTATTGAAGGTATTACTGTATCCAGAAAAAACAGCCAGGTCAAGTTAATGTCAGATTTTATGAACCACTTAGTAGCTGTCAAACTCACTTAGCCAGCCCATCCACAGTTCAACATGTCAATTTAAGCTAAGATAGGGATCCACAAATCACTTATTCTGGTCTGACGTAGTCCCATTGAAGTCTTCCTGGTGTCCAGACCCTAGGAGCTCAACTGGAGGAATTTAGCAGCAAGGAGGTTAAAGATGTACTGCTTACTCTTATAAGGGCAGAGCTAAACCACAGTCAGAGATTCAGATTACCCCACCTGGCTTAGGTTTCAGGGTTTAGATACAATAGGACCTGGGTCCAAATCATCCCTGGCGACTCGTGTAATCCCATGTCGTGGGATTTTGAAATATCGCGCCAGCTGATGGTAACGTACTCCAGGTATTTATGTCATCTTTAGCCAGTAAATTATGGAACAGGCTTTTGTCCGCTCGAGATATCCATGAGGCAAATAAGGCACTCGAGGATTTATTTGCCATATTAAGACCATCTCTAGTGAAGACAGCCTCCCCTCAGCAGAATAATGTATATGATAAAGGCTGGTGGGATGTGGAATGCAGAAGGGAGAAAATTAATCTTAGATATCTGGCCAGGTGGCTTAGGCAGAATTCGGAGGGGGGATGCATTGATGATATATAGGGAGAAACGCACTGAGTATAAGTTATTATTGAAGACCAAGAAGCAGTACTTCCATAGGTGCCAGTGGGGCACCTTGAGGACGGTTCTGCTGTCCCATGATAATAGAGAGTTTTGGAGAAGGGTAACATATTTACAGAAAGGAGGAGTCCCATATGTTGAACCAAAAATCGAGACAACTATTTGGGAAAAACATTTCTATGAGATCTTTAATACTATAGATACTCCATGTCATCTAGCGGTAGATAAAGAGGATGGCGCCCTCCTGGATTGGGATTCAGTTCAACCTAAAGAAATCAATAAGGCGATCAATGCTCCTAAAAACGGGAAGGCACCGGGAGAGGATTTTGTGCCGGGAGAGGTCTTTAAACTTTGCTCTGATTGGTGGGCGGGAGCCTTAGCAGCTTTATTCACCCTTATAAACAACTCATGTCATATTCCAAAGGAGTGGAAGGGTGTGTGTGGTGGTCCTGATATATAAAAGAGGGGCCAAGCAAGATCCGAATAACTACAGACCCATTACACTGCTGCCTATAATATCTAAGTTATATATCAGATTATTATAAGATAGGTTACAGACGTGGGTTGATAGTAAGAAGCTTATTGCAGAAGAGCAGGCCGGATTCCATGTGCAGAAAAGTACCCTGGACCATTGTTTTGTATTATCACATTTAATTAAGAGGAGCAGGCTGAGGGGTTTAAAGCTTTTGTTGACTTCTCCTCAGCCTTCGGCCTGTTAAATAGGCAAATGCTGTGGGGGGAAATTAAGGCAGATGTCAATAGATAGAAGGCTGTTGGCTTTAATACAGAACTTATATACAGACACACTATACGGGTCTGGATAAATAATAAGGTCTGCTTACGGAGCGTATCCCTACATCTAGAGGAGTTAGGCAAGGGTGTCTGTTAGCTCCTGGGCTATTTAATCTGTATGTAAATGACCTCATCCTAAATCTTAGAGATATAGATAAATATATGGCACTGAGGCTAGGATCCTCCAAATGCTCAATTCTCATGTATGCGGATGATACTATCTTATTATCAGTCTCGGCCCTGGGTTTGTGCAGAATATTGGAAGTTTTTGGGGAGGAGTGTAAAAAATTAGAATTAAAAATCAATATTCAAAAGACCAAGATGATGGTCTTTGAGCCAAAATACCAACCCCAAAAATGGTATTTTAACAGAGAAAGAATTGAGCAAGTTAAACAATTTAAGTACCTAGGCATTATATTTGCTTATAATGAAAAGTGGGCATCACATTTCCAATCACTTAAGCAGGGGGTCAAAGCTGAAGGTAATGCATTATATAAGTTTTTTAGAACCAAAGGTGGGTACCAGATAAGAGCAGCTTTGGAAATTTTTAAGCTTAAAATAGTGTTCAAAATAAGATAGCTCAGCTCTGGGGTCATGAAACTGCAGGTTGGAAGTCACTAGATTCTGTACAAAATTCGTTTTTATGGAACTTGTTGTGGGTCCCCAGATGTGTTTCAACAGCCATCCTTAGACTAGAAACAGGAACAGAATCCCTTGAGGTTACAATAATAGAAACCCGGTTCACGGCTTTATTGAAGATGAGAGACCAGGCAGACAACTCATTTGTAAAGCTTTGTCTACTGAAAAAGGGAAGAATGGGGAGTGACCAATTGTGGTGGAAGGCTGTGAACCAAGCTCTTTGCAGACTGGACCGCCCTTTCACCTTTCTGTCAGATATTCCTACCAAAGAAGCATGCAGTGGGGTTGAAGGGCAGTGGGGCACAGAGCTCCGGGGAAGCACAGAGCAATGTGGGAACCGAGCAATGGGGGGGAGCACAAGCAGGAAAAGGTAGGGTGCACAAGACACCACACAGGGACTTGCACACAAGGGGTAAGAGCAGTTGCTCCCACAACTTCCCACGGCCACTCCCTGACATAAATGCTCCTTGTGGCCAATTAAGACGCTGGGAGGCAGGACTAGGGAAACAGGGCACAGCTGGGGATGGGTGTGGCCACACAGGGGGCAAAGCCACAGGGGAGAACACAGGGAAAGAGGACTAAGCCACTACCAGCAACTAAGAGAGCACCAGCCCTTAAGGTGGTGCTTCCCAACCCTCCAGGGCTGGGGTATCAAGACCCAGCCCTGACAATATAGCACCTACCTCCTTTACAGCTCAGTGGCCGCTAACAAAATCAAACAGGAGAGTAAAAGTCTCCACAACAGGTGTCCCTTATAAACTCCCCAATTTGACATCTCAAATGAGCAAACCTGCATACTTACTCCTGCTAACTAGTCTCCAGAGAGGAAATGAAAAAATAACACCTACTCTCCTGAAAGCAAAATAGCTAACTCACAAGAGAAAAAGGCTATGGCAGGGATTATAAAAAAACCTCACTTAGGTTCAATTCTTCATTGAGCCCACTGGGCTCAACAGTATTAAGTCTGAAAATCCACATAGTCTCTCTTTGAGCAAGCGCCAAATCCCTATCTCTGGTACCTGAGTTCACCTTCTCAGTCGCCCCAAAATTAAAATCCTCTGCAGAATGAGTCTCCCTAAGAAAATGTCCCACTAAAGGTGCTGTGGCTCTGTGGTTCCTAATGTTACTTCTATGTTCACAGATCCTTATCTTCAGTTTTCTGGTAGTCTTACCTATGTACAGCAATGAATATGAACATAAAATGGCATATACTACATATGTAGAAGCACCAGTTGTGAAATCCCTCAGCCAAAAACTCTTTGAATCAGAGGGGTTAACAAAAGAAAGCATTCTCGATGTTTGTTTATGCGGTTTGGAATTTTGGAGTTTGGACCGAACTCAACTAGTTCGGTCAACCGAACCGAACTTCCAAGCTGAACTCGAATTCAACCGAACTGTTCAGTCGAATCCGAACCAGTTCGGAAGGCCAAAAACAGCTTAAAACACCAGTTTTGAATGTACAAACTCGGTTTGGAAGTTCGGAATTTGACTGAACTCGACTAGTTCAGTTGACTGAACCGAACTTCCGAACCAAACTCGATTTTTGAACTGAACTGAATTTCTGAACTCGGTTCTGTTCGCACATCCCTATTATTTACAACAAATGCCCGGTCCACAGGGAGCATCTCCCCTCATTCCATTGTCTAATGCTGTTTGAGACAAATCCACTATCTTATTAATATCTGCCCAGACTAAAAGGTCCTTAATATTCCTTGCTCTTTTATAAGCAAATAAAGGTCTATTCTCAAAGATAGGTAAAATGTCTAATGTATGCCAATGTCTTAAAACACTCTGGCGAATGTGGGAGCTGGCACCATTGTATGTTAAACTGAAGGTAATCCTGTCCAAAGTTTGTTTTGATCTAGGGGTCAATAAGTCAAACCTAGATCTTCTATATGCTCCTTCAAAACCCTCTTTGATAGTCTTATGAGGGTAACCTCTCTGTGTAAAAGAATTTGCAAGTATGTCTGACTCTTGCAAAAAATCGTCTTCGGTTGTACAATTCCTCCTAAGTCTGAGAAAATGACTGTATGGAAGATTCTTATGAAGATGAACCGGATGGGAACTACCATAACATAAATATGAATTCTTATCCGTTGGTTTTCTATATAAACTAGTATAAACATGTGTACCTTTACGTAAAATGGTCACATCTAAAAATGTACTCTCTCAGAGCTAAAATCCATAGTAAACTGGATATGGGAGTCTCTCGAGTTAAGCCATAGAAGAAACACCCCCCAAAGGAGTGGTATCTCCCTTACATATAAGTAAAATATCATCTATATAGCACCATCACTGAAGAATGCATAATAAAAAAGGATTAGAATTAGCCCAAATATGTATATTCTCAAATTCTCCCATGTAAAGGTTAGCTACCTCTGGTGCCATGGCAGAACCCATAGCAACTCCTCGAGTTTGCCAATAAAATTGATTATCAAACATAAAATAATTCTTGCACATAGCTATCTCAGCTAGCTCCAAAATAAAATGAGTGGGAGGGCAAAAAACATCTTCTCACATATCTAAAAAGCCCTGAAGAACATCCAAAGCAGCTCGTTGTGGTATACTAGTGTACAGAGAGGAAACATCCAGTGTAACCAAAATACATTCCTCATTCACTGGACCTATCTTATCTAATTTATTCAACAAATCTGTGGTGTCCTTAATATATGATCACATCTGAATAACAAAAAGTTTAAGATAAAAAATCAACATATTTAGAAAATGGCTCCAAAACTGAATCATTGTCTGAGACAATAGGCCTACCCAGAGGTGGGGAAAGGCCCTTATGTACCTTGGGTACCTTGGGTAATATATAAAGTGGTCTCCTAGGTTTCTCTTTATACAAAAAATTAAATTCTGATTCAGAGATGTATCCCATACTCAAACCCTCATACAGAGCATTTTTAATGAGTTTTTGCAATTCTGTAGTAGGATCATAAGGGCATTTCTTATAAAAAGTAGGGATGGGCGAACGCAATTCGGAAGTTCGGAGTTCGGCCCGAACTCGAACTGTTCGGATGACCGAACACGAACATGAACAAACCGAACAATCCGAGCACCGAACGACGAAATGGCCGAACAGTTCGGTAAGTTCGGATCGCGTTCGGATGAGTTTGGGTGGCAAAAAAAGGTTTACTGGAAGGTCAAACATGACAGGGAGGTGTAGTCACTGAGGAGCAGACTTCCAGGCACCAGGGTTGAAGAGAGGCTTTCAAGAAACTAAACTAATTATCTGCCCCCCCGTTCCCCACACCTTCTGAGCTAGTCACTGTTCCTGAACAGCAGGCATTGAATAGGATTTTTAGATTGCTTTAAGTTTCATTTCAGTTTTGTACTGAAATGAAACTTAAAAACTGAAACCTTGTGTTATGCATTTCACTGTACAGACTCATTGAGTATGTATGTATTCCACTACAGACTCCTCTTCTGTTTTTGATTCCCCCCCATCCCAT
>QEPC01001904.1:939325-962909 GCA_003113815.1 Sphenodon punctatus | reverse complement strand
CCCAAGCTGTTGGGATGATGTGGTGGATGCAGTGCTTCTACCCTCTCCTTGGACAGTCTTCTTTGCTTACCAGAAGTCCTAGCATAGTAGCTAGGGCTCTGGGCCTCTGCTTTGGTCCTAAATGTTTGTGCTGCCTCCAGTCATTCTCATGAAGTTGGAGGGGCAATTGCTTTGTGTATGTATTAATGTAAGGGGAGCTTACCACCTCTACTTTGTGAGACCTACAACACCTGTTTGGATTGGCCCACAGGAGTGCAGTAATCCTGTACCTAAGAAATCCTGTAGCTTCCTTTATCCCTTCTCTTACATATTTATCAGCATCAGTCAAATGAGGGGGGCGGGAATCCTAGAAAAAAATCTCTGAAACTAGTAAGTGGTGCACAGAAAAATACAGAGGCTTGAGAGCTACTTGTGTGTAACGAATCAACAATTGGGTTTTTGTCTGAGTTCCAGCAGCCTTAAAGCACACAGTTTTAATTGGGGAAGTTATTTATCTGCATCTATCCTAAAAAAAAAACACCTTTCCCCCACCAAGTGCTATGCAGAATCATCTTGCTTCACTTTCAAATCTGCTGAACCCAATGCAACTTTATTTTAAGTATCAATTGGAAAACCATAGCTGTCCCCATGTTGTGTGTATTACTTGGAACCTTTCTTGCCAGGGCCGGTTGGCTTCCAGGAAAGAGGGGACCATGTGAAAAAATGGTGGCTTGGGTCCCCTCCTAACATAGGAATGTTTTCTGGACACAAACTGACTCATTCATTAGAAAAAGGAACATGGCACCATCATTAATTTCTGATGTTCAATTAAACATCACACCTCCCCCCCCCCCCGCCCCAGGTGAAGGAGTTCCTGCATTGCAGGGCCGTATATCACACACATGATGATAACATCATGGTTTATTCATGGGCCCCATGTGTTGCCCTTTCCCCTTCCCCAAATCACCCCTGCACCACCACCCCAGCCAGAGTTTCCCACATTTGAGGCCCTGTAGGCCTATATTTTACACCAGTATGTCTCGTACTCATTCAAGTTTTTTAATTGGACTTGTGTGTTCGGGGCCCCCAAGAAACAGGCCCCTCTGCAGTCACGCCTTCTGCCCTTGCCTGAATCCAGCTCTGCCTCTTGCACCTGGTGACATCCCTCACTGCCATTGCCCCTCGCCCCCACCAGCATGCACAGGCTGCTGTAGACACTCAATACAGCAAGGAAGGAGGGGGAATTGTCACCACTTTAAAACTCGAACAGCATATAAAGTGCAGGCTTAGTCTGCAGACCATTGGCAAGCGACAGAATCATTAACAAAAAATGGCACATCAGCATTTTCAGAGATGGTCCACTTGTTCCTCCTGCGCACATGCTGCAAATAAGAATCTGTCAGTCTCGTTTGAACTACCAATGGCCAGGGCTGTATGGAGTGCTGAGAACCTCAGCTAGTGTGCTGAACACCTATGGCCCCTTTCAGGCTGGGGTAGGGCTTGGTCAGAACGCCAGCTGGAGTCAAATGACAAGAACTTCTTGTGGCGTAATGTTTCTCAACCCATCCAGTTAAAGCAAAGTCCTCTCCTTCCCTTCCCAGATCTCTTTGCAAAGCTAGGAATGAGAGGCTCAGAGTCAAACAGCCTCCCTGAAAGGCGCTGTGCAAAGAGGTTTCGTGTTGGTTTGAATGTGCACCACATCTGTGCGTTCTATTCGCCTCCTGCACCTATTCTACAGCATCCAACTTCATTTGTAAAACCAATTTCTTTTCAATATGCTAGACTTTCTGGTTCAGGGATAGGGACCGATTCTCTTCTGAAGGCAAAGTACAAGCTCTGAGGGCTGCGTAGGTGGGGTTGCCATATACACAAATATTTAGATGACACTTATGAATAATACAGGTTACAGGGTTGCATTGGCTTCATTGCAGTCCTGCAACCCATAGTTTTCTTAAATGCCTCTAAAAATGAGCATATATGGCCACCCTGTGCATAGGAGTTCAGGGGCAAAGTGCTTAAGGAGTGGTTCTGGCTAGGGGAAAGAAGGAAAGGGGGGTGGGGGAGGTTTATTTCATGGATCTATGCCATGAATCCTGTCCATCCCTTATCCTGGAATGTGTTCCCTCATCTCTGCTCCCTTCCCTACTTGAGGGTGGGGACTGAATCATGGGCCAGATCCAGGAATTAAAGAGGGGCCAAGTGAAAACCAGCGGCAGGCCAGATTTGGCTCCCAGGCTGAAGGTTTCCCTATGCCTGCTCTAGCTAATGCCAGATGTGCAGCTGCCCTGGGGCCCCACAATGCATGGAGAATTTGTGTGCCCCTTGTATGGGCATGGAGATGAGGGCAGGAATCCTATCTAGCTGCACCTCCGATGCCAGGGTTGAAATGTAAGAATGTTTCATGTTGGCATGATGTTTCACTTAAAGCAGGGATGGGGAGCCTATGGCCTGCAGGAGAGTCTCCCTTTTTTCAGTCTGGCCCAATGAAGACCCTCCCAAGAGTGTAGCTATAATAGAGAGATGGGGTGTTCAGTTGCCCCAGAGCCCATGAACCTCGGCGGGCGGGAGGGCATGCTCCCTGGTGCAGCTGCACTAAGTCCCTGCTGCTGGGAGAGACGATGAGGGGCCCATTACCATTCCATCTATACTCCTGGATCCTATCATCCTCCATGTGTACACCACTGATGTGGCCTGCTAAGATTACCCCTCTCAGGACTTGACCCTGAGTTTCAGAGCTTTCAAGCATCATTTACGGTCTCAAGGTTAGGAATAATTCTCAGGTTCAGTCAACTCTCACCTTATATTTTACCTGTCTTTGCATGTTCTGGAGAAGAAGAGGGAGCTGTGTAGTGTTACCCAGATCCAGCTGCTGAAAAGAAGTTCCTACAGTAAGGGAGCCCTGCCCCGCTTCTGTGCATCATTTCCCCTTGCACCTTCATGCCTCTAGTCTGCACCCAGCCCCTATGGCATGTATCCTGCCCCTGCCCCACCTCCTGCCCCTACCTGTTTGTTAGGCAAGCACAAATGTTCCTTTGAATTTGCATAAATCTAGTTTAACTGATACATGCTGCAAATTAGCAGTTTTAGGGCTTCGTTCCTGGGAGAGGTGGCAACTCTAGCACTAACAGATCCCTGCAAATCCTTGCAGGTTTAGGCTCCAATGTGGGCTAAAGGTAAGTCATTGTGGCATGCAACCTCTTAGGGAGCAGACACAGTAACAACTGTTTGTGTGTCTAGGCCTGCATTTGTATGTCACTGGATCAGGCCCCTTGGTAGAGTGCCGTTACTGTGTCAAAACCTGCATTGCTGCTGCTGTCTGCAATGTAGCATTACTGCAGTTCAGGAAAAAGATAATCTCCAGATCAGTCACCTTTAATGAACATTAAGTTCAACTCAAACAAATGTATCTAGGTCTATATTCTTAAACCACACAGCAGGTACAGAAGGAAAACAGTGAGAGGAATGTAATGGCACTCGATATCACCCTGCTTACCTGTGACATGTCAGACTTTGGTGCACTCATAAAGACTTAAAAGTGCTTGTAATTATTATTTTTCTTTCAGGCTTGGGAGCTGGTTTCAGAATCCAGTGATCAATTGGAAGTGAAAGGGAATCTTAAACATTGCAGCATTTCCTCACCCTTTAACTGGACCACCTCGAGGTATCCTTTGAAGTCTTTCAAACTGAGAGCTCCAGCCCCCTCATGCAAACTGCGCAGTAATTATGTTCCACTTTCTGTGCTGAGAAAGGCACTTTTGTGTTTGACAGCATCTCATCTGTGAGGCTGGTATATATTTTATCTAATGGGAAAATGCCATCCAAGTCTCCAAAGAACAGTCTTTGCAAGTAGCCTGGAGGTAACATCTTTGATGGCAAAATTTTTGGAGAGGGTGTATGGAATCTTTAATGTCTCTCTCCCTCCTTCCCTTCTCCCGCCCCCTTGCTTCTCTTTAAGTTACATTGTGGCACAGATTAACTACAACAACATATCGCTGACAAAAGGGTTTAAAGCAGAGGAAGAGTAAAGGTCCCGTGGTTGCCGCCGCTCTTGACTGCATTAGGAAGCTAACAAAGCAAAGGAAGGGCAGGCAAACCCATGCCAATTTTTGCTGCTCTGACTGGGCCATAGATTTATTAAATTTATACCCACTGTGGTAGATGTTTCCATGGGGGAATTTGGAGGTTTAAGAAGCTGTATGGGAGACATTATGTGGGGCCATCAGCAGGCAGGCTGGAATGTGTGGTGGTTTGGGGGTTTGGCACTGAGAAAGAAATAGAAGCTGTTGGCTCTGGGTGGGCAATGTGTCCCCTACAATTCTACTCCTCTCGGGCATTAGCAGAAGTGGTTTTGCATTGAGAAAGGGGGAGGGTGCAGAATTCCTCACTCGCCGCTAGTGGTGCGCACTTCATTTTCATTATATTGATAATGGGCATTTTTACACACACGTTAAAGTTCGGGATGTTTCAATCTTTTGGGTTTACAAGTCCACAAGTAAGTTTCGGATGAATTGTTCTCACACACACACACACTGCCCTGAGGCAGCCTAAAGTAGCCGCAGCTGTAAACGTGACAGGCTGCCATGGAAACCAAGTGACCACAGCGGCCTGGAGCAAAGCAGTTTCCCAGGAAAACCTTTTACACACAAAAGTTTTGGGAGAAGTTTCACGCAGAAGTTCAAAGATCCGGATGTTTAAGATCTGGGTGAGTGATTTAGACGCACAGAAACTTCAGGATGTAACAGCAAACATCCAGGAGAAATGTGTGTGTAAAAACACCGATAACGACATTCTCGTGGAATAAATGTAGAGGAGTATTTAATGGAATATACATTTTACAGACAGAGAAGATGAAAGGGTACAATTGTAACTGAGTTAACCTGTGAATGCAAGAGACATCCTCTGCTGAAATAAATCCCAGCCAGTGAGGTACTGATTTTAATATATTAGTTTGCACCACCATTGTAAATTATGGAGTTTTTTTTAATTAATGTATATGATTATTATAAAGGAATCAATGTAGGAGACATCCTCTACCAAAATAAATTCCAACCAGCGAAGAGTATCTCCTGTTGAAGCAAGCCCTGGCTAGTGAGAAGGAAAGTTTTTCCACTGCTGACGGATGGGTCTGAGTAAGTGTTGGTCCGCTGTTCCTTGAATGTCCTGAAGTAGGTATTCGAAATGAGCCTGATCAACTGGGAGCTCATAGATTAGACTTGGGAACATTTTGTCTTTTGAAATGGTGGACTTGAACTTTTGATATATTTGATCAGATTATCCTTGCTGTATACCTCTCAAGTGGTGGATTTGATTGATTAATTACCTGTAGCCACATATTGTATGGGTATTTTAGAATTATATATTGTATGGGGGTAATTGAGGTGTTTTGTGGTTGGTGCTTATACATTCTGTACTAGGTTATTTAAATTTGTGATATAGTCTATTATATAATTTATTAGCCCCAAGTGTGGATCCTGGGGTTGTTGTCCCATGCTTTGTCTTGTAGGTTTAGGTTAAACATACATATTAGTCATTGTGCACTTATTACTACTGCATTATAATGAGAAAAGGAGGACGGAGTTCAGCTTTTGAGAAGCCTGGCACTTCTGCCACTGATGGCAGCCCACAATGGAAATTATACCAAAAACAAAATCTTCATTATTGCTCTAAATCAATACTGATAACAAATAATGAAATTTCATTATTAGCAATAACAAAAATGACAGTTTTTAATCATGAATAACTAAAATGAAAACAAAAAACAACATGGGTCCCCGGTGCACACACACTCACCACCCCAGCAGTCCTTAATAGGTAAAACCTCTGATATCTGCCACAATGTCCCCAAGGACACCTAGGCACAAGAGCTGAAAGGAAAAAGATTTTTTATTTCTAGGTATTATTTGTTAACCCTCCAACTATCCGAATAATACCCAACATCCAAAAAGGGGTCTGGCATAGTCTCTTATTTGGATACTCTAGTTCTGTTACTTCATTACCCTCATCCCACCACCCCAGACACCATTTTGGCTACTCAGTTTGGTTATTTCAGTTATTTCGGTTACTTTGTTTCAGCAATTGTGCTAGCAGCACTGAAAAGATCATAGAACCGAAGTACCAAAATGATCAACAGTCAAATTATAATAAATAAAACTACAAAAAACGCCAACCCAAATGGGTATTTGGCAGAAGAGGAATGAATAGCGGGTAATATCTGCTTCATCTGGTTTAGTTCCAATAGTGCAAATGATTCATATTTTGGATATTGTTTCAGCTCTGCTAGGGACCTAACTCCCACCAAACCGGATGGGGGAGCAGGCAACAACTTTGCTGCACGTGCTTCAGAAAGAGCAATGCTACTGGAGCTGGCTGCAGGGTTGCCCTGGCAACCTCACACCCTCCTGCTCAACAAGCTTTTAGTCTGGTAGCCCTGGCCTTAGTCTGATGTGTGATCATCATCAGTGAAATATTTAACAGCATTAGCACTTGGCTTGTTGCGGCAAGGCTGCTGTTAAGTCCCTCAATGAGATGAATGGGAGAGTTCACTCCTCTTTGAGTTGTTGCTTCAAGCTCTAGATAGACTGAGGTAGACACAGCTTAATGCATCAGTTAGACAGGACAGGTTGCCATAGAGTTCAAGCAACAAAGGGTGTTTTCAAACAAGACAATAGCCTGCTGGAGTCTGTGTGTGGTTGGTGTAGCCCCACTCTGTCCCCGCTCACAGTTTTTAGCACAACAAACCTCAGAGACAGGCAGGTGTTCTTCCCCACCACACTCCGCTCCACCCCACCCCCGCTCCCATCCTCCACAAGAAGCTCCTTGGACACTCTAGGCTTTCACCTGTAACTCAGTAGTGCTGTATGCATGCAAGGCAGCATACAACCTAATTGATGGGGTGGGCCGTGGCTCAGGTGGTAGTGTGCATGCTTTGCATGTATAAGGTCCCAAGTTCAATTCCTGGTATCTCTGGTTCAGGATCTCTGGTAGCATGCCTGGGTGAAGCCTCTGCTGGGGATCCTGGAGCATCTTGGGTAGCATGCCTGGATGAGGCCTCTGCTGGAGAGCTAGATTTGAAATCCTGCTTCTGTGTTGGGTTGTGACAATACTGGGCTAAGATGAATGGTGTGACCATGTGGGCACACAGCCTGAGATGGCCCACAATGCCCCTGGACTACACTGTTGGTGGTTATGTGGTGGGTTGGGGCTAACATCTGGAAGACACCTAATAAACAGGCAGTGAACAACACACCTACCTAGTGGTAGGGGAGAGCTTAGGATATTCAAACATTCTTAGGATCAGACTCCCTATATTGAGGGGGGAACCTTTGGTGTGGTTTTCTACTGTCTCATTTGGTTTTACCCTGAGCTATTTAATGATGGCATGGCACCTGTGAGAATCAGGGACATAGGTACCATGGAGCAAGGGGCCTCAAAACTCTGAGATGGCACCTTTGCAAATGACCTGAGCATCACTGGGAAATTTTAAGAGAGGGAGGGAGTGGAGCCAGCATACTGCCCCTGCCCACTCTGAACATTTCCTTGCGGCACTCAGGCCGCTTGCAAAGGCTCCATTCCCACATCAGTTGGCTTTCCAGGGGGGCACTGACAGCCGGAGCCACACTGCTGTTCTTGATAAGCCCTGCCTCCCCACTGTGGAGACTGCCTCTTGCTCTTAGCAGGGCCCAAACAGGCATATGAGCCCAGGCCCTTGATATGCCACTGGGGAAAGCTTAGGGTGTTAAAACATTCCCAGTATCAGACTCTCTATATTAATTTGGGGGCGGGGGGGACCTTTAGGCCAGGGGTCAAATCTGACTCTTGGTGATGGTTTTCTATTTGGCCCCTTTCCAATTGCTGGATTTGGCCCATGGATCTAGTCCCAAAAGAGAGCTCAGGGGAAAGAAGCACAGATGAGGGTATGCACCCAAGGAAAGAGGATGATAGATCCATGATATGGACCCTCTCCTTCCTGAGCACACCCCTTATTCACCTCTACCCCCAACTTCTTTGTGGCCCAGGAAGCTTGTACTAATTTTCAAAGTGGCACCTGGGAGGGAAAGGGATTTCCACCCCTGTCATATTTTATACCCTCATTCTCTCATCAGGTGCTTTTAGACTGATCACACCCACATTTCTGCTCCGCCTCACACCCTAGTGGGGTTGGGCTGTCCATTTAAAGGCAGCCCACCAGATGTGCAGGTGGATCAGAAGCAGAGCAGGTACTTCCCAGACATCCCGGAGCATCCCGGAGGCAGAGCAGCAGACTGTCTACTCAGCGGACTGAGGCTGCTGCAGCTCCGCTCCTGGCTGGGGGTTGGCCTGGCCAATGCCATAGAGCTGCGGGTAGCAGCCTAGAGTGGTGCCAATCTGTCCTCAGCTCTATGGTGTGGGGTAGAGGGTGCTGTGTGGGAGGACTCAGGCGCTGCTGCAAGCAGGCAGATGCAGGGGTGCACTCCAGGACTTCACGGTTGAGTCCAGTGTCCATCTACAGACACCCATTATGTCCTTGGCCTCACAGACTTCGTAAGATGCAAAGAAATCTGGGTGCAGCTTGATGCCAGTTTTTCCATTGTAGGCCAGTAATGTTTTAAAGTAAGTCCAGAAGAATAAAGTGCCTGAGTTTCCTTTCGCCTTTTCTTTCTTTAAAAAAAAAAAGTGTAGCCCCAGGGCAAGCACTGGCCCTTTAAGACTACCTTTGGGAAAGGGAGGTGAAAGAGTATGAGGGAGAAGCCAGGTGAACCAAGAAGAGTGGAGATACTCCATGAAGGGAGGGGGAATAGAGTGGAGAAGGAAGCGCTGCTGAAGGAAAATAGAGGGGGCTGTGAGGAGGAGAGAGAGGGGGCTGTGAGGAGGAGAGAGAGGGAGAAAGAGGAAACAGAGAGAGCATCCGAGAGTGAAAGGGAAAGAAAGCTGATAAAGATACCAACAGAGTGAGAGAGACAGGAATGAGAACTGAGACAGACATCAACCGCGAGAAAGAGAGACAGACCGAAGAAGAAGCTGACACCATCGCAGAGACACCAGAGGAGAAAGAGCTGAGAGAAACAAGAACTGGAAAGAGACCCATGAGAGAGAGTGAACCGTGACGAGAGCAGAGAGAGAGAACAGACTGAAATAAGTTGATTTAATGCGCCAAGGTAATTTGTCCCCCTCCTCGGCACCCCTTGCTTTGTTCCCTTTCCCCCCTGTTTGTTGTCATGTTGTTGTAATAATGCCTTACCCTCTCTCCCCTTTTTTACTTACCTGTGTGTAGTTCCCTTATTGGGATCTGTGAGGGGATCTGGGTCCGATCCTTCTTTGGGTTTTACCTCAGGTTTTGTTTATGTTGGTGGTGGTGAAGTCCTCCTCCCCTTTCAGACTGGGGAGTTTCCCACCAGCTGGAGGCACCACAGATAAGAATCCCCTAAAGAGAATCCAGGCTCCATAGTTCCCCCCCCCCCCTCCTGGCAAGGCCAAAGGTTGGGGAGAGTGGGGTTACAAAAGCAAGAACATTCCTTAAGGAAAAAACCTCAGTTAAGAAAACATTCAATTTGCAGCTAGTTCAATTTTCACTGATTGCCTCAGACCCTGAACTACAACCACCACCACCACCAATGCTGCTCCTGTCAGCCAAGTTTGTAGGTGGAAATTTATAGCAAAGCCAGGTAATTTATTCAGACAGGCAGACACATCACAGCCTTTCCCGGGTACAGTTTATGGGATTAGCCAGTTCACCAGAAAGCAGTGGAGGAGCTGGATTTTTCGAAGAAGAAGAAAGCAGAAGAAGCCTCCCTGGTTGGCAGAAGCACTCAGAGAGGCTGGTGTGGTGTCTGATCAGGGGTGGGCTCTCAGGCCAAACTGCCACTGCTCTGGTTTGAGCAGGTTGTGATGCCCTTATCAGAGCAGGACTTTCTCCTACAGTAGGGATTGGGAAATATTTCCTCCCAGTGTCCACTTTGGAAATGAGTACAAGCTCCAGGGGCCACATAGACGTTGGGGATGGGAAGTGCTTAAGGAGTGCGCTCATGAAGAGGAGGGTCCCCCAGATCATGGATCTGACCCCTATCCTTGTGTGCATGCCCTCATCTCTGCTCCCTTAACCTGAGCTTGGCTATTCAGTGTGTGAGGTAGGAACTGGTTCCGGGGCCAGATCCAGGAACCGGAAAGCGGTCACATAAAAACTAGCTGCAGGCTGCATTTGGGTTCACCACTCCTGTCCTGCAGTATTTTGTGGAGTGGTCTGCCCAGTCTTGCTCTAATGAGCCAAGTAGTAGCTTTTCTCCCAATTGCTTATATAGCACAGAGCAGAATGAAAACTGAGGTCTCTTCATAAACCTTGGAATATATCTTGCTTTTGCAGATGGCAGAACCAGAAGCAATCCTCACCACTGTTTAGTAAGCTTTCTCTAGCAGTTGTTCCTGTGAGCAGTGTTTGTTACTGAGGAACTCTAGCTGTGACCAGGATATGGGATCTTTCTTTCTCCCTTATTGACGTGGAGTGGCAAAGCTCAGATGATCAGAGAACACATGGGAAACTCTGCTGAATGTCAGCAGAATATGAGAAGGAGGCATAACTAATTCCAACAGCAGGGTTTTCAGCACCAGCAGAAGACGTTCAGGTTGAAAGGGTAGGGGCCAGATTTGTCTGCGATGAACTGGTGTAAATCTGGAGTAACCATATTTAAAATCTATACCATAGTTCCAAATTTACATCCTCTGTTGTGACCATGCCACATCCAGCAGAAGTGTCCATGCTGCAGTAAGCTGTGGTGGACATGGTCTGGACCGGGTCAGGCTGCTTGTGGCAAAATGCCCCCATTTCCCTACCAGAGTACCCTAGACAAACACTCTGCTACACCCTATCAACCCCCCACCCCCAGGGGCTGGACAAATGCAAGGTCACAGGACAAGTGTTCTGCGCATGCTCCAAAAGCCAACGACAGGGATCAGTATCTCAAGGTGAACGTCATGATGTCTCACCTTAGTGACTGTAAGCGGGGAGGGGGGGGTCTCTCCTGAGCTGGGGCGGGGGAGAGAACACTAGGGAATTAGCTATTTCGCCCCCTTAAGCTAGCCCCTAAAGTGTGGGGCTGTGCTACGTGGGAGCCTGTTAGGGTCTCCCACCCTTGGCCTCCAACCACCCCTTACAGCCAAGGCCTACTCCGCCTGTAGCACCCCTGTTAGGCTTAGGGCCATGCAGGCTCCCTGGCTAAAGGGTTAAGAGCCTGGGCTCTGGCTGGGTGTGGCCTAATGTCCTGGACAGCCCAGACGGTCCAGCGGCGTTTCTGGGCCTAGCTATTAGGAAGTCCAGACAGGCTAGTCTAGAGGGGAGAGGAGCCCCGGTAGCAAGCTCCTTCCCCTAGTTCAACTGAGCTTAGGGCTTAAATAGTAGCTGGAGCACGCTCAGTGGCCAAGGCCTCACTGGGCATGCTCCCAGCCAATTGGTTATGACTTATGCTTGGTCCCAGGCAGAGCCTCACTGGGCATGCTCCAGCACTTAGTCTCCAGAGGAGTTCTGGAGCTAAACTGGGCATGCCCCAGTTTGGCAGCCTGTTACCAAGCAGTTCCTAAGAGAGGCACCTCTCCTTTTTACCTTTCTACAGAGGGTCCTGTCCCTTATATCCTGTAATAGTGGGGTAGTCGCGTCCTGCTGCAGCCACCCTATTACACACACACACACACACACACACAAACACACACAGTTAAAAAAAAAAACAATGTCCAGGGTAGGAGATTGGGCTGTGAAAGAAAAAGTGGACACCGTCCACCACTCCCTTAAACTGTGGGAACAAAAGAATGCCAAAGATAAGCGAAAACTCCCTCACCCAGGGGTTACTGCACCCCGATAGGGGAGGAGAGGAGCACTAGCCTCGATTCCTGCGGAATAACGAGAGGGATACCTGGTCAAGGCCCTTTAGGTCCTTTCCGGGACCCGGTTTTCTTGCCTCCCTTCCGAGGTTCTGAGTGTCGTGGCTCGAAATCAAGGCGATGAAGTTTATCAGGGATCCATTGACAATGCTTGCAATAATACTGTACCACCCTTGGTTCCAGGGGTGTTATTGTGACATCTCCATCGCACCAATCACAGCCATAGATGCGGACCCGGTCTCCCGGCTGAGGGCTAGGACTCCGGGCCTCTGCGCAATTATTCAAGAAGCTGCCCAATCAGTCCGAGGCGTTAAATAACATCTCAGGAAAGAGTGGAGGGAACCTCCGGAACTGGGGTAACGAGCTGCCCCGGTGAGAGGGTCTGGATGGTTTGCGTTCCAGCTGACTTACAGACTACTCTCAGAGTTCCAGTCCCCTTGTCTATGCCCCGCCAGGTGGCCTGAAGGCCCTTTTCCCTGGTAGGCTTCGGTGCCGACTGGCACTCCATATTCCAAGTAGCATGTTCTGTTTCCGTAGCTACTTCGGCTTGGAAGTGCTCTGTCTGGCAAGCTTGTACCTGTCGGGGAGGGACCTGTACGTCAGGTCTAACCGACATCACCAGTTCCAGGACGGGGCGAGACCTGAGAGTTTGGGTTTTTTCCCCAGAAACTCGAGGTTTAGCTCTGGGAGACTTCTGTTCTCCTGCTATCTTGGGGCTAGATGGCCACGGGCCAGTCAGGGGTCTGGGGTCCGGCGTACCCGACCTCCATTCCTGGTCAAAGGTAGGCAAATCTTGCCTGAGAATAGCAGGCCATGGCAAGGTAGGCACAACGCCCACTTTAAGAATATAGGAGACACACACACCCCCGAGCTAAACCAGGATCCATGCCATGGGATACTCCTTTTGGTCGCCGTGCATGCATTGCAATTTAATAGTGTCCAGCGGACTAATCCATTCTGGCTGGACAAATTCAGTTCGAATCAGGGTCTGATTGAACCCAGAGTCCAACAGAGCCTGGATGGACTAATTACCCACTCGTAAACCCTGGAGGAAATGCCCCGCGTGGTTTCCCGAGGGTAGCTGCTGTATAGTTAAGCCGAATAAGCTGGCAGTTAAGTTAGTCTCCATGAGGGGGCAGTCTCGCTGGAGATGACCCCATTCTCCACAGCAAAAATTAGTTGAAGGGGCCGAGTCCCCTAGTAGGGCTTTGGTACTTTCGTCGGGATCTTCCAGATGTGTGTCGCTGTCTCATCTTTGCCCGGCTTTAGGTTCCGATGGTTGGGTATAGTCATTTCGCCACCACGTTGTTTCTGTGGCCCAGGACCCCTTCCTCCATCCCGGGGTTCCTTTGCCCCTGGGCTGGGGGGGGGAGGGAGGCAGTTTGCCTTTTGCATTGCTTAGTCCTGAAGGTCTAACTGAAGTGGGAATGGTTTTGGTCTCCAAGAATGCCTCGGTTGCCTCCACAGCCTCATTGCAGTCTTCTGGCTGTTGACGCCTCACCCATTTCTGTACCTCACTCAGCAGAATATGTAGATATTGGTATAGGATGACCTGCTCTACTATTTGGGCAGCCGTTCGCTGGGTTGGTTTCAGCCACTGATGGGCTAAGTCCTGTAATTTATCAGCCACTGCCTTGTGGCACTGGTCCCGCGCAAAAGTCTGTTGCCTGAACTGGGATCGATAGTCCACCTCTGAGATTCCATAGTGATCTAAAATGGCAGCCTTGACTCACTTGTATTGCGACGCCGACTGTTCGTCTAGAGCCTGGTATGCGACTTGGGCGTCTCCTTGGAGCTGAGGAGCCAACCTCACGGCCCAGGTAGCCTTTGGCCAGTTCGCAGCTCCCGCCACATGCTCAAAGGTGGTCAGGTATGCATCCGGATTGTCAGAGGGTGTCATCCACAACAGCTGCACCGTGGGTACCTCCGTGTTGCTAGGTCTCACGGGTGGGGCCAAGTGGGTGACCAAGGTTCTCAGCAGCTGCTCTTGATGACTTTGGGTCTGCTGCTGCTGGGCCACCATCTGCACCTGAGTGTGCTGCTGCTGCTGGATGAAGCTGACGACTGTCATCTGCTGCTTTACCAGAAGCTCTATCAATTGCGGCATCAACAGGGTAGGTGCTGTCTCTGTTCCACCCTCCATCCCGTTCACCATTCTCTTTTCTGGATTTCCCCCCAGCAGTACCAGGAGCCGCCCCTGGTGGCATTGTATCTGCTTACAAGCTAGCATCTTATGGGAAAGTTTTCTTAGGGCACCCTCTTAGTCTTGTCCAGGAGGGGCGCTGTACCTGCGACACAGTGCATCTTTTCTCCCTTTTTTCTGGGGCACCTGCAATCCTAGCAGCATCCTGAAGGTGGCGCTCATCCTGCATTCTCCACTACGTGTAAGCGGGGAGGTCTCTTCTGAGCCGGGGCAGGGGAGAGAACACTGGGGAATTAGCTATTCCCCCCCCCCGGTTACCTTAGGGTAGCCCCTAAAGGGTGGGGCTGTGCTAAAGGGGGCCTGTTAGGGTCTCCCGTCCTTGGCCTCCAACCACCCCTTACAGCTAAGGCTTACACCACCTGTAGCACCCTTGTTAGGCTTAGGGTCATGCAGGCTCCCTGGCTAAAGGATTAAGAGCCTGGGCTCTGGCTGGGCATGGCCTAGTGTCCTGGATAGCCCAGAAGGTCCAGCAGGATTTCTGGGCCTAGCTAGTAAGAAGTCCAGACAGGATAGTCTAGAGAGGAGAGGCACCCGGGTAGCAAGCTCCTTCCCCTAGCTCCCCCCACCCCCAGCTTAACTGAGCTTAGGGCTTAAATAGTAGCTGGAGCGCACTTAGTGGCCAAGGCCTCACTGGGCATGCTCCAAGCCAATTGGTTATGACTTATGCTTGGTCCCAGGCAGAGCCTCACTGGGCATGCTCCAGCACTTAGTCTCCAGAGGAGTTCTGGAGCTAAACTGGGCATGCCCCAGTTTGGCAGCCTGTTACCAAGCAGTTTCTAAGAGAGGCACCTCTCCTTTTTACCTTTCTACAGAGGGCCCTGTCCCTTATATCCTGTAATTGCGGGGCAGTCGCGTCCCGTGGCAGCCACCCTGTTACACCCACATCACAGGTCAGAGGGCTCAGGCAGTTCACCTGGATTGGAGAAATCCCTACCTGGGGGCGATTCCCAAAAGCACGCCAGAGCACACCACCATCATGCCTGTTTTTACCCAGAGTAACTACAAGTGAATTTTGGTCCCAAGGTTTTGAAAATGATGGTGAAATCTAGTGATTTTATTGTAAGTCTTGTGATGTTAATGGTGTCTTCAAGCCTAAAATTGCTTGCATTAACATATGAGAACTGAAGCTTTCTCTAGCCCTCAAGTTTATGGGGGAAAGCACTGTATTTTCAGGGTACAGAATAAATCTTCAAACTAATCTTCAAAACACTCCAGTAAAGTGGGGATCTGACTAATCTTACTTTCTTCAAATATGCAGCATTTTAGATCCTGATCTGTTTTTTTTAAACTTTATGGTTGTTTCACATGTCTCCAAAGACAGAAACACATTCAGACTCTGAAGCCACACTCGTGATCTAAGCACACCTTTAAGCACGGTTTCAAGTTTGTAACTGGAAAGGCTGATCAAGCAAGACTTGAGGGGGGGGTCTGTGGCCGCTGAGTGGCACAGCTGCAGAGCACCCGTTCATGTGGGACAGATTCTAATGGGTGGCTCCCAGAGTGGCCACTGTACTGCCCACGCAGCCAGCTTCCACACATCCCTGCTACCATGAACCAACTCTGCAAACAACTCCCACGGGCATCCGATCCCCCTCCCAAACCCTGCCCAGGAACACTCCCCAAACCAAGTCCTGTCACAACTGCCCACCCTCTGCCATGACACACAGCCACAGACACCTTGGAAACACAAGCTAAACAACCTGTAACCTCTTCCTGCCCAGGAGCCACTGCAGCCACTGCAACTGCTGGCAGACTAGTCCCAGGCAACAACAGAGATGCAAACGAGGGGGGGGGGGACATGCAGGAAGCAGCTGTCTGAGCAGGAAGCCCTGTTCTTCACCTATAGAGCAGAGAAGACCCAGAACACACTCACTCCTAATTTCTGTAGGAGGGAAAGCTCCCTGCTTGTACATCTTGTGGAGCAGAGGTGGGGAAAGAGAGGGTCATCGAGGGAACAGTCAGGATACTCCAAACTACAGCTGTTGAGCAGGGAATCCCCAGTACTCCTCTGCCTGCAGCCCTTATGGGGGGAGGGTCCTGACTCTACAGATGATGAGCAGGAAAACAGGAGTTTTGCCCCAGCCTGCAGTGCAGTGAGCTGGCTATTAATACTGTGGGCAGAATCCATTGTTTCAACTGCCCTAGGCATAGCTCCTCCTCCCCCATCGGCAGCAAGTTTATTTAATTTCTTTATTTCACTATTTATATACTGCCCCCTCCTGCCCAATGGCAGCTCAGGAGGCCAAGGGGCAAGTTAGTGCCTGTGAATGGGAAACTGACTAGAAATTGATGAGCTCCTTTGGCTTCTAGTCTGCTTCTAGTCAATTTCATGCCTCAATTTTCCATCCCTGGACATTGAATTGCAGTTGGCAGGTGGCGGTGAGGGACAGTCTGCTGTGCAGCCCTATAGCAGCGAAGGTAAGAGGGGTGGCATTTTGTCAACCCTTCTTAGATGCCACCTACCTCCACCTTTTGGCAATACCATGCCCGCTCAAGGCACACCTTCTGGCAACATCCTTACTGTGCACTGGTCATTGTATCATTCTGTAACATTTAAAAAAATTCATATGCCCACTACAGTGGCAATATCAGCTTCTGAGGCTTTCACCAGCATGACAACTCCCACCAGTCAAGCATGGTCATAGGACGAGTTGGTCTTTGCATGGGAGACTACTGTAGAACACCTGGAAGTGGTGTATATAATCCCATGGGGTTGAACCTGTACTGAGCCTTTCTCTAGAGTGGTGCATGGAACAATGGGTGTAAACAGATAAACTGCAGCTCCATGTCTGTCTGTGCCAGCCTGCTTCACCCCCAGATTGGCCAGTCCACATAAAGGGTGCCTGCCAGATGTGCAAGTGGACTCGGAACAGGCTGTGGCTGCTCTGGGGAAGCCCCACTTCCAGCACTCTGGAACATCCTAGAGCATGCCGGTCAAACCCAGGGCAACGGCTGAACATGGAGCTGCTGTCTCACAGCAGACACACAGTGCAGCTCCATGCCTGGGCATCCCTTGCCCCATTCACCACCATGGAGTTGCAGGCGTCTGTCTAGAATGTCGGGTGAGCACCCACAGCTCTATGGTGCGGTGGGGGAGGGGGGAGCTGCTGTGCAGGCAGACCACAGCCTGGGGAAACCGCTGGTTCATCTGTTGCAGACCCAGGCGGGGATGTAAGCAGGTGGATGCAGGGGTGCATTCCCAGAGCAGCTCCGGAGGTGGCCAGCCTTCGCATCCATCTAAAAACACCCAATGTGTTGGAGATTATCTTGAGTGATTAACCACTTGTGACTTTTATATGCTTTGTGTAGCCTGTGAACAGAAGACCCCCTCCCACTCATGACTATTGGGGGGTGGGTACCCCAATATCCACCATTCCTTAAACTTTGGGGGGAATTAGCTTAATGACTTAAACCAGGGTCTCCATGTGTTCAAAAGGATCAAGCTGAGGACAGTATGTGCTACAGGCAGTTTATGTACCCTCCCCAAATAGAAAGAATGACACACACACAGAGGTGTTCAATAACAACAAGTTTATTGCTATACAAAACAGAGAAACACAGCCCTGGTCTGGCTGGCAGGATTTAGAAGGGGAAAACACAAGCGGCTTACAGGGAGTAAGGTAGGAGAAGGAGGGGGGGGTCCGGTGTTGGCTCAGCGATGGGGAGAGAGAGAGAGAGAGAGAGAGAGAGGGCTTCCCCAGTTGGCTGGGAAAGTCTGGACCTGTTGTTACCTTTCCTTGCCTGTTGATATGGAACAGGTGGCGCACGGAACCAGCAGAGTTTGGGGAATGGAGGAAAAAAGAAGGGGCAGACCAGAGTCTGGGAGATCTCCCAACTCAGACACGCACAGAGTGACCTGCATGTATCTGGGTCCCAGGATTTCTCAGAGGTTGAGGGGAAAACAAGGGGCAGTTATTGGGTACTAAACAAAGGGTTTTAGGAGGCTATGAAGGGTCATTGGGGTACTCAATGCATTAACGATGGGAGAAGTCACAACTTTTGCTTCCATTACAAAGGTGACTCCAAGATATGCAAAAGATCTCTTTGACACACAGGAAAACTGTAAACAAAAAGTGAAGGGAGGGAAGGAAGGGCTAATGACAGACTTCAGGATACAATAAATGTGTGTCTGGTTTCTCTTGGGGAGTACGGAGATAGGATGTTGCTGCTCTGAGTCATGGCTACCAGTCCTTTGTCACAACAGGGTGAGCCTCCTCTCTTTAATGATTCAATTCTTTACTCCGAGGGCTCTCTCTTCCAGTCTTTTTCTCAATCTTATGCTGGTATTTTTCCATGAGTGGTTCCTTTTGGCTAGGAGTTAGGGTGGTTGGGCCCGATCCTTATTTTCCATGCCCCCCCTCCTCTTGCATCCAGTGTGGGGAGACCATGTCCTTTCCCCAAGCCTCTTTGCCCTTAGTTACCCCTGGGGGCTTTTGCCGATCCCCGGGTCCAAGTTAGTTGGCTATCACAACAAGGGGGGGTACATCCGTTCGGGGGGGGAACCAGGGGTCTTGGCTAACAATTCCCCCTGTTGGGGACCTTTTGATCTCATTAAAATGGTCCCCACAATATGGGATGGGCCACACTGAACTGTAGCCTACCTAGCCCAATACGTTGGCTCACAACATGTAAAAACACCAGCTGCCAGAAGATCTATGACCAATGTGGTCTGTTGGAGTCTCTTCTTAGGACACTGGTACCTAGAACCCCAGTTCAGCAAGATCCCCTTCCCCTTCATTATTGCGGGAAGGTATGGGGTTGGGTCAACATACCATGAAGCGGTGGGGGTGGAGCGCTCTGGATGACGGAAGGGGCAACCAATGGAGGGGAGTGGAAAGGAACAGGAAGAAGAAGGAAAAGGGGGGAAACACAAGATATTTCAGACCGGGTTACTTAAAGTAACACAAAATAATTAATACAATTATAATAAAAATCAACAAATATTATATACATAGGTACACCTGGGAGCTGCTTGTTACATCTACATTCTGGCTAGAGTCACCAGGGTTTCCTCCCGGTGGGCCCGGAGGAATAAAAGGTATTGCCACAGGTTAATCTAGTTTTACTTACATGCGAGCCTTGGCCGTGGCTTACTAGTTGTGGTGGCGGCTTTCCATGATCTTTTTCCATGGAACTGTGTCACGAGCCACTGGCTGTCTCAGCTGGGAAGCTGTACCCCGAGGGCAAAGGCTCCAGACTGGTTCCGGTAAACATCCGGGTTCCCAAGCTCCGTTCCTGGTGCCAAGCTTTGGAGTGACACCCTTCCCATATTTTCACGGGGTTCGTGGATCTTTTTGTTGGCTCCTTTCCTGGCACGGGTTCAACAGCTACACTCCTCCTAACTGCTGCTCGCTTCTGGATCTGCCTGATGAGATCAAAAGTCTGAGGGGGGGGCTTCTCGCCTGGGGCCGAGGGTTAACCGAGGACAAGGAGAGAGACTGAGGACATGGAAGTTCCTCCTTTAGAAAAAAAAAGGGGGGGGAGTCAAAGGGATGGACAGTTTTATTAACCTTTTTAATCATCATCACTGACATATCCAATAAGGGGGTCGAATTCCCACATTTCTCGGCGGAGGGGAGCGGATGGAGGCTGATTTCCTTCCAGGACTGGATATCTGTTCCCCGGCCTTCCCTTAATTACAACTCGGCCTGTGATTAACTGTATCATGTGGGGATCTTCTCTCATAAACAGTTCCCATCTAGCGGAGCCATTGTGGTAAAACTTTACAACCACTCTCTCCACAACTCCCCCCGTGGCTTTCCAGGTGGCCACCCCAACAAGAGTTCTGTGTGGTCCTCCGGTCTCACTATAGCAAAACCTGAAATGGAAGGTTTGCCTGATGATCAGGTTGCTTACCCTTGCAGCTAGTCTCATGGCTGGATTGACTGAGACCCTGTTCCAGTGGTGTGTCAAGTGGGGGTACATCTGTCCTCTTGGTCTCCTGGGCCTTACCCTCCTATTCATGGCTGCCTTGTGATGAGGCTGAGGGTTCTTCTACTGGGCAGGGGTGGAAGAGCCAGTCGGATCTAGGGGTTGGCTTGCCGTGACCTCCACAGGCTTGCCGGCCCACTCCTTGAGCTGTGAGCTGTGAAAGTACTGTCTCCATGGCTTACCTCTTTTACCTTACGGGATTTCCACCTGATAAACTGCTGGACTAACTCTGTTGACTATTTTGGCAGTACCTTCCCATTTGTGTGTTAGGGAATGCATTGAGGCTGAAAATTTTCAATACATTACCACCTGCCCTTCTTCCCAGACAATGGGCTTTCTGATCCACCCCAGCCTCTTATCTATATCTTGTTGGGCTACTCCGCTAGGAGTATATAACAAGATATATAACAAGGAGTATAACAAGATATAGATGGCAGCCTGTCCATGGATTGTTGCTAGTTCACCCACCAACATTTGTTTCCAATCTTCAGAGACGATTTTGTTTTCCCAAGTGCTGGGTAGCTCTGTTCCCAACCACCAGGACTCAGGCATCTGCATACGCTTCCCTTTCGTCACCTGGAAGGGAGTGTATCCATGCACTGCCTTAGAGACTCTCAGGGTCATCAGAATGAGAGGGAGTTTTTCATCCCAGTCTTTTCCTGCCAGGCTAATCTGTTTCTTTAAAGCTTCCTTTAAAGTGCGGTTAGTTCTCTCGACTAGCCCGGAGGAGGCGGGGTGTCCAGCTATGTGAAAGCATTGTTTAATTCCCAGGGCTTTGCATAGTTCCTGCATCACATACCCGACAAAATGGGGTCCCATGTCTGAATCTATGCACCAGGGAATACCCCATCTGGACAGGACAATGTTAAACAACATTTTGGCTGTTGTGCTGACAGTGTTGTTTTTACAGGGCAGCACTTCTGGTCATTTACTGAAGGCATCCACTATAACGAGACAGTATTTATTGCCTCTGGCTGTAGTGGGAAGGGGGCCTATGTAGTCTATTTGAATCCTAGACCAAGGACCCTCAATACGCTGGTGCTGAATTGGAGCTTTAAGAGTCTGGCGATCTGCATTGACCATGGCACATGACAGACAATCATCACACCATTGGTCTACATCTGTTTTTATCTGGGGACACCATCCTGTGTCTTTTACCCTGTTTAAAGTATCCTGCTTACCTCTGTGCCCTTGCTCGTGGACAAACTGTATTAGCTCCCCCCGTACATTCCCCAGGACAATCCAATATTTATTACCCCCAGGATCTATTGTCCACCATACCTTGTTGTCTTTGGTGATGGTGTATCTCCCTGTGCTGTCTTTTCCCCATTGTGCCAAGCCCTATATTTCCTTGTCCCCTTCCTGTAGAGTGCCTAGATCTAGGGTGGTTACCCCTGATCCTAACATGCTGGCTCTCGTGGTGACTGTGGCTATGGGTGTTTCAAGGGAGGGTAAGTCCTTTACAAGGTCGGGGGGCTCACTCTGGGTGGTGGCTTCTTTTGCTAGCATGTTCGCTTGACTATTCCAAAAAGCCGCCTCCGTAGGCTTTCTAGAATGCCTGGCGACATGTGCAACCCAAGTCAAGACAGTTCTTTTTTTAACCAGCTTGGCTATTTTAGTCCATTTTCCTGCATGGGCTACTGGTCTCCCGTCGGAAGCAGTCCCTACCCAAATTGGGAGCCAAGCTGTGGTGGCTTGCGCCATCCAGTCTCAATACGTATAGATGGCCAGGGAGATGTCTAGGGGTTCGACTCAAGGACAGTCAATACAGCCTAGACTTCAGCTGCTTGGACAGAGTGAGGGCATGCAGATCCCCTCAACACCCGTTCATCTAGCACCCGAACTGCTGCCCAGCCTGTTCTTGGTCGCCCCAGTCATAAAAAGATGACCCATCGGTGTACCACACCGTTAACCCCTTTCCTATTGCTTCCTCCTGATTTTTACCCCACTGTACAGACCATTCTATGTGCTGGGGCTCAGGGAGTGGGCAAATGTGCTCTTCCCCTTCTACAAGTAAACCATAAGGAGCAGGGGTTTCCTTCTATTCCCTACAGAACCCCACACCCCTGCCCGCCAGTGCAAGGGTCCATTGTGCTATTCTGGGGCTACTAACCTGCTCAGCCTGAATCTTGCCGGAGATTATGTATTTCACGGGTGAATGGGGGGTTTGAACTATTACCTTGGATCCCCCAATTATGTACTCCCAATGCTTTAGGGCCCAGACCAAGGTCAGGCATGCCTTTTCGCAGGGGAGAAACCTTTGTTCCACCTCATCAAGCAGCCTAGAGGCGTAGGCTACTGCACGCTGCCTCCGCATTTGCTGCTGATTGAGAGTTGCCCCTATGCAAGTCTCTGTTGCTGCCAATTGTATGAAGAAGGGAAGTTTGGGATCTGGGTGAGCCAGTGCTGGGGCTTGTGCCAAATTCATTTTTCGAGTTGCCTATGCTTCTTGTTGATCAGGACCCCAATCCCATGCCCGTCCCTTTTTCAAGAGCTTGTGCAGAGGTCTTGCCTTATCTGCAAAGAACTCTATAAAGTCCCTAGAAAAGTTCAGGGTGCCCAGTATGACTCTGAGGGAATGCAGGTCTGTGGGTGTATGTAATTTAGCAATCACTTCCACCCTCTGTGTGTCTGGGGACCTTCCCTCTTCTCCCAAACTGATCCCCAAGTATTTCACCTCCTTTTGCACAAGCTGTGCCTTGTCTCTATTAACCTTGAACTCGGTCTCTTGAATTATGGCGAGTACCTCCCTAGTCACTTCTGCGGTCCGGTTCCTGTCTGGGGAATGCACCAGGATGTCATTTATGTGTGATAAGACACACCCTCTTGATTCCGACTTCAATTTATCCAACATTTTTGACACCACTGAGTGGCAAATGCTGGGGGATGAATGGAAACCTTGGGGAGTTCTGGTAAAATTGTACTGTTGATTCCTGTATGTAAATGCAAACTTGTACCAACAGGCTGAATAGAGAGGGATCGCAAAGAAAGCGTTTGCCAAATCAATGACAGAGTACCAGCAGGACCCCGTGGATATCGCTGCTACTATCTTGTTGTATTTAGCTACCACTGGAGCAAAAGGAGGAGTCACTGTATTTAGAGCCTGATAGTCTAAAGTCATCCGGTAAGTCACCCCATCTGCTTTAATAAATGGCCAGATGGGGGAGTTACAGACAGACTGTATCCTTACAATGACTCCTTTCCCTAAAAGGCTATCTATTGTGGCTTGAATTCCCTCTTCAGCCTCTGCCGGATACTTGTATTGCTTTTGTGGGGGGGAGGGGGAGATCTTTCCCCTCGATGAGCACCTCCTCCTCTACCTTCCCACACTCTGCCTTGTCCTTAATTCATACCTCAGTAAATACCTGGGTCGATGGATCATTGGTCAAGGGGAGAATGGGAAGAGGTGTCTTAAGGGCTGTGCAGCGGTGTATGGCGGAAACCTCGGAAGGACCCCCTGGGACTTGCCACAGTACCCCGTTAGCTAGGTCTACTGTTAGCTGGGACTCCTTCAAAAATGGAGCCCCAGTGATCCCCTTTTCTTTTCCTTTATGGACACAACTTTCAATTGTTCCCTTCAGTTTGCCTAATTCAAAGGGAACCTTTTTCCATACCGGGGCTTCCTGA
>QEPC01001904.1:922464-937443 GCA_003113815.1 Sphenodon punctatus | reverse complement strand
AGCGGCGATCCAGGCGGCGGCGGCAGAGGCAGCAGCGGGGATCCCGGCGGCAGCGGCTGGAGCTGAGCGGCTGGAGTCAGCGGCGCTTCAAGTAGGTCACATGTGCTGATGGGACCAGCTTTATAAAGGCCGCGCAAGCCCCTGATTGGCTTGTGGCCTCAATAAAGCTGGTCCTTGATTGGCTCACCGCCGCAGGAAGGGAAATCCGCGGGGATTTCCCCAGTTTCTGCGAGAATCCTGCCGAGGGCAGGATTCTGCGCAAATCCCGTGAATCGCGGGAGCGCGGAAGACTCGGGGCCCTGCTCATATCTTCCCCATATGATTTTAACTCTCCCCATACGTATGCCCGAAGAGCATTCCTGGGCTCCTGGTTGGGGTTGGTTCTGGGGGAGAAATTGCTACCATAATTTCCCTGGATTCCTTTCTGAGGGTAGGGGTTGGGTGGAGGGTTTATGGTTGGCAGAGGGGAAGCTGAGGAGTGGGGGCTGCTATTCATAAGTGTAACCGCCTGGACTGGCTCTAGCTGCTGCTTGCGAGCGGTCTGTTTGGTTCCCCCCATCCCCCTCATCAGGTCTGCCACCTGCTGGATAACTGTGGATAGCTCATCCAAGGTAACCTGTGACAGATCCATCCTCCCCATTGCCATTTTGATTGAGGGGGAAAGCCCTGCATATACAGCCTCTATGAAATCCCTAGAGTCGTACTGCATGATCCGCCTGCCGTCCCTTTTCCCTGGAACCACCACCTCCTCTAAGGCCCCCAATAGCTTCTTGCGAGCCACATAAGCCTCCGGCTGCTCCCCAGGAGTCTGTGTTTCCAGAAAAAACAGCCTCTGTGGGCTCTGTCCTGGGAGCATGGCTCGCAGCAGCGCCTTCATCCATTCGCCACAGTTGGCACCATGGATGTCAGCCATACTGAGCCCTGCGTCCAGGATGTGCGCATCTGCAGGCGATGCGCTCACCCGGGCCAATTGTGTCAGATCTACCCCATCTGTGGTGGGATAGATCTGCCACACTCTCGCCATCCAAGAAATGGCAGTTTCCTGGTTCAGTGGATCCACTTGCTCAGCAATAGCTTTCGTCTGAGTGGGGTCCACCTAACCATTTCTCTAATTTCTTCGTGGGTAGCCCTCCCTCCTTCTCCGATACGATCCACATCTCAGCTTACAATTGGGGCCACCGGCTCCAGTGCTTGCCAAGCGGGATTATACAGGACTTCAGGAATGGCATCTCTAGGCAGATTGGGCTCTTTCTTAGGGAACAGTATGAACCCCACCCCAGGTAGATCTTCGACTCGCACGGTGGCTACCAAGCCTTTGTGCACATCGAGTTCTCCCCGCAGCTTTTCTATTGCTGCCTCGTAGGCATCATGGCTCTTTGGGACTTTAGTAGTCTGGGTTTGCTCTGCCAGGAAGCGAGCTGCTGACTGGGCTTGCCCTAGCTGTTCCCATGATCCCTCTAACTCCCTCTCTGCCTGCTCTTCCTTGGCCAGTGCCACAGTGTACTCCTCCTGGGCTTTCCTCAGGAAGGAGGTTAAATTCCACTTTTCGGCAATCCAGCTCGTTCTTATCTCTCTCCAGCTCCTTACACCGAGTCTCCCATTTCTTCACCCTCTTTCCTTCTTTCCCAGCTCTTTCCCCCTCTGCCTCACATTTCTGCGTAGTTTCCCTAAGCAGATCCCACAAGTCCCCACAAGCACGCCACAGTACCCAGACTGCGCAGGTATTCCTTTTACTGCCTTTGGGCTTAAACTTCTGGCAGTAACCATCATATGCTCTGCTAACTGATGTCACTGGGTCCTCAGTTTTAAAGCATCCCGGCTTCCATGGGCATTCCCCCTTTTCCACTGCACACTTCTCTAATCTAATTGTCCCAGGCTCCTGGTGCAACATTTCCTCTACCTCCCAGGTATTAATTGCTTCCCCAGAGCCTATTCTAGTGTATCCCTCCTGTACCACCTCTACATTCCAGTAATACACCCCCCTGGGCGGCTGACACAGTCCCACCCCAACATAGTTTTATCAGTCGGGGGACCCACACTAGGCTGCCCAGACACAAGGTGGTCCAGGCCACTCCCAGACCAATAAGTTTGAATGTCCGCCCACCCGNAGGTTGTGAAGAGCTTTATAGGTGAAGACTAGGAGCTTGTGCAGGATTCGTTCAGGAAGGGGAAGCCAGTGAAGCGAAGAGAGGAGGGGCTGCACATGGTCGAAGCGACTGGCGAGGTAGATGACCCTGGCAGAAGAGTTTTGGACAGAGATGAGGGGAGAAAGGTGAGACCGGGGAAGGCCAGTGAGAAGGAGGTTACAGTAGTCGTGAAATGTATACGTGAAGAATTGTGTGTCTTCAAGAACTTTGAAGAAGAGGCACAACCAAGGAGATCTTCTCATCTCTGAGGGAAAAAACAAAAGAATCTCCCAGTCCGGAGGAAATGAACTTAAAAACCAACAACAACCACTTATCCTTGAAGTGGCATTATTTGGTCAAGTTAAGTGTGTGTATGAGTCTTGGCAGGGTTATGCATAACTGCCTAGAATAGGGGTGCAGAACCTCTGGTTCAGGGGCCAAATGGAGTCCATGGCTAGTTTTTTTATTTTACCCCTTTCCACTTCCTGGATCTGTCCCCTGGATCTAGTTCCTGCCCCCAAGCACAGAAAGATTGGATTCAGGGTGAGCAGAGATGAGCACATGCATGCAAGAATAGGGTGCAGACCTGTGATCTGGACCGTCCTTTTCTTGAGTATACCCCAACTTTTATTATTTGTTATATATTTTTTTACCCTGCCTCTCTTGCAAGGGACTCAGGGGTGGCTTACAATAATAAAATATATAAAACACAATTTCAATATAAAAGAAGTACAAAGCATAGCTATCTATCTATCTATCTATCTATCTATCTATCTATCACAACCTAAAACCAATACAACTACTAATTTGCACTAAATCCACACACTTCCAACCCATCTAACCCATCCCACCCTCCCATGCCAAACACCTAGTGGAAGAGCCAGGTCTTACAACTTCGTCGGAAGGCGAGAAGGTTGGGCTGAGGTGAATCTCCACCGGGAGGAAGTTCCAAATAGAGGTGTGCACCAGGGGCCCATGTTGTTTTCATTTTTTATTTTCATTATTTAAATATGTCATTTTCGTTTTCATAAATATCAGGTTTTCATTTTTGTTTTTGTTTTCCATTGGTTTCAATGGAAAACACATTTTCAACTTTAACTTTTTTGTTTTTTATTATATTTGGCTGAAACATGGAGTGATTCTACCTCCTATGAAGGCAGTAGGTTTACCACATTCCAAAAAGATTGGATAAAGGAATCCAATTTTATAAGCAGTTTAATTATATTATTTTGAAAAAAAACTTTACACATTCTTAGCTGTAACTTCTTTGCCTCACACTTAATGTAGATGAAACATAATATGTTTACACCACTTCCCATATTTACTATCTCTGGCAACTTTCAGAAGGATTGGATAAAGGGTTCTGGTGCTATAAGCAATTAACTTATAAATGTATGTCTGACTGTAACATTTTTGTAGTCCAACCAATGTACATGAAATTTGGCAGGTCTGTATATCGCACTTTCTTGATCATCTCTTCCAATTATCAGAAAGATGTGATAAAGGGTCCCAATTTTATATGCCTGCACAGCATACGCAGAGAAGGAGCCTATGCCAGGGATTCTCTTACGTGTCACTGTGGTATAAGATCGGTTTGTGATTCCAATTGGCCAGCAGAAATGTCAACCAAATATCTTCATTCTGTGCTGTGACCATCCCAACATCTCTCCCCCATTTGTTACTGGGAAGTCAGAAGCATCTGTTTAGGAAAGAGCCAATAGAGATTCTCTTATGTCCTCTGTCACAGTGCTGCAGGATGGGATTGTGATGATAACTGGCCAGCCTGGATGTATAAACTGTGTCTCCTGATTGCTGGGATGCTATCAAAGTCCCCAAAGTCCCAGTTATGTCCCTTCTCCGCCCGCCTGAGGGCAGCCCCCTATGCCCACCTCAACACCACTATTGATTGGTCCTGTAAAGCTGGAAGCATGCAGTAATTCACCAGTGAATGTGTTCATCAGTATTTTGGGTTTCTCCACATCCTCCCCCTGCCATGCCAGGTGCCTGCCTCTGACTGGCACTGCATGTGCTGCTATTTATCTGAATAATGGTCTTCATGGGAATAAATTCAATTGCTTATAGAATTGGGTCCCTTTTTTGAAATGTCCTGTAGTTTAGCAGAGATGTCAGGGAACGTATGTCATACATTCCTGCAAAATATCTTGTAAACAGGATGGAATATAAAAATATTACAGCTGGAAATATATTTTCAGGTTAATGTCTTATACCATCAGGACCCTTTATCCAGTCTTACTTAAAATTGTCAGGAGTGTTAAGCTTGTGGAGGGACATAATATTCTCAGGTTTCATGTAGATTGGATGGAAGATAAAGAAGGTGTAGCCATGAATGTGTATGGATCTTTTCTTAAAAGCACAACATTCAATTGCTTCTAAATTTGGTTCACTTTATCTAGTCATTTCTAAAATTGGTACACTTAGTGCCCTCTGTTGGGGGTACAATCTCCCCAGGTGTCATCAGAATTGAATAAGAATCAAAAAAGGTATAGGCAGAAATACATTTTTCAGTTTTTTCCCTTTAATTCAAAAACAAAAAGTCATTTTCTTTTTTTCATTATTATTATTTGTCATTTTTGTTATTGTAATAACAAAAATGAAGATGACAATCTTCATTATTGTTATTATAATAACAAAGACATGCATACCCCTAGTTCCAAAGCAAGGGTGCAGCCACTGAGAACACCCTCCTGTCTGTTCAAATTCGATGGTAACACAGGAGGGTGCCCCCAGGAGGGTGACCTCAGATGACCGCAGGGACTGCCCAAGTGCCCAGGGGGTGAAGCGATCACTCAGATAAGCAGGGCCCAGGCTGTGAAGGGCTTTAAAGGTCAAAACCAGCACCTTGAATCAGGCCCGGAAGACAACAGGCAGCCAGTGCAGTGCCCAGAGCACAGGTGTTATGTGCTCCCTGTGGTCCATCCTAGTAAGAAGGTGGGCCTGGTCACCATATTCTGCACTAGCTTCAGCTTCCGAACCATCACCATGGGCTGCCCAACGAAGAGTGCATTGTAATAGTCTAACCTCCACGTGATGAACACATGGATGACAGTGTCGAGATTGGAGTTCGAGACATATGGGCAGAGTCTCTTCACCAGATGTAATTGGCAAAAGCCGCTCCTGGCCACAGCCAACCCCATAGAATCCAGGCGCAGCTGCGAATCCAGGAGCACCCCTCAGGCTCCGCACAGATGAAACTAAAAAAGGACATATACCCCCAATAAAGGGGGAAACCTCATCACCCAGATCACCAGTCCCACCCACTAGCATCACCGCTGTCTTATCGAGACTGAGCTTCAATCGGCTCGACCTCATCCGACCCAGGGCCTGGGTCAGATGAAAATGACAAATACAGCTGGGTGTCATCAGTATGCCCCCCCCCTCCCCAAACTGTGCACGACCTTCGTGAGTGGCTTCATATACACATTAAACAAGAGAGGGGACAGAATGGAATGCTGCGGGACCCCACACAGGAGGTCACCAGAGGACGAAGTACAGTCCCCTAGCATCACCCGCTGAGATCTATCTGCGATGTATGAATGGAATCATTGCAAAACAGTCCTGTCCATCCCCACTAGGTCCTGCAGGCATGTCACCAACAACTCATGGTTAATGGTATCGAAAGCCACCAATAGATCTAATAGGACCAACAGGGTCATACGACCCATATACAGTTCTATGAGGAGGTTGTCAACCAAGGCCACAAGCGCTGTCTCCGTGCCATAACCCGCACTAAAGCCAGACTGCATGGGATCAAGAAAACCAATGCCATCCAGATAAGCCACTACCTGTTCAATAACCTTCCCTAAAATGGGAAGGTTAGAGACAGGTCAGTAACTAGCCAAGGCATCCACATCAAGTGATGGTTTTTTGAGCAGGGGCCAAACCACAGCCTCCTTGAGGCAACCCGGCACCCCCATCAGCACAGACCCCACTGTCTCCCTGGTAGCTCTTCTAACCAGGACGGACAAGGATCTAATTCACAAGTCATGACGCGAACAAACCCCAGCGCATTGCCTGCATCAGCAGCCATGGCCAATTGAAATTCATCCCACAAAACATGACCAGACAGGGCATTCCTAACCTCTGGCTCAGCTACTGTCTCCAAAATGGCGGAGTCGAAATCATGGTCAATGCGAGCGATTTTATCCGCAAAGTACTTCAAAAATATGTCACGATGNTCATTCTGTGCTGTGACCATCCCAACATCTCTCCCCCATTTGTTACTGGGAAGTCAGAAGCATCTGTTTAGGAAAGAGCCAATAGAGATTCTCTTATGTCCTCTGTCACAGTGCTGCAGGATGGGATTGTGATGATAACTGGCCAGCCTGGATGTATAAACTGTGTCTCCTGATTGCTGGGATGCTATCAAAGTCCCCAAAGTCCCAGTTATGTCCCTTCTCCGCCCGCCTGAGGGCAGCCCCCTATGCCCACCTCAACACCACTATTGATTGGTCCTGTAAAGCTGGAAGCATGCAGTAATTCACCAGTGAATGTGTTCATCAGTATTTTGGGTTTCTCCACATCCTCCCCCTGCCATGCCAGGTGCCTGCCTCTGACTGGCACTGCATGTGCTGCTATTTATCTGAATAATGGTCTTCATGGGAATAAATTCAATTGCTTATAGAATTGGGTCCCTTTTTTGAAATGTCCTGTAGTTTAGCAGAGATGTCAGGGAACGTATGTCATACATTCCTGCAAAATATCTTGTAAACAGGATGGAATATAAAAATATTACAGTTGGAAATATATTTTCAGGTTAATGTCTTATACCATCAGGACCCTTTATCCAGTCTTACTTAAAATTGTCAGGAGTGTTAAAGCTTGTGGAGGGACATAATATTCTCAGGTTTCATGTAGATTGGATGGAAGATAAAGAAGGTGTAGCCATGAATGTGTATGGATCTTTTCTTAAAAGCACAACATTCAATTGCTTCTAAATTTGGTTCACTTTATCTAGTCATTTCTAAAATTGGTACACTTAGTGCCCTCTGTTGGGGGTACAATCTCCCCAGGTGTCATCAGAATTGAATAAGAATCAAAAAAGGTATAGGCAGAAATACATTTTTCAGTTTTTTCCCTTTAATTCAAAAACAAAAAGTCATTTTCTTTTTTTCATTATTATTATTTGTCATTTTTGTTATTGTAATAACAAAAATGAAGATGACAATCTTCATTATTGTTATTATAATAACAAAGACATGCATACCCCTAGTTCCAAAGCAAGGGTGCAGCCACTGAGAACACCCTCCTGTCTGTTCAAATTCGATGGTAACACAGGAGGGTGCCCCCAGGAGGGTGACCTCAGATGACCGCAGGGACTGCCCAAGTGCCCAGGGGGTGAAGCGATCACTCAGATAAGCAGGGCCCAGGCTGTGAAGGGCTTTAAAGGTCAAAACCAGCACCTTGAATCAGGCCCGGAAGACAACAGGCAGCCAGTGCAGTGCCCAGAGCACAGGTGTTATGTGCTCCCTGTGGTCCATCCTAGTAAGAAGGTGGGCCTGGTCACCATATTCTGCACTAGCTTCAGCTTCCGAACCATCACCATGGGCTGCCCAACGAAGAGTGCATTGTAATAGTCTAACCTCCACGTGATGAACACATGGATGACAGTGTCGAGATTGGAGTTCGAGACATATGGGCAGAGTCTCTTCACCAGATGTAATTGGCAAAAGCCGCTCCTGGCCACAGCCAACCCCATAGAATCCAGGCGCAGCTGCGAATCCAGGAGCACCCCTCAGGCTCCGCACAGATGAAACTAAAAAAGGACATATACCCCCAATAAAGGGGGAAACCTCATCACCCAGATCACCAGTCCCACCCACTAGCATCACCGCTGTCTTATCGAGACTGAGCTTCAATCGGCTCGACCTCATCCGACCCAGGGCCTGGGTCAGATGAAAATGACAAATACAGCTGGGTGTCATCAGTATGCCCCCCCCCTCCCCAAACTGTGCACGACCTTCGTGAGTGGCTTCATATACACATTAAACAAGAGAGGGGACAGAATGGAATGCTGCGGGACCCCACACAGGAGGTCACCAGTGGACGAAGTACAGTCCCCTAGCATCACCCGCTGAGATCTATCTGCGATGTATGAATGGAATCATTGCAAAACAGTCCTGTCCATCCCCACTAGGTCCTGCAGGCATGTCACCAACAACTCATGGTTAATGGTATCGAAAGCCACCAATAGATCTAATAGGACCAACAGGGTCATACGACCCATATACAGTTCTATGAGGAGGTTGTCAACCAAGGCCACAAGCGCTGTCTCCGTGCCATAACCCGCACTAAAGCCAGACTGCATGGGATCAAGAAAACCAATGCCATCCAGATAAGCCACTACCTGTTCAATAACCTTCCCTAAAATGGGAAGGTTAGAGACAGGTCAGTAACTAGCCAAGGCATCCACATCAAGTGATGGTTTTTTGAGCAGGGGCCAAACCACAGCCTCCTTGAGGCAACTCGGCACCCCCATCAGCACAGACCCCACTGTCTCCCTGGTAGCTCTTCTAACCAGGACGGACAAGGATCTAATTCACAAGTCATGACGCGAACAAACCCCAGCGCATTGCCTGCATCAGCAGCCATTGCCAATTGAAATTCATCCCACAAAACATGACCAGACAGGGCATTCCTAACCTCTGGCTCAGCTACTGTCTCCAAAATGGCGGAGTCGAAATCATGGTCAATGCGAGCGATTTTATCCGCAAAGTACTTCAAAAATATGTCACGATGGGATGAATCCAATTCCAGGAGGAGAGAGGCTGGACCAACCAAACCTCTCACCACCTGAAACAGCTCTATTGGACATGACTGAGCAGACGCAATGAGTGCAGCAAAGAACTGCTTCTTTGCTTCCCTCGCTACCATGACATAGGACTTCAAAAATGCTCTGTGCCACAATTTATCATCTTGGGCACAAGTACGGCACCACCGTCGCTCCAACCACCTCCCTTCGTGGCCGTCGCCTCTGGTCTGGGCCCCACGCCAGGGTCACCCCCACCCCCCTTCCGCTGGCTGGCACAGTCTCAGCCAGGGGAAATGAGGGAGAGAGTGGCAGAGGCCCCGCCTCTCGCTCATTTCCCCTGGATGAAACAGCCAGGCAGGCAGCAGAGGGGGGCAGTGGCATGAGGGAGAGGTGGGGCCTCTGCCTTCTTCCCTCTCACTTCCGGTGGAAGTGAAGGAAGAAACAGATGCCCTGCTTCTCCCTCACTACGTGGGTGCCCCCCCTCCTCTGACTGTCAGTCTCTCTTATCAGCATGGGGCCCTGGGTGGCCACCCTAGCCACCCGAAGGTAAGGCCGGCCCTGGATACCTGCTGACCTCAATGGCTGCTCCATCAATGACCTTGTGACATTCTGGAACAGCTGGCTGACTGGGATAATTAATCGGGTGGCAGCTAGGCATCTGCGTCCAGTACATCAGCTCCACAGGTTGCCGTGGCTCACGGAGGAGCTGGGATATCTGAGGCACCGGCAGCGGATCAGGTAAGTGATCCGATTCAGTTGCTGGAATCCAAATGGCCGCTCAGGCTTGGGGATGGGCAGAGGGGCGTGTCCCTCCACCCATCCCTGAGCCCAGGTCTGGGTAGCACACTGCCCCTGGGCTGGGGAGCACCCCCTGAGCTGGGGAGTGCTCCTAGGCCTACCGGCGACTTTGCCACAAGTGGAAGATATGGGGCCCCACATTTCTTTCCTGCCCTGGGCCCCGCTTAGGGTAAGGTTGGCCCTGCAGCTATCTCCCCAAGAGCATTCCGGAACCCTTCCAGTTCCATAGGTCTCCTGTGGCGGACCATCCTAACTGGTCCCACACCCCTACTGGGCATGCTAGGATGGAGGTTCGCAAGAGGTAATGGTCTGACCACAGCAAGAGTGAACACAACACACACACACCCAATCATCAGACCCCTCACCTCAAGGTTGGTGCAGAAAACCAAATCCAAAAAGTGTGCCCCCGCTCATGTGTCAGGCCAGTCACCACCAGGGACAGGCCCATGGTTGCCATGGAGGCCATGAAACTCCTGCTCCACCCCTTGCAATCCTGCCTCAGCATGGATGTTGAAGTCCCCCAATAAGCTTAGGTGACTTCAAGACCAGGTCTGAAACCAGAGCTGCTAGAGCAGACAAAGATGCTGCCTTGCAGTGGGGTGCATGATACACTAGCAGGATCCCCAACCTGTCCCTACTGGCCAAATCAAACACAAGGCCCTCTGGGCTTGTACTAATTCTCAAAGTGGCCCTGGTTCCCTATTCCTGGCCTAGAACTTGAACTCTTTTGACAAGAATTCTTGTTCAGTACTAACCTTTCCCTTCCACATGCTCAGTACTCTCTCTGTCTGATCCATCATTAACACACTTGGCATCTATGAACTCTTTACATTAATTCACTTCTTCTTTTGGAAATACTTCTATATTTGATGTACTCTCCTACCATCCTTGATACATACATAGAACAAACATTAACTTCTTAAAGGAGGAGGGGAAATGGTGAAGAGTTGGCATTTTCTGTGCATTACTAAACCAGTGGTTCTCATACTTTTTTGTGACCTTCAAGACAGAAGAAATCTTCCTGACACCAAGCTTTCAAAATTTGCATATGTAATTATACAGTTCCAGTCTCATCAAGAGCAAGACCTCAATTAGCAATGTGGTAACCCCACAAGGGATCCTGACCCACAGTTCAGTGGTTAGAACTACATTGCTGAAAAGTGAGTAAAATAGTAATTTCTTGGTATGGAGTCAAATTCATTTTACCAATATGATCCTCTACTCACTTAGCACCAGCACTTGCCATTAGCATTGGCACAAAGCAGATGAAGGAATGCACTGTACATCTATCAATAAAGACTATCCTTTTTTTAAAAAAAAAAAATCCTTTTGTACCCCTCTGCCCCCCCTCCCACCTTCCTCTCTTCTTCCTTTCCACTCGACTGTGTCCTCGGTGGTTGTGGGTTTGGTCGATGTCTGCAGATTTTGTGCACATTTATGCTCACTAATGTCTTCATTGTCTCTAACCTCTGTGAGGTAATTGAATACTAGCACCCCACTATTTGAAATCATTAGGGACATTATTAGGATTAGGCATTCATAGCTAAAGCAACACAAATTAGCTAAACATTTTGCATCTTCTTTAGTGCAGGCAGGTGGAATTAACAGAGTCCTTGACATCTGGGCTTCTGACTCTGCAACAAGCTATAGCTCTCATAAGATAACATGGAGCGTTAAAAATATGTAGGACAAATCTAATCGAATAGGCATCATTGGTTATGTATGTTCTTTAAATATACACGACCAGATCAAATATAAAAAGACCCTGCCAAGCCCTTGTTGTGTCGTTCCAGAAGGGGGACTCAGACCTGTTTTGTTAATTACCATATACTGCTTTGCGATTGGGTGCAGGAGAAGCCACAGCTGGCAGTTAGATGTTCTATCTTGTGTCCTTTTCCCCTCATGATATAGGGATTATTCTGGGAACCAGGGGCATGGACAGAACACAGTGGCTGGCAGAGCCTATCTTTAGAAGCTATTATCCCTCCCCCCACCCGTGATCTAGTTTGTGGTTTGACTCCCAGCAGTCCAGAAAGCCAAGTCCAGCTGCCCCACACAAGTGCCTCCCCACCTGTTACCACCACCACCTCCCCATCATGCATGCTGCATGGGGCACCAATGTGGCTCTACAACATGCATGATGGGTGGGGAATGGGTGGGGAGGCGCTTGTCTAAGAACACCCAGTGTTGTTCTATGTACCAGAACACTTGCAAATGGGCAGAATGTTCTGCTCTGGGCAACGTGCCTCAATAGCACCTCACTCTTTCCCCGCTGCTGAGGAGCAGTGAAAATCATGAGCACTAAAACCGAGGAGCAGTTTAACAGCAGCTCCTCAGCAAATAACTCCACACTTGATCAAGAGTTTGTCCTTGAGACTCTTGGGGGCCAATATAAAACCCAACAGGTACCTTGATACTGATTCTCACGTCTGTTCATTGTGGTGTTCACATTATTGAACTTACTGACATAACCCCAGTAATGATCTATAAAGCCCTATACAGTCTGGACCCCTCATACCTCAGGGACCGCATCGCCCTCCGCGTCCCAGGGCGGTTCCTTCGGTCTGCCGGGGGTGCCTTCTTGGAGGTCCCCCGTGTTAAGTGGGGGGCCACAATGGAGAGGGCATTCTCGGTGGCCAGGCCGCGCCTTTGGAACTCCCTTCCGGAGTAAGCTCGCCTGGCCCCTAGCCTGTTGACATTCCGGCGAAGCTGTAAAACCTGACTGTTTGCCCAGGCCTTTGGAGAGGGTGGGAGGGTGGGGTGAGGGGTTTTTATCTCCCCCACCTTACCTATTATTTATATTTAATATAGCTAGCCCTATTTTAATACTTTTATATGTTAGTATTACTGTATTGAGTGTTTTAAATTGTTTTTATTGTATTTTATTGTTGTGAGCCGCCCCGGGCTGCATTGCAGGAGGGGCGGGATATACATTTATTAAATAAATAAATAAATATAATGTTGGGTATAAAAACCTTTCTTTATTTCCTGGAGCTCCATGAGTGTGTAATTCCTGGGTGACCGCACCAAATGCTCACATGGCTCTAGTAGTTGGTGAACCTACCAGCTTTGTAATGCAGTTGTCATGACTACCGTCACTAAGCAACTTTGGCATCACCACCCAAATGGGCTCCAGATCAGCCCTATCTAGGGCAAGAGGGGATTGGTTGCAATACATACGTGCCAAGTGTTCAGTTAATAATTGATAATCTTATTCATATTGGCAGAGTTTAATAGCCTCCATTTTTCAAACCAAAGTACCGGTACAAACAAGAGGGAAGCATACGGTCCATGCAAGCATGCCACTGCTGTGGGGTATGCCTCTTAAAATCCAGTTGGATGAATCACTGCTTAAAGAGTTGGTTCTGAAAGATGCTTTCATTCAGTTTTCAGTGGATGTGGAGGATTCTCCACACGTGGCAGGAACAGAGGACTAGGGACCATATTTAAAGGTTAAAAGGCATGAACTTGACTTGAGTAGATGCTGAGTATTTATGGCGCATGTATCCCAGGAGTGCAGAGTAAATACAGAGAGCCACCTGATGCAACTGTAGTAGATCATGTTTACTATGTTGCAACAGCAACAGGCATTCATATGAATCTAAAAAGTGCAAGGCAGGCAGTTTTGAGTGCCTGGCTTGAGCTTGGGTATGAAATAGATACGGAAAACTCTTTCCTTCTCATGCAAGTTCTAGGTCACCTGAATGACAGTTTCCACACATCCTTTTCCAGTGTAATAAATAGGGCTACTACCAGAAACTTTTATTCTTTCTTCTTAGAACCAAAATGTGCATGGTCTCGGGAGAGAGTTTACATCTGAGCTACAAGAGAGATCAGGTTAGACTCACGCCTGGCTTCAGCACAGCTACACAGCAGGAATGAACGACATAGTGCTATTATTTTCTAGTCATTGCCACCAAGTTATTTCCCACCTTGCAGCATGGTCTTCCATTGCTAGCAGTGAGCGCTCATGGAGTCCCATTTACTTCGAAGGGACCTATGTCTGCACAAAATGCAAAAGATTGTGCCCTAAATCTAAAGTTGCATAAAGGAAATTAGAATCATTAAATCACCCAATAAACCGTGTGTTTAAAAAGAAACAATTTTCTGAGTCGTAAATGTATTCTCCTAAATACACCTTAGACACCTACTGACCAGGCTAGAGAGCAATAGAAGTAAACTATGAGTGCTTCTGCAATAAAAAAGCAACACTGCCTCAAGCCAACAGCTCCCAAATGCTTTTGGCCAATGGATCACTGTTAACCCTCCAAATTCCTCTTGGATCCCCATGCAACTGCAGAGGTGGCTGCAATCTGGTGCATGGTCATTACAGAATGGCAGTGGAACAGTCGCCATTTTGGGGGGAGGTGGAACTGGAGGCAGGGACCGCACTGGCAGGGACTGAAGCCTGCCTTGCAGGAGCTGTGGTCAGTTACAGACCACTTACCACCACTTCCATAATGGGAAGAAATCATTTTAGTCTTAGGGTGTTTTTACACGTGTATTAACCTGGATTAAGTGGCTCTTAATCTGAATTAAGGTGATCATGTGAACACTTTAGTCCGAATTACTAAACGCAAATTCAAAATTTAACCCATAAACCTAGTTTTTCCAGTTTCCTAATCTGGAAACCTAATTTTTGAGGATTTATTTTAATCCAGATAAACATCGGTCCAAATTAGTGATTGCGTGAATGGTGAATCCAGACTGAGTCTCAGATGTCATAGAGCACTGCAGAGTCTCCTCTCTAGCCATCCATATCTCTGTGGTTTCCCAGCAGTCTCTGCTTGGCACGCCAAATTTAAAATCCACTGTGCCAAGATGAAGACCCCTCCATTTTGCAAGGTGATTGCTGTATCTGTTGCTGTCATCGTACTCCCAGAAACCAGAGTTGAAGAGGATGTTGAAATCTGGTTGTGCTGTACCATGGGATTTTGCAGTCTTCCTTGTGACTCCTAATCCATATTAACCTGCTCACATGGCAAATCAGGATTAATTATTATTCTGATTTTAAAATGATTGTGTAAACAGTTACTCCTGAAAAATTTATATTATTTATTAGGGGCGGGGCCCGGACCCATTACCGGCTACCGGATTTTACCGGTTACCGGTTCTGGGAAAACTGGATTCCCGGATTAAATCCGGTATACCGGTACCGGATTTAATCCATTGGTTTCAATGGGGCGCTGTGTCCCCATTGAAACCAATGAAATATCCCTCCCCCTCCCCCTCCCAGGCTGCGCGGGTGGAAGGGGGGACACCCCCCACCCACCCTGCCCAGCCTGG
>QEPC01001904.1:900757-917649 GCA_003113815.1 Sphenodon punctatus | reverse complement strand
GCTCCTTGATGCGCAGCTCCACCTGGATCTCCAGGTGGAGGCTGTGGCAAAGGGTGCTCTCTGCCAATTACATCTGTTGCGGCGGCTTTGGCCACTGGTTTTGGTTCCTGACCTGGCCACAATCATCCATGCTTTTATTACCTCTTGGTTAGATTACTTAAACACGCTCTACGTGGGGCTACCTATGGTGATGGCTTGGAAGCTGCAGCTGGTGCTGAATTCAGCAGCCCGGCTCCTGGTGGGGCTGGGCCATTGGGAGCACATTACACCAGTGCTCCGATCTCTGCACTGGCTGCTGATAGCCTTCTGGGCCCAATTCAAAGTGTTGGTTTTCACTATAAAGCCCTACATGGCCTGGGCCCTGCCTATTTGCGGGATTGCCTCACTCCCCGGGTTCTGAACTGGCCTGTGAAGTCACCTGGAGGTGCCATGGTGAAGGTCCCTCGGGTTTCCTGGGGGGGCACACAGGATAGGGCGTTCTCAGTGGCCACACCGCACCTTTGGAACTGCCTCCTGGTGGGGGCCCGTCTGGCTCCAGACCTCTTGGTATTTTGTAAGAACTGTAAGACCTGGCTGTTCCATCAGGCGTTTGGTGAGGGAGAGGAGTAAGGATGGGTTGGGGGGTGTTGGGGGGAGGGGGGTCTTTTCCCTCTCTTTTATTGGTTATTTGATGTTTTAATTGGTTTTATAGTATTTTATATTGTATTTTAATGTTGTTAACCACCCCGGGATGCCTGTGGCTGGAGGAGCGGGGTATAAAACTGGTAGGTAAGTAAATAAATAAATTAATTAATTAAATAAAAAATTTTAAAGGGCTTTTCTTTTTTATTTTTAAGTTTGTCAGAAAGATTTAGGATGATTTGTTTGAAGGTGACATGGACTCCAACCACAAAGTCTAGAGTCAGGCCTTCTCATGGGGAGATACATGGTTCTAAGGTTTTGGTATTCATCCATCTAGGGAAAATATTTCCAGAACTGGAGGGTCAGGATTGTGTATAAAGGATAAAGCACAAGAGAATAAGATTGGGCTCTATTCTCAGTTGTCAGGGACCTGGATCAAGGCCAGGGGGTCAGGCTCCAGTAGGGGTCCAGAGGAGGAGTCAAGAGAGACCAGAACTTAGTCAGAAACCAGATCACCGGGTAGATGGAGCAGCAGATGGACATGATTAGTCATGAATACAGCAGTGCAGGAACAAGGTAGGATCTAGGTGGCCTAGGAACACAAGTTGTTTAACCATCTCATTGAGCAGATGCTCACTGGTGTCTAACTGGGAAATTCTATAGCCAGAGAAGGATGCTTCCACTTCCACCTGGCAATTGCCAATCGGGCGGGACTTGTTATCTCTAGCAAATTAGTGTCTTCAGAGGTACAGAGCCGGTCAGAGAAGTAATAAGACAGTAGGATCAGGAAGTGGTCAACTGGCTAAAGTCCCAGAGGACCCAGATTCTAGCATCTCGAACATGTTGTCTTTATACCAGCTTTGCCAAGGAATGGTGTAATTATAAGCAAATCATGCAATTTCTCCATCTTCAAAATGATGATAACAACACAATTGGGAGTGGTGAACTGCATTCCTTTCACTCTTCCTCATTTTTTGTAAGCTGCCCTGAGCCTTTGTGGGAAATACAGGGTAAAATTGAATAAATAAAATAAAATAAATAAGTAAAGTTGTGGCCACTGCTCTGTACAGTAGGCAGGCGCATCAGAGGTGGGGCCATTCTAAGCACGTTCCCATGCTGGCTTGCCTGACCGACTGCTAATGCCTGGAAAGAACTCTGGCTGAATTACAAAGTATTGTTGCAAGTAGCATTCACAACTCTGGAGAGCATATTTGCTCTGCAATATTTTTCATTAAGATTCTGATGCACAGTTTCAGCCAGCGACTAGGATACAGTTCTGCAGGAGCCACGGATTTGGCTGCAGTCTCCTATTAAACCAACTTCCTGCAGGGTAATAGCCCAGTCACATGTTAAAGCCTGTGCTAAATTTGGATGGATTAAGGATGCCTCGTTTTGGCACGCTGTTGTCACTTTTCCCACCCAAGATTTCATAACATACTTGGTGAGGAGAACCCAGAGCATTGTAACTTAATACCTATGTGTCAACCCATCTCCATTGGCTGCAGTCTGCTCTAAAGCCCTTGAAATCTTCAACTGCAATCCTGAAACCACTTCCAGACTCATAAATGCCATGACTTTTTACCTCTCAAGAATGCCTCCAAGGCTGTTTTTAAACAGGTTGGGCATGACTGGGGTGTGTGTGTCTATGTGCGCTGTGTGGAGTGCCAATGCACATCCAGTGAGGGGGGGGAAATCATATGTGTCAGGGATGGGTGTGCGATGGTGCGCGCCCCTCCCCATGCATGGTTTGGCATGCCCCCGCATGGAGCATCCTGGATTTTCCCCGATGTCCATGAGTGGGTGGTGTGCATGGGCCACAGGACTGCATGCCCATCCTCAGCCTTCAGATGGGCATCTGGATACGTGGAGGGACCTGCGTAGTCTGCATGGGGTATTGTGTGTCTCGTTTAAAAATGGCCAAAGTTAACCAAACTTCATTAGCCATTCACTAGAACATCCAGCAGAAATAGCAATTCCTTTTATAATTTTTGTTTAAATTCTCCCTATGGGACTATACCAGATCTCCCTCTCTATCCAATGTATTTGCATGGCCTCCATTATTGTAGCACCTATTCCCCTTACACCTATGTGAAGGAGGGAACTTTTGTTATTAGGGGTGTGCTGAAGGGACTATTTTCATTTTGGATTTGTTTTCATTTAAAAAATGTAGTTACTTATTTGTTTCATTTGTAATTTAAGTTTATTTTAGTATTAATTACTATAATTTATTTCCCATTATTTTTTGTTTAAATAGAGGTTTTACTTTGTCTCTCTGAACTTTCCCATCCCCAAACTTGCAGAGTGTGCCACATGGACAGAATATGAGAGGGACAGACTGGCAGGCAGCAAGTGGGCACACACAGCAGCAGCATCAGGGACTGGCAGACAGCACGTGGACACAGGTGTAGCGGACACTAGTAGGCATCAGGCAGGCCCTGAAGCAGCAGGCAAAGGCAGCACCCCAAGTATGACAGGGTTTTAATTTACAGAGAGTTTTCCAGAGTGGCTGGGCACCATAAGAGGTAGAGAAATAATGGCAGGCAGGCACTGGACAGTTGGCAGCACCCCGGATGTAACAGGGTATCAACTTTCAGAGAGTGCCACAGGTGGGCAGAGTATGAGAGAGAGACACTGGCAGGCAGTGAGTGGGCACAGCAGCAGACACTGGCAGGCAGCTGGCGGGCAGAGGACTAGCAGACAGTGGCACTGGCACCCCAAGTATGAAAGGGCTTCAACTTGCAGAGAGTGCCCCAGGGTGGTAGAATAGACTGGCAGCAGGCAGGCACAGCAGCAGCAGCGGCAGCAGGTAGGCACAGAAGCAGCAGGCACTAGAGGCATTTAGCAGGCAAGGGAGGAGCAGGCAGTGGCATTGACACCCCAACTATGACAGGGCTTCAGCTTGCAGGGAGTGCCCGAGGTTGGCGGAATATGAGAGACAGACTGACAGTCAGCAGACGGGCAGAGGAGTAGCAGGCAGCAGCATTGGCACTAGAGCTGATGTGGCAGCAGCTGTTACCGCACCGCGATTCCATTCCACCATTTCAGAATTGCCCGCGCCACACCACGGCTTGTCTGCTGACATTCCGCTAATTCTGCCGGCATTCTGCAAATTCAGAAACTATTGGGGAAATTGCAGAATTGTCGGAAACTGTCAGAAAACCACTGTTCCGCTATTTTGTGGTGCTGGCGGACATAGCAGAAATGTCATGTTTCTGCTACTTTGCGAAGCCTGTGGAAGTAGCGGAATGAAATTAGCGGAACTGTGGAAGTAGGGGAATGAAACTAGTGGAATGAAAGCCTCTGCCATGTTATACCACTAATTGCCGAAACACTGTTTCCGGCGGAAATAGCTACTGCTGCGACATTCCGCTACAGCCCTAATTGACACCCCAAGGATGACAGGGTATCAACTTGCAGCAAATGCCCCAGTGTAGCAGAATATGAAAGAGAGGCAGACTGGCAGGCAACAGGCAGGCAGAGGAGCAGCAGGCACTGGCAACCACTGGGTGGGTATGAAATAAACAGGCACAGGCATTGGCACTCCAAGGATGACAGTGCTTCAACTTTCAGAGAATGCCCTAGAGTGGCCGGGCACTATATGAAGTAGAGAGATAATGGCAGGCAGGCACTGGACTGTTGGCAGCACCGCAGATGTAACCGGGTGTCAACTTGCAGAGAGTGCCACAGAGTGGCAGGATATGAGACTGACAGCAGGTGAGCACAGCAGGGGAATCTCTCTCTTGCAGGCATTCAGTGATCATACACAGACCTGGGAGCCGGAGTGAGCCTTGCAGGCTCTTGCAGGGGGTCTAAAGGTTCCCCCATGCCCTCCTCCCAGGCACCTTGTTTGGCACTGCCAGGTTGCTGGCAGCATTGAAGAAAGACCTATCACAGGGGTTCTCGTTGCCCATCACACTGCTGCCTGATGTCTTCCCGGTGCCAATTGGCCAATGGTGATTCCAATAATGGGTGAAAACAGACATAACCCTAACTCCACGTTAACACAATTTTAACAGCATGTTAACATTTTTATGCATGTTGCAGGGCTTTATTGGTGCCCTATGCAGCCCTGCATAGAGAAAGGTTAAATAGCAGCTTCCTATTTATTTGTTTTGTACCATTCTAAATTTCTATCAGATCTCCCCTCAGTCATGTCGTCTCTAAGTTGAAGAATTCTAACCTATTGAGCCTCTCCTCGTACGGAAGACATTCCATATTGCTTATCATCTTTTTGCCCTTCTCTGTACTTTTCCATTTCTACTATGTCCTTTCTGAGATGGAAAGGCCAGTACTGCACAGAGCATTCAATGTGTGGGTACATCATAGATTTACATGGCAATGTTATAATATTCTTTTTTATTTTCTGTCCCTTTCCTAATAATACCTAGCATTCTGATTCCCTTTCTGCCTGCTGCTGCTGCAGCATACTGAACTGATGCTTTCAACAAGGCCTGTAAGCTTTGGGGGGGGGCACAGGAGGAGAAGGAGGGGGCATAGGGAGACACTGCCCCTCTGTAGTAAGATGTGTTCCAGGTTTGTCTGAAGGCTAAGGTTGCATTAATGTACAGGGCTGGCTGCAGCATTTGTGAGGCCATGTGCGAAGTCTTGGTGTAGGGCCTAATTTGCATAATTAGGCCCCACCTAATTATGCAAATGTGTACATTTACATAAGATTTACTCCCTCTGGACAGGAAGGATTCCCATTCTCCACCCCTCCAAGCAACCATGGAGCAGCATGGCCTCCCCATGCTTCTCCCCACCCCTACCCCCAGCCAGTTTGGCACCCCTTGGCTGTCTTACCTGGTGCTCAGCCAAGTGGCCATAGACAAGCATGGCTTCCCAATGCTCCCTCTACCACCACTTCAGTGGTTCCACTACAGGGGCAGTTGGGCGGGCAGTGAGGCAGGCACAGAGAGACTGACTGCGTCCACTGCCTTACTGGAGGAGGGGGTGAGCTTAACCAGCCTGGTCTCCAGGGCCTGTTGCTTCTTGCTGCCGGTGCCACCAGTGCCTTGTGCACGCATGCGGTGCAATCTGTCCAGAGGTGTTGCTATCAAACACACAAGATACCCAAAATTCAGCTAGCCTATTAAGCGCATTATGTCATGAAAAGACACACACAAATTATATATATATAAAACCAGTTCAGTTGTGCCCCCATAATCAGTTCACGCTCCCCCCACCCCATAACCAGTTCATTTGCACCCCCACCTTGCATATAATCAATTTGCGCTGCCCCCTACCCATAACCATTTAATTTGTGCCCCCGGGACAGCGTGAATTAATTATATGGGGGGGCGGTGCAAATGAACTGGTTAAGGGGTGTGGGTTTAAAGACAGTATTCCTGTTAGCAATAACTTCATTAAGAAGAGTTAGTGAAATAGCAGCCATAATAATCTCAGAACCATATTTGCAGATTTATTTTCCAAGATAGAATAGATATTGCTTTACCTCCTAAATTCCTAACTAATAGTATAAGTAAGACAGTAGTGAGAATGTGGCCCTTTTTACATGGGACTCTCCCAGCCATGACTTTCTGTGTGTTCATGGATGGGGGAGCCCTGTGAAAATGATGCGGTGCATGCGCCCATGGTCAGGGCCGGACTTAGGAATTTTGCACCCCATGGTCCTTCTCAGGCTTCTGCCCCCAAGCCAAGCCCTGCCACAAGCCCCATTCACAAACCAAGCCCCACCCCCATGCTGCATGTTCATGGGTTGGGGAGCCCCATGTGAACGACACAGCGCATGCACCCACAGTGAATGGGGATGCATGCATGTGCCCACCTAATGCATCCCCACTCACCCCCCATTCGTCCTCATGCACAGAGCAACCAGGGAAAACGGTGGTTGCTCTGTGGGTGCAGATGAGTGGGGATGTGTGTGCGAATGTGTGCACGCCCCGCCCACACACTGGCACATACATGGACCCCCCACCCGGCGGACCCATGTAAAAAGGGCCTGTGAGGAGCCACTCAAAGAAGAACAGAAGGTTGCTGCCTTGTAAATAAGGTTCTTCGAGATAGCTCCAAACATTCTCACAACCACCACCCTTCCAGCCCTGCATGGAATGTTTTTCTTATATTCCTAGAAAGGGTTGGAAGGAACTGTCATTCTGAGGGGGAAAGTACTTTTTATACTAGATGAGTTTGAGACCATCACGTGTCTATTTGAATAGGGTGAGTACGCACAACCCAGTTGTGAGAATGTTAGATGCCATCTCGAAGAACCTTCTTTACAAGGTAAACACCCTTCTGATCACTTGCATGAGGAGGCGTTTGTAAACAAACAGCTTTATCCTCCCGTTGCTGCTTCTGCTGCGCTACTAGCAGGCAGCGAGAAGGAAGAGGCAGGTGAGGAATGGGGACCCAAGCAGCAGGGTTTGGCTGTGGGCAGCAGCCTCCAGCCATGCAGGGAGAAAAAAAAATGGAGTGGGTGGTGCTGGCACTTGCAGCCCCCCTCCCAGAAAATGCTGCCCAAGGCCTGGGCCTAGGGGGCTTGCCCTTAAGTCCAGGCCTGCCCATGGTGAGTGGGGGTGCGTGCATGCCCACCTAACACACATCCCTACTCAACCCCCACTCATCCCCGTGCACAGAGAAATCAGGGGAAACAGCGGTTGTTCCATGGGTGTGGATGAGTGGGGATGTGTGTGCAGCCATGTGCATGCCCCGCCCATGCCCCGGCGCGCCCACAGGACCCCCCCCAACCCGGTGGAACTATGTAAAAATAGCTTGTGAGGAGCCACTCGAAGAAGAACAGAAGGTTGCTACCTTGTAAACAAGGTTCTTTGAGATGGCTCCTAACATTCTCACAAGACCCACCCTTCCAGCCCCGCATGGAATTTTTTTCTTATCTTCCTAGAAATGGTTGGAAGGTACTGTCATTCAGAGGGGGAAGATTGTTTTTTATACTAGAGGAGCTCAAGAGCATCATGTGGTCTGTTGTCTGAATAGGGTGAGGATGCAGAACCCATTGTGAGAATGTTGGGAGCTATCTCAAAGAACCTTCTTTACAAGGTAATAACCGTCTGATCACTCATATAGGGAGGAGTTGTTTGTAAACAAACAGCTTTATATGCCAGTTCGATGGGTGTCCCTGCTGCTGCTGCTGCTGCTGCTGCTGTTGCTGTTGCTGTTGCTGTTGCCACTGCCACTGGAGCACTACTAGGAGGCAGAGGCAGGTGAGGAATGGGGACCAGAGCCAGGGAGGGGAGGCAGAAGAACCTATTGGGGAAGAAGCTGGCTGAAGCCTGCTGCCCAGCCATGCAAGCGCGGGGCCCAAGCTGGCCGCAGAGCCATGTGCAGATGCACATGTGGCACATACCTGGGGCCAGCCCTGTTCATGTGAGATGCCTAGCATGAAAAAAACCTTACCACCCCCACCCCCCACCCAAGCTTATTTATGAATGTATATAAGGTTTAGTTCACAGGATGCACTAAAAAGTCCCAAAAGTTAAGCTGGAAAAGACAGTCATGCTAAATCAATTTCCCTCATTTACTGTACCATGTAAAGTAATTAATCCACATATCAACAGCCTTAATTGCTGCAGGAGGGGAAGAGAGGTGATTTCCTCTTCAGGAGATGAATCCTCACTGCCTGCCTTGTGAGGACAATGTATTGTTGCTAAGAGAAAAAAACCAGGGAAAAAAACTTCTGCATAATAATGGAACACCTTTTAGCAGTCATAACACTATGCATAACTTTTGAAGCATGGAAGGGAATGTGGGAACAACTAAAATAAGAGAATGCAAACTCCCACAACAAAGAGTACAGGTAGGAGGTACGGGTGTGCATGTAGTTTTTGTTATATCAATAACAAAAATGACAAAAAACGATGAAATCAATAACGATAATAAAAGTTGTTATTGATTTTCATATTGCCTAGTAGCCTGGCAGATGTTTTTTGGAAGGAAATGTGGTATGGGGAGGAGGGAGCAGTCATCTCTGAGCCAGAAACAGTGTTGAACTCTTGAACTGGGCCTGTGATGGGAGAGGAAGGACCTGATGTATGTAATCTCTGGCCAACGAGGAGTGCAAGCAGGCCCCAGTCAGCTGAATAGCACCCTGTGATTGTTCAATGTCTCCTCCCTCCAAGAACCAATCAGGGGAGCTCTGGGGGCGGGCACTGCAACCCTTTATACTGCAGGGCTGGACTGCTTGACTCTGGTTCTGTGTTAACTATTGCTCTGTCAGGGTGCATTTGCAGAATTTGCTGGTGCTTGCACTAAAAATCCTCCCATATAAATCCCTACCATCTTACCTTTCCAATTCTTATTCCTTACCCTTACATTTTCATTTTTCCTTCCCCTGCCTGTCTCTCCCTGTACACACATATATATAGATATAGGTAGTATGGTTTAGATATATATATTAGATGATAGATATAGAGAGAGATTAGAGATAGTAGATATACCTCTGAGTTTTCTTTTTCCCTTCCCCTGTCTGTCTCCCTGTCCAATCCATATATTATATATATATATATATATATATTTGATATTTAGATACTAGGCTGTTTTATTATAGATATTAGGATTATAGGATAGTAATATATTTTATTATACATAGGTTAGGTTTAGCTTAGATTCTCCTCCCTTGACCCCCTCCAATCAGGTTTCCGCCCCCTTCACTCTACTGAAACTGCTCTCGCTAAGATCACCAATGATCTTCTTGTGGTTAAATCTACCTCCATTCTTGTCCTTGACCTCTCTGCTGCCTTTGATACTATTGACTACTCACTCTTGTTGGACTCAATTCACTCCCTGGGCTCCGCCCTCAACTGGTTCTCCTCCTACCTCTCTGACTGCTCCTTCAATGTGTCTCTTGCCAACTCCACATCCTCCTCCCTTCCCTTCTCGGTTGGTGTTCCCCAAGGCTCTGTCCTTGGTCCTCCCCTCTTCTCTATCTGTACCCTGGCCCTAGGCACACATTGCCTCCTATGGCTTCCAATTTCACCTCTATGCTGATGACACTAAACTCTCTCTCTCTACTCCCTCTCTCTCGCTACATCTGTTCAAGCTCACCTCATCAGCTGTCTCTCTGATATCTCTACCTGGATGTCTCAACGTCAACACAAACTCAAACACAAAAGCACAAAAACTTTTTTTTTACCAGTGGTTTTACCTTGTTGTTCTTTTTATTGTTTTAGCAATCCCTTTTATGAATTGTTTTTATATATTGTTTTTAAATGTCTTGTGAGCCTCCCCGAGCTGCCATAGGGTTGGAGGGAGTGGGATAAAAGTCACTAAATAAATAAATAAATAAATAAAGCATGGCTAAAACTGAACTACTTATCTCCCCACCCCGTCGATCCTTATCGACGGGATCACCATCCATCCCATTCCTCAAGCCCGTAGCTTAGGCTTCATCTTTGACTCACCCCTTTCTTTTAAACCCTACATTGATTCTGTTGTCAAATTCTCCCTCCATAACATTGCTAAGATTTGCCCTTTTCTCTCGGTCTCCTCTGCCAAAACCCTTGTTCACACCCTGCTCATCTCTCACTTCGATTACTGTAACCGCCTCCTCACTGGCCTCCACCTTTCTCCCCTTATCTCCATCCAAAACTCTGCTGCCAGGGTCATCCACCTTGTCTAGCGCTTTGACCACGTGCAGTCCCTCCTCTCCTCTCTTCACTGGCTCCCCCTTCCTGAACGAATCCTGCACAAGCTCCTAGTCTTCACCTATAAAGTTCTTCACAACCTTGCTCCCCTCTACCTCTTTGTGCTAATTTCCCTCCGTACTCCAGTCCATGAACTCTACTCCTCCTCTGTCCCCTCTCATTCTCCCACACCTTCCCTGCTCCCCTAACTGCCTTTGTCCCTTCTCCCTAGCTGCCGCCCATGCCTGGAACTCCCTCCCTGCCCACATCTGCCTCACCCTAAAAAATGACATTTAGTTATTAACAAAAATGAAAATGACCCATGTTAATAACGAAAACTATAATGAAAAACAACATTGAGCCCTGGTGCACACCCCTAGAGAAGAGTCTCGTGTTGCAGCCTGAGATGGTTGAAGACTAAAATGAGCAGCCGTAAGTCTAAGGCCAGAGTGTAAAAAATTGCAATTCTGGTAATAAAATGTCTGTGTAGCACATGAACCTCTGAAGGCAAGAGCAATTGCCCCCTTTGTCATGCCCCCTTGTGCCAATGTTCTAGCTATAGGCTAAAACAAACCAAATGGTTCAACAAACTAGTCACAATGAAATTTCAGACTGAACTCTAAGCGTGCCACTAAGATTTTTTCCCCAAAAAATCTACTGCTGACTTTTGGATGTTTCACTTTCAAATTACCTGACATAGGGTACTTTCAGAGTGGGACATCACACTTTAATCCTGCCCAGGATGAGGGCCCTCACCCCGGGCAGGATTCAGCCTGGCCGCCAAACAGATGTGTCTGCAGCTCAAGCCATAGATGGGGCAGAGAGAGCGTGGAGCAATGTGCTGACAGTTGGTCATGGCGGCCTAAGAGGCTGCTGTTCCTGCCTGGAACACCCCCTGATCCGAGTCAGGTAGAGTGGGCCATCATACATGGAAGCCCACTCTACCCTGGACTGGAGTTGCGTTGCACAGACTGCAGCAAAGCTTAGCCTGGGCTGTGCATCGGCAATGTGCCCAAGTCACAGCCCAGGCTAAAAACCACCACAGCCTGTGCAAACCCTGGGTCCAACCCAGGGAAACATCTGGCTGACCTTTTCAAATGTGATGGGACCGGGGGTGGCCATGCAGGTCAAAGTGTGGTCACCGGTCCTTTGCTTCCACAGTTATAACTGCATACCTCCCAACATTTTGAGCAGCCAATGAGGGACAAGAACCAAACCCTTAGCCAACTCGCTCCACCCCTCATCTAAGAAGTTCTCTCCTCTTACACACTTACACATGCACACACCATTCAACATTTCAAGTGTATAAAGAGGGACAGAAACTCTCATGCTTATCATCCTGCTTAGTTTCTTCTCATACCATCACCTCATTGTCCTCTCAAGTGCTTCTCCTTATTTTCCATTACTGACCAGGGGCGGCAACTAGGAAAGAGTTGTCAAGGGTTTGAATACCAGTCTTTTTGTCTCTGTCCTGAAAGAGGGGCTTTGTCCCCTGAAAGAGAGAAAGTGGGATTTAGCACCCAAAGAGGAACTGTCCCTCCTAAATCAGGACTATTGGAAGATATGGAATTGCAGGTGCCCAGCAACTCTACGACAGACTCAAGGCATTTCAACTTGCCTTACTCATCTTCTCACATGCCTTCTTGCCATAAGTATTCAATAACTGTTTCTAAATTAACATTCCACCCATGCAAATAAAGATCTATATCAAGTGGCCAGTGTTCTTTTACTAACATTTGACTTATTTCTGTTGGCAAACTAGTTAAATGGGAACCCCCAAACCATCTCAAGATTCACCTAACATGAAGTATGCCGCAGTTACTGCAGTGTCATATAACGTCTCCTCAGTAGGATTTCCTAGTGATGCTGGGCCAGATCTAGAGATGAGTGCTCAGCTTTTCCTCTTGCAAAACTTCTATTGGTGTCAATATGAGTTTGCTAGGTAAGAAATTTAGAATCTTTCCTCATAAATAATACTTTACACTAATGGATTTTTACTACTGACTAGTAAAGGCAAGAGGTCAGCTTTTGTGTGTAGAAATAGAGACAATCTGACCACCTCCTATGATGGAGGATACATTTTTCTTCACATTCTGCTGATCATCTCACCAATGAACAGGATTTCCAGAGGATTTCCAGTATCAGACTCCAAATTGCACATCAGAGCTAAACTATAACTTGCTGTGAGGTAGAAGCCAAAGAAGCAAGGATAATTTGGATCACAAAGCCTGAGCCAGACCCCAGAAATTGCAGAGTGTGGGACCACACAAGGCCCACATGATTGGGATGCCTCCAGAACATCCCAATATTTGGAGTTCATGAATAAACTTGAAATGACAACGTAGATGAGAGAAACGCACTGGTGGCTACAGAGCCACAAATGCAGGCATCCCCAGCCTATGAAGGGCCTGAGGCAATTCAGGTAGGAGCCCCCAACACATGGGCCCATGATGAAAAAAACAAGCAAACATATACATAATTGGGGGCACATTCTGATAAAACAGCTTTAAATCACTTGTTCTCCTGAATCATTTGTACATCAAGAGCGCTAAACCAAAGTTATTCAGGAGTAGAAAGAGAAGTATGTACGCCCCTTCACTTTTTACTTCAAAGTAACTGTAGTGTGAACACTTTACTTGGAAGTAAAAAGAGAAGGGTAACAATGGGTGTAAACAGACGAACGGCAGCTCCAGTGCTGCCCATGTCAGCCAGCTTCACTCCCAGGTTGACTAGTCCTTGTAAAGGGCGGCTACCAGATGTACAAGCAAAGCAGGCTTAGGCTGCTCCAGGGCAGTCCTGCTGGTGGTGCGCCAGAACTTTCTAGAGCGCCGCACGGAGCGGGCTGGCTAAACCTGGGGCAACAGCCGAATGTGGAGCTGCTGTCCATCTGTTGGGCAGACCCACGGTGCAACTCCATGGCCAGCCATCCCTTGTCCTGGTCAGCACCATGGAGTTGTGGCCACCACCAGTCTAGTGGATGAATGCCTGCAACTCTATGGTCCAGGGGGAAGCATGTTGTGTGGGCGGACCGCAGTCCAGGAAAACCTCCAGTCTGTCTGATGCGGATCCAGGTGAGGCTGGAGGCTAGCGGACATAGGGATGTGCCCCCCAAGCAGCTCCAGGGGCGGTCAGGCTCTGCGTCTGTCTAAAAATAGCTATTGTTATGACTATTAGGAGGAGATTTCAAAGTAACTACATCTGTTTGCAGTTGCAGTGTGAATGGTACCAAAGTGGAGTAGTTACTTCAATTTAATTAAATTGAAATAGCTACCTCCGTTTAACGCTGTTTGTTGCAACATGCCCATACAGGCACACAGGGCTTCTGGGGAAGGAGCAGGGAGCCCCAATCGCTGAAGTGGGTGTTATATTTAATCCCGGATGAGGCCACCGACCTTGTTTGCATCACTGAGACCTGGTTGGACAATGAGTCGGGGCCAATTCTGGCTGACCTTGTTCCAGTCGAGTACTCGCATCAGCCTACACTAGAAGGACCGGGGGCAGGTGGGGGGCGTAGTTATTGTTTTTCAAGAGAATCTGCCTGTTAGAAGGTTTTCGGTGCAAGCCGAGCCTGCGATAGAATGCCTCTATCTCATGGTTGATTTGGCCCAGGATAAACGGGAGAGTTCAGCCCAGGACAGGTTTGGGATTCTGCTTATGTACCATGCACCCCACTGCCCAGCGACGTCCCTGACTGTTCTAGCTGCCCTGATCTTGGAGTTGATCTTGCGATCCCTGAGGCTTATTGCCTTGGGGTATTTTAATGTCCTCCACGCCGAGGCCAGGTTGCATCATGCTGAGCAAAGAGTTCATGGCCACCATGACAACCATGAGCCTGTCCTGAGGGGGAGCATACTCTGGACTTGGTGTTTTGCACTGACCTTGAGTTGGGGGGTCCAATGGTTGGGGGTGTTGTTAGTACACCCTTGTCATGGTCAGATCATTACCTCCTTCAGGCTTCTCTCTCAGTGCACCTACCTGACTGCAGGGGTGTGGAACCAGTTCAGATGATCTGCCCTCAGAGGCTGATGGACACCATTAGGTTTCAGGCAGCTCTGGGGGAGCTACCAGATGACATCAGTGACCGCTCCATTGATGTCCTAGTATCCTTCTGAGATGACTGGTTGACTGGGGCTATTGATCGAGTGGCTCCCAGGTGTCTGTTCCTGGTGTTTCGGCAATTGAATGCAAAATTAATTACATTTGCGATTTGTTTTTTTCAGGATATGTCTGTCAAATGTCCCTATGCTAGGAAGGGCCCCATGCAAAATGGTATCCTGGGCTGCTAACTTCCCTGGGCTCTGGCACTACATGTAGGGTGGCCGGATATGCAAGTTTTAGAGAACATTTATGAAATATACAGGTTGCAGGGCTACACTGGCTCCAATGCAGTTCTGCAACCTGTATTTCTCATAAGTATCCTCTAAAATTTGCTTATCCGGCTACCCTAGCTGCATGTCACTTTCAAAAGACACATTTTCATAACCAAAGTCGTGCAAAGGGATTTCAGGAGCAGTTTCTAGAGAAATCTTTCCCACAGAGGAATCAGATAGTGAGTTTTTGTCAGCCTAGCTCAGGACACAACCCTATTGTCACTGGCTATCTTGGCAACACCGTTCATTTTACTGGGAAAATGTCTGGGAACCAGAGAACAAAAAAAAAAATACATTGCAGCAAAAAAAGAAATAATAATATTTTGTAAAGTCCACTAATAACACAGCCTGGCGTGGATTTACAAACCACAGAGGCTGATGCAACTAACATTAGAACACCACACACAGAATCCTGCAGGAGAAAATGAAAGAGGCTGCAAGCTTTATTAACGTTTAATCTTTGACACTATTGGGAGGATTTGTGCTCTGGAAGCAAACACTTTCTAATATTCACCGGTTGCTGTTTCCTTGTAATCTCTCTCTCTCTCTGTGGCTGTGCTTTTAGCCCTGCTTATTCACCCACACAAGAACCTGAGCAACTTCAGGCAAAAAGAGAGAGAAAAGAGAGAGAGTATACATAATGGGTCTTTCCTCCAGTGCTGTAGCAATGTGACTTGGTAACTTACTTTTTCCTTTCCTCTAGCCCTTCTCTACTTGTTGGGGTGCAACTGGAAGAGTCTTCATGGTTCAGGCAGAGCCAGCCCTACCAGTGGCGGCTGGTGTTTTTTGAGGCTGGTGGGGCAGTGGGTGGGTTGAACCTTCTGCTGGTGGCTTTGTGGTAGGCGGAGCCATGGGCAGCGGTAGGCCAGTGGCGTGGCTTAGCCCAGCAGCAAGGAGTTCCCAGGGTTAAGATTGGATGGACATTACGTTAGTTAACACTGGGGACTCCTTGCTGCTGTGTGAAGCACTCCCACTGGGGGAGAGAGAGCCCTCTTACTGGGGTCCCATCCACTCTCTCCCACTAGATCCAAATTAACCATAGCAGGTTACAAAAATAGATTACATAGCCATCGCCTACCTTTATCCTGAACCCTTGAATCCTCGATTTTCATGGCATCCTTTTCATTCTCTTCTCATTCAGAAGAGAATGAAAGGGAAGAGAAGGACAACAGAGGAGAGTAGGAGGGAAAGGGTTTGGGTTTGGTGCACGAGAAGAGTTAGGAGAAGAGATGGGTTCAGTTGGGGACAGGGGAAAGGGGTCTCCTTGTTGTCTGCAGCCTTCTCTTCTGCCATGCTCCTACCTACTTTTTTCTCTGTTCACAAGGAGAGAAGTTGCAGGTCCATATAGCAACCAAACACTCCCCATCCAAACCAGCATCGCCAGTACCAACACTGTATCCCCGGCAGCCAAATGCCTGTCCAAACAAACAGGCCTTTTTAAAGAAGTTTGGCCAGTTTCAGGGCTGCATTGACACAAAACCAGGCCTATCCAGACCAGCATCCCTAGTAGTGACACCCTATCCCCAACAGCCAAATACCTGTCCAAGCAAACAGGCCTTTTAAAAAAAAAGTTTGGCCAGTTTCAGGGCTGCATTGCCACCAAACCAGGCCCATCGAGACCAGCATCCCCAGTACCTACACCGTATCCTTGGCAGCCAAATGCCTGTCCAGCCACACAGGCCTTTTTTAAAAGTTTGGCCAGTTACAGGCCTCTGTTGGCACCAAACCAGCTCCATCAAAATTTAAACAATGCATTTCTGTTTCTCAACAAAAACCCCAGGCAAGATGCTCAAAATCACAGTGTCACAAGCAGAGAGGCCAGAAACTACTTTCCAGCAGGGAGGAGCAGTGAAACAGTGAAGGGACCATTTTTTTTAAAAAAAGAGTAGCCATGACCAGTAGACCCACAAATTTACAAAATGGCCTCTCTACACATGCTTGGGAGGGGAGAAGAAAAGCAGCAAGGCATCATGCAAACACAGAGCAAGCAAAGCAAACCATCTTACGGCAACAATGTTGTGTGCAGTCCTTAGTACACCATAAAAGCAGCAGCGGGGATTTCCACTTGTCCCCCCAAACATACTACACAGCTCTGTTGCAATGTAAGAGGTAGTTTCTGCTGCAGCTAAACACGGAGCATTCATGCAGGGACTAGCCATTAGTGAAAAAGCCTGCCACAACATCCCACCAAACTGCAAAGGGCAGGGCCATTTTAAAATGCAAGGAACATTTCAGCAAAGATTAGAAACCCTTCCATCCAAGACCCTAGGTCCCCCACCTGTAAAACAGAAAGCAGACAGTTTAC